>NIVC01000763.1:0-447483 GCA_002269645.1 Macrostomum lignano | reverse complement strand
AGCAAATGGCGCATGACCAAGATGGCCACATACTAAGATAGCCACAGCTCTAAGTGTCTAAATAGATAATATTAAGCCTAGGTCTATATATTTCACTTATTTCCTATTAGTAATAATTAGAAAAATAGATGCTAAAAGATGCTAGGCCTATAATGGAATTGTATTATATTAGGGCCTAGGCCCCTATATTATAATCATTCTTTTGGTAACAAAATAAATACTTTGCCTTGTTGCAAATATTAAAGTTTTTTATTATCTAATCAAATCTATTATTGCATTAGTATTTATGAATATGATTGATTAAACATAATAATTAATATAATAATAGCTACTATGTTGCTAATTAATGATAAAAAGAGGAACAGAGCCAAAGACGTGAAAGAGATTCAATGTTGTGGCCATCTTGGTATATGGCCATCTTGGTCTTACACCAATACACCTTAAGTTAAAGCAAACTGGCAACCTAACAATTGAGCAAACTTCTGGTCAAAGCTTTTGAGAGCCATTTAGTTAAAAGGCTAATTGAAATTAAAAGGAGGCACAAGCAAACATATTTAGCCACTTATACTGACACCCCAATAACTGAATAACCTCCTATAATGATAATGGTTTATAAAGTTTTTTGAATAAAAATTACTTTTTATTATGAACAATACTTAGGCCTAGCCTAGGCTTAGGCCAAAGCCAAAAAAATTTTTCCTTATACATTGAATACATTGAATTGTATAGATTTATTTAAAACTAAAAGATATTAGGGAATAGGTCCTAGCCTAGGCTATATTGATGCCTAAGTATTAGACTTGATGCTAATTGCTATTAGGCCTAATACCAATGATTTATAAAAGTTGAGTAGCTATTAGTCAATTGCATTAGCATTATAGGCTATATTTAGATATCGCTAAAAATCTAATTAGGCCTAGCCTAGCCTAGACCTTCTAAAGTCCAAAAGTTATCAAGGCAAGATCGAAATTTTAAATTCCAAAATGTCATGCAAAGCTTTGCAAAAGCATGCAAAACTTTGAAAGACTTTTCAAGCCTAGAGCTTAATAACATCCTGAACATCGCGAGCTCGATCAGAACAAGCAAGTGAGGTGGGGGTGGAGAAAAATTTTCTTGGAACTGTTGCTTTTGAAAATTTGCTGACACCAAACTGAGGTGGGGCGGGTTCCTCGTTTGAATAGCCGCTGGCGTTTAGTTCGCACGAATAAAGCCGGAAAAAATCGCGCAGGTGAATCCCAACGAATTTCTTCTCCTTTTACTCCGACAGCCGGGTCCTCAAATTCCGGGGGAGGGTAGTTGCAATCGTAGCGGAGCGGTCGTTAGCGGCGCGGTCGTTCAAATGGTAGACGTCGAAGATTTTGTCACGTAGGCTGGTTGGTCGATTTGTCGCACAGATTACTTTTAGTAGGGTAGAGCTGCCACCACCGTAATTCTCGTATTACGGAACGTCTAATGGTCTCAGAGCTTTCTTTGAGATGAGATTTCGGTTATTTTACGCCCCACGGGCAAATAACTCAAGATAGGCTATGGGCTTAACGAAGTAGTTATGAAATGGTGTTATCGATAATTAAATTTTATTATTATTATTTAACTGAATATAAAAAGATTATTGTTTAGCAGGCAGGTAAAAGTTAATTTAAGTACGACTGAAATAATTTCCTCGAGCAGAGCCGCGGTGCACTAAGAGATTTAAATGCGGCTTGTACGCCTAGTACGGTTACTTTTTTGAGGCTTAATTAAAATATAATTACTTAGGGGTCGGTTGGGCAAAAAGAGAAAGAGAGTGGGAGCGAGAGAGAGAGTGAGCGAGCGTGCGCGAGAGTGAGCGAGAGTGCGCTTGAAAACAGGCAAAATAAATAGATAGCAAAAAAAATCAACAACAGGGCGAAACTTGGACGGGCAGCTGGGCAGCGGGTTGGGCAAAGGAGTGGGCACAAGGTTGGGCAGAGGCGGACAACGCAGAAATGAACCAGAAAAAATAACAAGACAAGAGTGGGGAAACATCGCTTCAAAAGTGGGACGCATGGGAGGAACAAAACTTGGGACGAGAGAACAACCTATGAACAAAATGACGAAATACAACCATTGACAAAATTACGCGAAAAATTCCGGGGGTTGGGGCACATAGTTAATTTTCCAAAACTTAGTAAATTACAAAAAAATATTATACGAACTCCTATACCAAAGTGGCAACCCGACTGCCACACAAAAGTCTAATAATTTTATTTTTAATTATTTCAACATTTATAACAAAACTCTATATAGCCTAGTAATTAGTTAGTTTTATATTTCTAAATTTGCTTACCTTTTAGGTACAATTAAACTGATATTCTTTTTATTGGTCTATCTGTTTATTGCGATAAAAACCGTTTCTTATGCTCCCTTGGGCTGGCCGTGCACCCTTGGGGCAGGGGTACCAGTCATTCGGCGAAGGACGTTTTGGCGAAAAGCTTTTCTTGTCGCAGTATAAGTAAGGTGTTTTAAAGCAGTGAATTCAACATGAACAGGAATGGGGTGGTACAGTTTTGGATAGAAAAGTAAAAGTGAGTTAAAGAGATTTTAGCAGAACAATAAAGTGCAATAATGGTATAGGCCGGGCGGAGGAGACAAGGATGTACAGCGGACAAGAGACAAGGCATGGTAGCACAATCAAAACGTGCTAACAGAATGCTTAAACAGAATTCACTGTTTACTAATCAAGGGCCAGTTTCACTAGCAATAGGCCGAAATTTCACATTGCCGAAAAATCATTTTAGCTATCGTACATGTAGTGTCTTTTACTAGACCGAAACTTATGAAAGAGCGTGCTTAGCTACTTTGGCTATGTGAAGTTTCGGCCTAGTGAATTAGTTTCGGCCTAGTGAATTAGTTTCGGCCTAGTGAATTAGTTTCGGCCTAGTGAATTAGTTTCGGCCTAGTGAATTATAGTTTCGGCCTAGTGAATTAGTTTCGGCCTAGTGAAAGACACTAGCTGCTAAAATGATTTTTCGGCAATGTGAAATTTCGGCCTTGTGAAGGAAGATGCTTTCGGCAATGTGAAATTAATTGGGCCTTATGAAAGCGCCCTCAAATAAAAAATAACAAAATGTTGTTCTACCATGCAGCGTCTTTATTGTATAAAGTACGACGTATTTTCTATTTGACCTGAATATAACCGGAAATATTAAAGTTAAAAATTAGGTACTCAAAGGTTTTAGGCGATACATGTATTATTTTCGCTTAAACGTCTGTCGCCGAAATGGCAGGACCTGTGTAACGAGTCCGCGCCGTTAAACCTGAACAGAGGAATCTCTTTTGGTGATTAATGGTAGGAATCTGCACTTTTGTACTTTACAAGGCTTTAGGACTAATGGTTCAGGCTACTTGCATTGCATGGTATAGTGGTTGCAGTAATTCAGTTCAGGTAGGGCTGCATACATAAAAATATCAACATTATTTAGAGATAAAAAGCGCGATTCGGCATATTTTACTTTTGCACGTTAAAGTTATTTTCTTTTGAAATTCGCAATTCGAACGGGTGCAAAATGATGTGGCTTGAAATACTCGTATATTCTCTCCGGCACCACCCGACGACAACCCTTCACGGTTCTTCACGGTGTCCGCCTTCTTCAACTGGGACTCCTGGACCGGGCATTGTGACATTTATGCTCGCGTGGTCCAAGGTAAGTGGAAGGTGCGAGGTCACTCTGATTTTTATGCCGTTTACCAAGTACAATAAAAAACACCTATAATTTCAAATGCAAGCATTAGAAAGATTCTGTTCACAGACTGCACTCAAAGCAGGGTTTCAGAGCAGAGACAAGCGTCAAGAATATCTTGACGGATCTTGCAGCCACACATTTAACGAGCCATCTGAGTGGTGGGAGGGCCGGCTGTCACAGCAGTCCATGGTCGCATCCGTCACCATACAACAGGCAGGACTGCTGCCCTCAACGTTTGAACGACTTCCAGCTGCTGGTTGACGGAGTTGTGTGCCACGAGGTGAACATTGTGACTCCATTCTTGGTGAAGAACCTCAGCTGCTGGCAGCTCGGCAGTCGAGTTCGAGTTCTGAATCGGCAGGCCGAGGCGTTTGCCATTTGCGAGATCGAAGCATATGGCTTCTTCTATCCTGGCTGATCCGGAAGCTTCAATGGAAGTCTGTCAGATAGTTGACTAGCAGACTTTTCTAAGCGACATTCATTGAACAGTTTTTTCAGAATTCAATCGTCTAATGGTCGATAAATATACCAAAGCATGTCACAAGGATCTGAAGATTAAAGTGAAATCCCTGCTGACAAGTAGAAGCAATAATTTCAATGACTTCGATGTTTTTATTGATTCATTGTTGACAAGTTTGCTCCCTCACAGTGGGGTGCTTTTTCTGTCAGTGCCAAGTTTTTTGCAGTGAAGGCAAGTGCTTGACAGCACCTTCTGAGCACACCCTTATACAAATTTAATTGTTAGCATCAACCTTATCTGACTAAAATTTATCTCGTAGCGTGTCCCCCCCCCCCTCGAAGCAGTCTTAGTAAGCGAGTGGTCATTTAAACTGAGCTGCAAATGAACCTGCAATAGGAATGCAGACTGGGAATTATGAGCCGCACTGTCTCAGCCCTGCATCTTGAGCCAACCTGAGTCCCAGGCGTAAAATTCTGGTTGTCTACTGCAGATTTGAATCCTCAAAGTTCGAATTAGACTTCGCCGTTCGATAAAAGCTTTCCTGACCAAATGTTTGACAATGAAGAAACGTGTGCGACTGCATTTTGAGGTGAATTTGCGTGAATTACCCCAGGGAAAATCGACGGCTCACAGCAGGCTTATATATTTAGTTTAGCTTAAGTTGCACTGCAGTATTGACTGTATTATTTCAGCAGAAGAAAAGACTGAGTTGCTGAAAAAAGGAAATTTATGACTGTTATGACTGTGAAGGAACAAAACCCATCGTAACTGTTTCGGTCGAGTAACATTGCTCCTCAGAAAAATTCTCAAGAGTCCATTGGCTGTACGGAAACATTTTGAGAAAATTTAAACTTCAAAGGTAAAAAATTTAAACTTCAAAGGTAAAAAATCAGTTATTAAGTTTTTCTGTTTACTCGTAGTAGCATGTAAAGCATATTGCTGTCTCAATTTTATTCATAGCATGTCTAACGCTGCTTGTAAAGACAGAGATGGAGATGGAGAAGGAGATAGGTATGGAGATGAAGATGAAGATAGAGATGGAGATAAGGGAAGAAACGGGAGCTGCTCAACTCAATGCACAGTTAGTTCAGAGTTCAGACCCATTTTAAAGCTAATTTGAACAGTAATTGACCCGTAATGGTACTAGCAGTGAATGTGAACCGGCATTAAGGGGTATGGGTCGTTGGATATAAACGTACGCATACTCGTTCCTGTTTCAGCAGAATGAATATTGCAATGTACAGAGTGACTCTGTGATCGCACGGACCATTGAAGAGGCTACAATGCAAGTCAAGTCCGACCAGGCCTTCTGTACAAGCTAATTCCTGCAAGTCCTTGTCAAACTCCCTGCGATGACTTGAGGTCTTCGAGCATTGTACTAGAAAGTGGCTCCTTTCATCGCAACATGGATTCCGCGTTTTGGAGTACCGCTCTACGTCATCACAGATCGCGAACCACAGTCACAGTTTGAAGAGGAGCTTCCGACGTCCTCTCATCCACTGTTGGGCTCCACAGACTTCGCACCACGGCTTACCATCCACAGTGCAGCGAGAAAGTGGGGAGAGCCCGTCGCACTCCCAAGACGATTCTCAAGGCGCGAGGTGTTTCATGACTCGACAATCTGCCCCTAGCGTTACTTGCGATGCACATCGCACCGGACGATGCAGGTGTCAGCCCTTTCACCAGACTTACTGGCGAGAACCCCATGCTCCTTGGTCAGCGCTTCGGACCCTGCAACGATTCCATTGAATGTTGAGCAACTGCTCCAACACCCGCCCAGGGCAATCCGCTGTCAAAACCACGCTCCTAAAGACCTGTGAACAACCGACAAAGTCTGAATCCGAGTGAACAGGGTTAGAAGGCCACTGGAAGCGCCATACACAGGACCACCCAGTCAACTGACGCACGCCCAAGTTCTTCATTGTCGAGACGCGACCAAGTCAGGAAGCAATTTCCATCGACTGTCTGAAACCCTGCCCCTCAGCAGTCCGCAGCCAGATCACAAATAGGACCCGCCACATCGCCACCCAGCGACGGAGACACCCAGGAGTCTCATCAGGACACTGTGGCCACCGAAAACCACGAGGGAAACCAGAACCACACCAGCAGCAGCCTGCACCCCCAACACAATAGACGACCAGCAAAGAAGAACCCTTTTTCTACTTCCGACTGCTGACCTTTGCAAACTTGAATATGAACCCAACTTACCCAACCCATTTCTACATCTCGTAATTGCTGCTTATCATTGTACATAACTTCATTGCCATAACACCACACCCACAAGTTGCTACCTGAAGTATATGTATCACCCTAGCAGACGACTTGTATTTAAATCCCATCTCCGTACATGTGCAGCAAGGTGTCAAGGTGTTCACGGATCTTCTGGGAGTACTGGAGAAGTGCACATTGTTGCCCCTAAACTGACCAGGTTATGAACTGCATAGAATGCCGTCATATTGCGAAGGGTGGCCGCTCATATTTGTTCTATGTAGCCTCTAAGAGTTCTCGTTCTCACGCGTATGCTCTTCAGTGTTTTAATTACGCTCGTAAAAGGACAGGCAGCGGAGGCGCTCGCTTCACTTTTCTCTCGACCGCCTCTGCGGGCCCAAAGGCATGGCCCTTGCCTCGGCTGGGCTGTAGAACCACAGCAGCCTGGGCCCAGAAATACCGTGCTAATTTGAATTCAATTCTTTGCTATCCGATGTGAGCAGAAGGTGCATAGGACGCAAAATCCTACCTGTTACACAGGTGTTTTAGGAAGGCCGCTCTTGGCTAGGTGTCTTTTAAGCCGTTGATTGTTAGGATTGTGTGCACCGCTGCATCTTGACTTACTTGACTTAGCTGCAGGGTGGTCCGTAGACACAGCGGGGAGGCGAGGGTCGCCCATTCCGCTAGCCCCTGAAAGCCCGCAGACAGGCAGAGGCGTGGGGCCGGTCAGGGTGGTCCGCCGGTCCGTCCTGCAGCGTGATCTTCCGTTGGGAAGAAACTGGCTCGTCTAGTCGCCCGAAGGAACTGGATGAGCCGTGAGATGCTGTCGGGCTGGCAGACCTCGTCAATGGACGGGTTCGGCCCGAGGTAGCGTAGCCGGTCTCTGTTAAAGAAAGGGCAGTGACAGACAAAGTGCTGAGCATCTTCATTGTCGCACTCGCAAAAGGGGCAAATTTTGCTCTCGAGGTCGCCTCGGAGGAAGCAGTGCCTGGCGAGGTAGCCATGCCCGGTAAGGGTCATACAATGGCTCGAATATCCTTCCGATTCTGGTTCAGAAGGATGTTTCTGAGCCTGCGAGACGGGCAAGGAACCGCGGCACGAGATTGCCGGCAGTTTTGGGTGCCCGCCCATCTGTCCCTGTGGAGGGAGTCAGCCCAGTCGTCGATCTGACTGTCAAGGGCATAGGGACCAGGGGGGCAGGGCCGAAGAAAGAGCCAGAGCCGCCCCTCTTGGCGAGGGTGTCTGCCAGCTCGTTCCCCGGAAACCCTGCGTGCCCTGGGATCCACTTCAGCCTGATAGTATTGCTTCTGGCCAGGAGGTTGAGCTGCCGGGCGCAGTCGGCGACTGTCCGGGAGTTCGTTGTGGTGTGGCAAAGGGCCTGTAAGGCCGCTTGGCTGTCGGAGTGGATGACAATAGTCTTTCCTCTCGTAACCTTGACGTTCAGCTCTGCAGCGCAAGAGCTGATGGCAAGGACTTCGGTCTGGAAGACTGTGGAGAGTCTACCAGTGTGCTGGGCATGCGTGGCAATTACGCGGCCGTTGATGATGATGCAGACCCCAAAGCCGGCGCGACCGTCTTTGATGGATCCGTCCGTGTAGCAATGGACCTCCTGGAAATTCCAGTGGTCATTGGCAGCATCCCTAGAAAGGATGGTGACCTTGTAGCGCTGAAAGAGGTTGAGAGTGCGGGGTTCGCCGTCAGATAGGACGTGGAGCCCGCCGCTGTCTCTCAAGTCCTTGAGGCAGAGGTCAGCGTGGGGCAGAAGCTTGCGCTTAGCCATGGCCCTATGGGGCTGGATTCGAATGCCAGCGTCAGCTAGAGGACGGGCAGTCTTAGCCGCTTCCCTGCGAACAAAGATGTCCAGCGGAGGAATGTTGAGGAAGGCGTTGAGGCCATCGTAAGGAGCAGACGGAGGGGCGCTCATGGTCGTGCGACATGCGCGCCCTTGCGCTCTCCTGAGAGCCTCTAGACAGGTCTTTATCTGCAGGGCGCTAGCCCAGATCAGGCCGCCATACGAGATAGCGGGCCTAACCATTGCAGTGTAGATCCACCAGAGGCGCTTGGGGGTGAGCCCCCAGGTGGTGCCGACAGCCCTGCGCAATTGCGCGAGGACTGCGAAGGCCTTTTTGGCTTTTGTTTGAACGTGGGGTGACCAGTTCAGCCTGTGGTCCAGGGTAATACCCAGACATTTAGTCTGCTTGCAGAAGGGGATTTCCCTTCCGTAAAGCGTGAGCGGCCGAATCTGCCACTTGGTCCTGCTGGTGAACATGATCGCTGCGGTCTTAGTCTCAGAGAGCCTTAAACCACAGCGGTCCGCCCATTGCTCAGCGGCGTAGATAAAGTTCTGAAGAAGGTCCCTGAGGGTATCAGGGGACGGACCAGATGCCACCGCGGTGACATCGTCCGCATATCCAACTTTCAGAATGGGGTCATGCCGAACATCCCGGAGGAGCTCATCGATGACCATATTCCAGAGAACTGGAGGCAGCACGCCATTTTGCGGGCTACCTTTGCAGACGGGGACCGTCCTCTGGTAGCCCAGCAGACTGGCGGTGGCCGTGCGATGGCTGATCATGTACATGATCCATCTGGTGAGATGTGAGTGCGTTTGCCTCTCACAAAGAGCTCTTCGGAACGCCTCAAAGAGGACGTTATCGAAGGCGCCAATGATGTCCAGGAAGATCCCCAGAGCAAAGCCATTACCAAGCACGGCCTTCTCGAGTTTATCGACCAGGACGAGCAGCGCGCTTTCAGTGGAGCGACCCGCCCGAAAAGCGTGCTGGTTCTCGCTGAGAGGTTTGTTCTTCAGCTCAACAGAGAGAAGGCGCCAAAGCACCAGTCTATCCATCAGCTTGACCAGGGAGGAGGTCAAGCTGATCGGTCTGAAGGATTTGATAGAATGGTAGTCCGGGCGGCCTGGCTTAGGGATAAAGATCACCTTTGCCTCGGTCTATGCCTGTGGGACATAACCAAGCGTGATGCATGCCCGAAGAAGGCTGCAAAGTTTGCGCAGGAAGCCTGGGCATTTAACCGCCTCTCTTAGGAGGGCCGGTACAATGCCGTAGGGTCCTGGGGCTTTGAAAGGCTTGAAGGAATTTGCCGCTCTCACGATGATAGAGGCAGCCAGCGCATGACCTCCCTCCGAGTGATCCGGAGTGATCGGGTTAGCTGGCTCGTTGGGGAAAAACGCAGTGAGCATTACATCAAGCGTTTCCCCTGGGTTGTCCGTGGACGTACCGTCGGTGCGTTTGACCGAGAGAGCTTAGACATTTTGTCCAGCGTGAGCGCTTTCACAACTCTGGAGGTGGGGCGTGAGCCCTCTAGCTCCTCACAGTATTGTCGCCATTTTTGAGCCTTTGCATTCCTAACCTGCATTTTAAACTCATGGATTGCTTCATGATAGGCGGTTTGGTCCGCAGGGCTCTTAGTTTTAGTTGCTCTGCGGTGGAGTCTCTTAGCCCTGCGACGGAGGTTGCCGAGCTCGGGATTCCACCACGGCGCCGATTTTTTCCCTTTATAGGCTTTTAAAGGGCAGGACGCCTCAAAGGCGGCGGTTAGCGTCTCTGTCAAAACAGTCGCGCACTCATCCGCCTCTCGGCACGACGTGATCGTGGATGGTTGGCCAGGAGACCGATGGAATTCCTTCAGGGCGAGCCCGAAGGTTTCCCAATCAGTATTTCTGGCGTTCCGTCTCCACGTAACACGCGGCCATTAGGTTGAAGGAGATGAACTTGTGATCCGAGAGTGAGGACACTGGAAGCACCCGCCACGCCCCAATACTCTGGTAGAGTCTGGGCGTTGCGAGCGTAGCGTCGATCACCTCCGACCGGTTGCAGAACTCGAGGGTCGTAGAGGCAACGTAGGCTAGGAGGTCTTCGCCTCTCTGATTAATGCCAGTGCTGCCCCAGTGAGTGTGAGTGTGGTGGGCGTTGATGTCGCCGGCAACCATGAGCTCGTAGTTTTTGGCAGAGCAGAGCTCTACCAGCGTAGCGAGGGCTCTGGGGACGACCGCAGCATCACCTGCATCAGTTCGAGGATGTACTAAATTTATCTGGAAAATGATACTAAAGTATACTTGGCAGAAACACCTAAAGGTGGCTGCATCGTACAGATTTCGCTATATAGACTCTCTAGGTATCTAACCATTTTTAGCATAGTGGATATGGAAGTGGCTTAAAGCATCTGTTTGAAATTTAGGCTGACTCCTGTAAAAAGCATGACTCAAGCCCAAAACTCAAGTGAAAAGCACTGTCTGCTTTCAAAGACTGCATGGTTTCATACGCTCGTACGCTCGTAAATGATAATTCTAGCCTTTTGGGTGCAGTGAACGGTAACATCGCGAAAATATGCAGTAAATGCTTGTTGCTATGCTCCATGTCTGAAGTTAAGCTTTTTCCCACTCCGTTGCTATGCAGTTTGAGCGTCCTCATGCGACTGTCAGTCTTCATAATACAATTATTCAGCCTCCGGACCGAGCAACAGGGCAACGGACCTGTCAATCATTACTTTATTGAGGCCACCAGCTACGAAAATTTACTTATTGCGAGTGAGCCATGCATGGCCCAAGAATGCTTCATTGTATGCGATTATACAATGCTAAATACAGCCTTCATTGTACGCTCGTATTCTCGCGAAAACAACAAAACAAAACAAAAAGCATCCGTCTCAAAAGAATGCAGTCACTCCACCCACACTGTTAGGTTGTCAAAATACATATTTTATGTTCAAAGCACGAATAAAGAGGCCTTCTGTACATGTACCAGCATAGCTTAAGCCTCCATAGAACCTAATAGCCACTGACCATTGTTGCAGCAGATAGGGAACCATCTATCTTTTTAACTGTGAAATTTGGAATACTCCATTTCTGTCACCATGTCACTCCGGGCAGATTTAATGTTTCTTTCTAATGACTCAGGTAACAGGTGGACACTAACAGTCGTTGACATTGACACCCAGTATAAAGAAGCTCGCCTACTAAAGACAAAAAAGTCTACAAGAAGCAGTTGCAAATTCTGCAAGATACTCTAAGAGTTCATGCACCCTTCAGCTATAGACAAAAGTCTCCTGCAAAAGCACAATACCAAAATGCTTTGTGGCAGAGTGGAACAACATAGGGACCAAGCCTATGTAGAAAGAGTATTTAGTAGGAAAATAAACGTCAACAAAAACATAAAATAAAATTTTCTTTTTAGCCAACGCGTTTCGTCAAACACAAGACGTCGTCAGGGCAAATTCAACTAACCTTAATTTTCAGCACCAATATATTTAAGCAAAACAAACTGTACAGTCCAAAGGCGGGTCAAAACAGTCCGGTAGAATTTCAAAAGTGCCAAGTACATAACAAAGGGAGAGAGAGAAAAAAATAGGCATGGCTCTGCTCACAGTACTCTTAGCTCACGCTCCACCCCATTGCCAGCAAGCTGCACATTCATGTTGGGTTTGTGCATTCTGATATAAGAAGCTTCAATAATCTTAAGCTTATGGTCAAATTTGCACCCATCCAGCACTTTAAAGAGCTGAATCGGTTCACCGTCACAAAATTTTTACAAACAAGCAGATGGTCATTAATCGCAGAGCTTTTTAGCCAATGTTCCCTAGCTCTAGTGTGCAGGTGTCGCTTCGTTTTTCCAATGTAGGAAACGCTCTGATCCTCAGAGCAGCGAAATTGGTAAACAACACCAGCCCTTAGAGCAAGTGGAACAGTTGACTTGAGCCTGCTAGCATAGCAACCAATCTTTTCAGTGCGAAAAACACTCCTAACGGTGCACTTAAGCCATTTGTTAAATGTTTTCTCAATTTTTTTCCTGAAGTCAAGCGAAACGTTACCAAAAAATGGGAGAACCAACAGAGCGTCCCAAGAATCATCTCAGATTGCCTGGATCTCACATCGCTGGAAACTTTCTTGTTGACAAACGCATTGATAATGCGGCTGACAAAACTGAGAGGGTAACCATTGGATCTGAGGATTTTAGTCAGGGCACGAACCTCATGGTGGAATAAACTCCAAGAACTGCTCACCTCGTAGGCTCTGTGAAGAGGGCACCTAACTAACCCGACTTTCCAGTGAGACGGGCATAAAGCATGAAAATTTAACATCAGTCCAGTAAACGTCGGTTTACGGTAAACTTTCACGAGAGGACGGTGTCCAGAGCAGTCAACCTCGGTATCAAGAAAAGCGAGATTCTTGCCTCCGCCCTCAACGGTGAACTTGATGTTCGGGTGGGTGGAGTTGATAGTGGTAAGAAACTTGTCGTGGTCTTTTTTATTGTCAAAAGCAGCAAAAGTATCGTCAACATAACGCTTATAAAACCGTGGGGCATTAGGGAGCTTCATCCATTCAGTCTCTCAATGGCTCATGCACAGATCAGCAAGCGTAGGGGCAAGAGGACACCCCATAGCGACACCGTCAATTTGGCGGTAGTATTGGTTTTCAAACATGAAAATGCCAGAGACCGCAAGACCAAGCATCTTTTTAAAGCATTCTTAGGAATAGTCAGAGGGTTATTCTGGTAGACAAGGTCAGTGGCCAGGTCAATCGCAAATTCAACCGGGATGTTAGTAAACAGGGAAGTCACATCGTAGCTAAACAACAATTCTTTACCGCTTAATTGGATTTGGCTAATCGATTCAACGAATTCTCTATTCGACCTAACCGAATGATCACGGACAATGTGAGGCTTGATAAGATCGTCAAGGAATTTAGCGAGCTCATATTCAGCTGTGTTAACCATAGAAACAATCGGCCTTAACGGCATGTCAGGTTTGTGGACTTTACACAATCCGTACATCTGACCAGGCTGACTACCGCTGGGCACGATCCTCTTGAAAACTTCGGCATCAACATGGGGCTTGATGTGATTTTTTAGAAAACTTTGAACAGATCTTTCAGATTTAAGAACCGGGTGCGACATCTTGATTTACAAATGAGCATGAACAGCTCAACTATGCTCATTGTTATTGAAAACAGTGGCTTGTCGATTGAGCTATTAAAATAGGCGGCTGCGATTGGTCAGCCACAATCGATCCTATCGACTATTTAAGTCTCTTCCGAGCCTGACGAAGTATGACGGACAGACATCTGCACAGTGGAAAGTTGTTGCTAGCAATTCTACGAGTAATTCTTGCGAGACTACCAATAGCTAAAAATATTGAAAGAATGCATCTCAACCTGCTGACTGCCGCTCTGCTCCTGCAGGCCCTCGTCATCGCCGACTGCCAGGCCAGTTCGAAGAGAAACGAGTTCCGACTCGACTCAAGCGACAGCAGCTCATCGCCAGTGAGCTTCGCTTCGCACAAGGCGGCCAGCCGGATCCACTGCTCCGGACTGTGCTCAGCCAGGTCTGGCTGCTTTGGCATCTGCTGGCTCAGCTTTGCTAGAGACTGCCGGCTCTTCACGGTGTCCGCCTTCTTCAACAGGGACTCCTGGACACTGCTCACGACCGGGCGTTGCGACATCTATGCTCCAGGTAAGTCGAACTTGTGGCTGGTGTCACTACGCTGGTATGAGTCTTGTGAGCACTCTACGAGTGCATATGCTGTTTATGTTGGCTACGAGTTCAACGTCGTGCTGTATGTCAGCGCTCGCCTTCTGGCCTGCTGCGCGGGAGGCGACTCAGGCTCGCTCGTCACGTCATCCCGTCGGAAAGTCGCTGCCGCCAGCCGTTACCCGACCAGCTTTTGACGGATGCGCGAACCCCGGTCTGATTCTGACTTGGGAAGCTGACTTTTTGAGATGTGCAGCACAAAGGCGTGCGTTCTAACACCTCCCCCTCTGTGGCGTATGGTGTTGTTGTTGTTGTTGTTATTAAAGCATATTAAACGCCAACAATTTCAGATACAAGCATTAGGAAGATTATGTTCACAGACTGCACTCAAAGCAGCACTTCATCAGGCGGCGTTTGCAGCCGGGCTATCGATGGAGACAAGCGTCAAAATTATTTTGACGGATCTTGCAGCCACACCACCAACAACGGCTCTGAGTGGTGGGAGGGCCGGCTGTCACAGCAGTCCATGGTCGCATCCGTCACCATCTACAACAGGCAGGACTGCTGCCCTCAACGTTTGAACGACTTCCAGCTGCTGGTTGACGGAGTTGTGTGCCACGAGGTGAACATTGTGACTCCATTCTTGGTGAAGAACCTCAGCTGCTGGCAGCTCGGCAGTCGAGTTCGAGTTCTGAATCGGCAGGTCGAGGCGTTTGCCATTTGCGAGATCGAAGCTTATGGCTTCTTCTATCCTGGCTGATCCGGAAGCTTCAATGGAAGTCTGTCAGATAGTTGACTAGATGACTTTTCTAAGCGAAATTCACTGAATGTGTTTTCAGAATTGAATATTCTAAAGGTCCATAAATATACCAGAGCATGACAGGGTTCTGAAGATTAAAGTGAAATCCCTGCTGACAAGTAAAAGCAATAATTTCAATGACTTCGATGTTTTTATTGATTCACTGTTGACAAGTGGGGTGCTTTTTCTGTCAATGCCAAGTTTTTGACAGGGAAGGCAAGTGCTTGAAGCACCTTCTGAGCTGTACATAGCACAAAAAGAAGTGTCTTAGTTTTTTGCAGCTAGTTCGATGCAGTTACCATGTAAAAATCGCTAAGGTCTTCTCATTCTGAAGCTGCAGACAGAGCAGCACCGCTTTCAGCGACAGGTGCTTGCAGCGCGCTATTGATGGGGCTATCATCAGAATTGTCATCAGAAACGCTCATGCAGCCTCTCCGGCAACCAGTATGGGATGGCTGAATAAACGCGAATGTGTACGAGAGTATTTATACAATATTTGACAATTTTGATGGCACTCACCTCGCAAATAATTCTACGACTGTGACCCAAACCCAATAGAAAACATCTTGGATTATCAAGCATTGTGAAACGAGCTGTAACTTTATTTTTTTTTTTATTTTAACTTTTGAGGCAGAACCCCTATAAACTATGTATATTACTTATAACAGTAGTTAAACCCGAGTTTTAATCACAGCCAATCAGAAATTTTCTTCCCCATTTGTTTAAATCCCCCAAACGAATCAAATTATCTTTGTTATAATTTTAGTAATTGTTAAAATGCGTCCCACCTTCCCCAAATTTTCTGTATATAAGGAATCAGGTTGACGCTAGAAAAATATAACCTCGGCGATCGTTCCCAATAATTGCCTTTAACTATTCTTGCGAGAATCTTTTAGCGAAACAAATCTAAATTTGGCTAAGACTTATCTCGTTATTTCTTTCATAAGATAGGGAAACCAGAGGTCGTGGAGACCCAAAACCAGGACTTTAGATAGGGAAACCAGAGGTCGTGGAGACCCAAAACCAGGACTCTAGATAGGGATCTGATTAGGAAACTTGAGGTCGTGGAGACCCAAGAACTAAGGATCTGGATAGGAAACCAGAGGTCGTGGAGACCCAAGAATAGGAACCTGAGTAGGGAGATCGAGATCGTACAGATCCTAGGAAAGCCGTACAGGCTAATAATAGGCATTAAGCATTAAGAAATTAGGTATTAGGGAAGTAGATTAGTTACCGCTGGACATCCTTGGTCCCCGGAGAACGCTATACTTTTGGACTGAATTAGGGAATTAGACAGTGTCTTACCGCTCGGGCACTACACGCTATCACGAGGTTTCTAGGAAACCGTGTGAAATTAGAAGTTTCTAGGAAAGAGTAATAGATTAGGGCTGCCAACGCTACGCAAAGTAGATATATTAGTGACAATTTATAGGATAGAGAAATTAGAACTAAAGAACTGCAGCAAATTGGTGAGATAATTTCAGTAGGAACCATAGGGGCTAGCACACTTTATTTGACGAAATGCAAAGACGAGCAATTACAGTGTAGTAGTGTTACATCCGACTTCCGTTACCAACTCGAAGTCCAGGTGAATTATGGTTAGTAATCTCAAGCTTGGTAGCGGGCTCTTGCCATGCCGATGTTAACATTCATTTCCTTTATATTTGCTCTCCTTATATTAGCTTTAGAACGCAGGGTTAACAGGGGCAGTGTCTATGGCCAATGTGTGTGAAATGAAATATACTTTATATGCGCATATACCACATATGTCTCCCCTTAGAAAAATTTGTTCGTCATTGTGCAAGAGTAAGTTTTCCTCTTAAACAAAAATTTCCGTCACATCAAGTTGCAGCTCGGGGTCTCAGTCTGGTCTGAGTTAGAGGCACATCCTCATGCTTGTAGCGATGCCTCCTGGCCTGGGCAGTCTCCGCACATCTAGTCTTGGTTGTCGCTCCTCCGCCTGAGTTAATTGCCTGCGACTCGTTATTGCCTTTCCCGATTAGCTGCTCCAGCAATTCATGGGACAAAGCGGCCTTGCTCTCCGTTTGAAGTCCTGTCGAAGTAATGTGGTCCACGTGCCGTTTCCAGACCATGCGGCCTACTTTCACCAGATACGAGAGTTGTGCACGGCGCTTAAGAATTTCTCCGACGGCCCATTTGTCCTCTCCTTGCTTCCTGAAGTCGAGCACGAGCACAGATTCTCCAGGTTCAAACTCACGGGCTACTTTTGAAGCTCCCTTGTCGTGTTGCTGCTTCTGCTGCTCCTGCTTCTCAGCAACTCTTTGCTCGGTGTCCTGGTGAAGATGACTAAGTTTAGTTCTTGGCGAGTACTTTAGCATCATCTCGCTAGGCGTCTTGCCGGTTGTAGAGTGTGGCGTAACTCGGTAGCGCGCTAGAAAAGCATTTAGGCATCCTAGTGCATCATGAGAGTCCTTCATGCCCGCTCTTAACGCTCTTTTGGCGGTCTGAACCATTCGCTCGGCTAGTCCATTCGATCTTGGATGCCCCACCGACGTCAGAATTTGTGTGATGCGGCAGCTTCGAAGGTAGTTTTTAAATTCCTCAGCAGTGAACTGCGACCCATTGTCAGAGAGGATTTGCCTCGGATAACCATATCTCGCGAAAGTTTCCTGCAGCTTGGTGATCGTGCCATGGGCAGTCGCCGACCTCATCGGGTAAATTTCAACCCATTTGGTTGTGGCATCGACAACGACAAGCCACATGAACCCGTAGCATGGACCAAAGAAGTCCAAGTGAAGTCGAGTCCATGCCTTTTCTGGCCAGAGCAACGGCTGCAGTGGCGCCTGTGGCGGCAGGTTCCTCTGCGCTTGGCAACCCTTGCATTTGGTTAGAGCCGTCTCGATGTCTTTATCGATCCCTGGATACCATACATGCAGCCGTGCCAGGGACTTCATGCCCACAATGCCGGGGTGCCCTTCGTGTAGCAGTTGCAGTAGCTGCTGCTTCAGTGAAGCAGGGATCAACATCCTGATGCCCCAAAAGATGACTCCATCTTCAACACTCAGCTCGTTTCGCCTCGAGTGGTAGGGCTGAAGCTCTTGTTCGCTATGTTCTGGCCACCCAAAACGACAGTATCGCAGAACACGGGACAGATTTTCGTCCATCGCTGTTGCTCTCTTTAACTCTCCATGGTCGATTGGTTGAGCCTCTATGCGATTCTGGAACACACCATCCTCCGTGGACTTAGTATTCTCCAGCGGCAGTCTTGACAACGCGTCCGCATTTCCATGTTCGTCTGTCCGCCTGTATCGAATCTCGAACTGATAGGCTGACAGAATCACAGCCCAGCGCTGCAACCGACTGGCAGCTATGCTTGGAATGTTGTTCTTCGGACCGAATATCGTCACAAGCGGTTTATGGTCAGTGACCAGAATAAACCGTCTGCCGTACAAATACTGGTGGAACTTTTTCACCGCGAAGACTATTGCTAAACCTTCCTTTTCTATTTGCGAATAGTTCTTCTCAGCCTTGGACAGGCCTCTGGACGCATAACAGATTGGCTTCTCATCCGAATCGCTCATAATATGTGAAAGCACCGCGCCGACACCATAGCATGACGCGTCGGTATGAACAGCTTGTCCGGGTCGTAGTGGACTAGTACTTGAGTAGATGTTAGAGCTGACTTGCACGCAACAAATGCTCGTTCACACTCGTTACTCCAAATAAACTCAGCGTCCTTCTGGAGCAATGCATTTAGAGGTGCTAGGATGTCGGACAGGCCTCTGATGAACTTCCTGTAGTAGTTGATTAGCCCAACTAGCGAGCGGACTTCTGGAATATTGGTTGGCCTTGGAGCCTCCGCGATGGCTTTCATAATTCTCGGTGACTGATGCACGCCGTTCTCGTCGATCACGTGACCGAGGAACTCAATCTCGCGCATCATGAATTCACATTTGCTCTTGTTCAGTTTAATTCCGTGGTTCTTCAGCAGAACCAAAACGTTTCTCAGCTTTTTGTTATGCTCGCTTTGTGATGCGGCGCTAATGACGATATCGTCGACGAAACAAATCGCATCCGTATCGCTCAAAATCTTGTCCATAGCCTCCTGAAACTGAGCTGAAGAGCTTGCCAGGCCCATAACTAATCTGTTGTATTCGTACAGGCCCATATGGGTGTTGATAGTGGTGTACTTGCGGCACTCCTCCTGTAGCTCCAGCTGAAGAAAGGCCTGAGATATGTCCAGTTTCGTAAAGAATTTGCCTCCGCTGAGTCGAGTAAACAGTTCGTCCGGCTTGCCTAGCGGATAAATGTCCACCTCGAGGGCAGGGTTTATAGTTCGCTTATAGTCTGCACAGATTCGTATCGATTTTCTATCCTTCTTCAGCACAGGGACGATTGGACTTGCATAGTCAGACGTCTTCACCTTCCGGATAATGTCCTGATTCTCTAGGCTTTTGAGTTCCTGCTCGATGGCGGGCTTAAGAGCAAATGGTACCGGTCGTGCTTTACAAAACTTTGGAGTTGTGTTCTCCTTGAGATGCAGTCTGGCTGTATAATGTTTTATCTTCCCAAGACCATCTGAGAATAATTCCGAATTTTCTTCTAGAATCGTCTTGAGCTCGTGATCAGCATCGAGGGAAAGAATTCCCACTGCTGACGCTTCTCCTGCGTATTTCCGGGCCAGGGGATCAAGTTGCGTTATCCAATCGCAGGTTCTGCTTTGTGCCGTCAGTGACGACGACCTGCAGCTCCGTCGCAATGTCGCCAATTACAACCTGAACCACAGCCTCTCCAAGTAGGGGAATCTGTTCGTTAGAATAAGATGTGAGGACCAAGGTCGTGCCGCGCGGTTTAACTCGGATTAGTTCCGCTGTCGATTTGTTTACAATTGTGCGCTCGGCGCCGGTGTCCACTTCGAATTTAATCGGAGACCCGTTGACTTGCAGTGTCTCTGTGAAAGGCTTGAACCGAGCCTTCTGTGCGCTCATTCGCTTAGCCTCGTAATTTGAATTGACAGCGACGTTCTTGACGTCAGAGAAATCGTACGACTTCTCACTACTGCCGGGGCTTCCATTTGCGCTCAGATGCTTTATTTTCCTACCTTTGTAGCTCTGCTTGGTTTCGAACTTCTTCTTGCTGTGCGGCGGTTGGTTTCCGCTGAACTGCTTCTGCTTCGTCCTGCACGCCTTCTCAACATGACCTGGTTTATTGCATCGACTGCAGACATGCGATCTTTTGGGACAGCTTCTCGCCCAGTGCCCAGAAGAGAGGCACCTGTAGCACCGGTCGTCTGAACTGGCCGGATTCGTCGGTCCCGATCCCTTAGCAGATGATCTTCCATATACCGCATTGGCCTGAGCCAGGCCGACAGTGTCTCTTCCAGTGTGGATCTGCATTGCACCCTTCTCTGCGATTTCGATTGCTGTCGAGATTTTAACTGCGTCGTCCAGTGAAACATCGTCCTCCTGCAGCAGCCTTTGCTGTGTCAGCTTGCTTCGTAGTCCACAAACCAGTCTGTCTCTGATCGCCTCCGACAAAAAGCCTTCAAACGAACAGGTTGCCGCCAACTTCCGTAGCTGCGCGACGTACTCTGCAATGGATTCGCCTTCCTGCTGGCTTCGGTGATGAAAGTTGTATCTCTCGACGATTCTTTTCGGCGTTGGGGTGAAATGCGTTCGTGAATTTTCAATTAAATCATCGTAGGATTTGTCCTTCGGGGAGTCTGGAGACAGTAAGTCTCTGAGCAACGTATAGCAGTCTTCACCAATTACTGTGATGAGCTCGGCTCGCTTAATCTCCTCTTTGGTGATGGATTTAGCGATGAAGTATTGTTCCAGACGCTCCTCGTATACAGTCCACCTTTCAGGTCGTGCCGGATCAAATGTGCTGATTTTCGAAGCAGTATTTGGCGCGGTCATTTTGTCTTCTTCTGAAGAATCCTCGTCGCCAATGTTACATCCGACTTCCGTTAAAATAAAAAACCCAAATGAAGCAAAGTACAACTACCGGTATGAAAGCAGATGCTGTGATTAAACCAGATTTACATTCATTTAAGTTCAAGAAGCAGCAATGGATTCAACAAAATTGGTTGCAGCTGCAAAGCGATGAGTCGCCACACGAAGGCCAGCGGATGCTCGGTCGGTACAAATCTTCTGTGTACAGCGGTCACCTCGGACTCCGGTTCGGTCTCTGTCCTTGCGGCACTGGAATCCTCGATACCGATAAGCCGAACAAATAATAACGAATTTTAAGCTTGTGAAGTCTTCGCTCAAACAAATCCGAATGATTGTTTTTGCATATTTTATTTGCATCTCCCGCCAGTATCATCTCCCACTAAGTGATATCATCTGTATGACCGAACCCATTCATACGGTTTTGTTCGAGCCATAACTTCACAAACTTACAATGATGTAGCATTTGTTATTAACTGTTATGTTGATGGCTTTTTGAGTTTTTGATTTATTCAGCCGAACAGACAGATGATATACTTCGAGTATTGGGTTAATGCTGCGATTTTTTGCATTTCGAAAGCAGTTGGCAGCAAGTCTTCTCGATTGAAGCTTCCAAGAATCTCTGAAATCAGGTTAATACCTAAGGTATTTGATATTAAAAGCTTTTTTTGCATTTAGATTTCTTTTTCAGTTGGATTTGTTCTCACGGAGATTTGCAATTCATGCAAAGAGTCGTTGAAAATGGATTATCGAGATTTCGGAATATTTATGTTTTTTTAGCATTGAATTCCCGATGTCTCTCATTTTCTGGTCTTCCGAACTACAAGCGGAACAAGTATATTTTGTCCGAGGTGCACTCACAACTTTGTCTGTGGTTAGAATGTGGGGCTTTGGACCCCCGCTAGCAGCCAAAGGAGATATCTATGGAAAAAGCCTACTAGCTCGTAACAATCATCGCCCCTCCTTTTTGGGCAGAACTGGGAAAACTCCACGCTGGGAAGAAAATAGAGAAAAATAGACTAAAGAGACAAAAAATTGCTTGTTCCGTTGGTAATTCGGAAGTCGAGAAACCGGGGGTATTGTGAGGCATAGTGCTGAAAACTTCCTATCTCAGTGAAAGCTTTCACGGGTGTTTAATAACAATTTGCAGTAGAAAAATCGACGTTTGTTAATATTAATTCGCTTGCATGTAATTTGAAAACAAAATTTACAGGAATGAGGGTTCCTGTGTTCAACGTTCAACAAAAGCTTCTAAGGCTGCCTATAGTTTAAAGCCTGTCACGTGTGAGTTAATTAATAATACAGGCATTTGAAATATAAATATAGGTCTAATATGATGAGAAGTATCTTATAAGCTACTTTTATTCAATTATAAAAAGGCTTCAATTCAATTAAATTCTATTATTTTGCTATAGCCATATGTATGTAGGAAAGCCTATTGATTGAGCACTAAGCCTAGCTTATTGACTTGGTCTTAATGAATAGATTTAGCTAACTTACTAGATAAGAGCCTTAAATTTTTTGTTTTTTCTATCTACTTTATGTATACCATTAGGCCTGGACTAAATAACAAACTATAAAACTAAGCCTACAATATTTTAAAAAATACCTGATCCTTGACTTATTTTCCTTTCCTTAGTTCCCCTCTCCCCTAACCTTGGATTTCCTCCCTCTAACCCTAGCTTCTCTCCCCCCTGACCCTGGCTTCCCTCCCCTGACCCTGGCTTACCTCCCCAGACCCTGGCTTCCCTCCCCCTGACTCTAGCTTCTCTCCTTACTGACCCTGGCTTCCCTCCTCCCCTGACCCTGGCTTCCCTCCCCTGACCCTGGCTTCTCTCCCCCTGACCCTGGCTTCCCTCCCCTGACCCTGGCTTCTCTCCCCCCTGACCCTGGCTTCCCTCCCCTGACCCTGGCTTACCTCCCCAGACCCTGGCTTCCCTCCCCCTGACTCTAGCTTCTCTCCTTACTGACCCTGGCTTCCCTCCTCCCCTGACCCTGGCTTCCCTCCCCTGACCCTGGCTTCTCTCCCCCCTGACCCTGGCTTCCCTCCCCTGACCCTGGCTTCTCTCCCCCCTGACCCTGGCTTCCCTCCCCTGACCCTGGCTTACCTCCCCAGACCCTGGCTTCCCTCCCCCTGACTCTAGCTTCTCTCCTTACTGACCCTGGCTTCCCTCCTCCCCTGACCCTGGCTTCCCTCCCCTGGCCCTGGCTTCTCTCCTCCCCTGACCCTGGCTTCCCTCCTCCCCTGACCCTGGCTTCTCTCCCTTGGCTCCTCTCCCCCTGGCTTCCCTCCCATGACCTTGGCTTCTCTCCCCTGACCCTGGCTTCTCTCCTCCCCTGACCCTGGCTTCCCTTCCCTGACCCTGGCTTCTCTCCCCCTGACCCTGGCTTCCCTCCCTTGACCCTGGCTTCTCTTCCCTGACCCTGGCTTCTCTCCCTTGACCCTGGCTTCTCTCCCCTGACCCTGGCTTCTTCCCCCTGACCCTTGCTTCCCTGCCCTGACCCTGGCTTCTCTCCCCTGACCCTGGCTTCTCTCTGCCTGGCCCTAGCTTTTCTCCTTACTGACCCCTGGCTTCTCTCCCCCTTGACCCCTGGCTTCCCTCCCCTGACCCATAGCTCCCTCTCCTGACCCGTAACTTCTGTCCTGCTCTGCCCTCTTGCTCTGACGTCTGCTGTCTGCTCTACCTTGCTCCTTTGCCCCCTGCTCTGTCCTCTGGTTTTCTGCGTCCTGCTCTGCCCCCGCTGCTTTGCTCCCTGCTGTCTGCTCTACCCTGCTTCTCCGCCCTCTGCTAAAGTAGTCTCGTATTAGTACCAAGCAGCACAGCTTATTGAAAGCACATTCTTCCTTCAGAAAAAGCTACCGGTGAAGCCCAGCTGCTGTCCCATTGGCACCTTTGCTTTTGCCTCTGGTGCGATTGGCCTAGCAACAAACAAGCAGCTGTTCACCCACAAAAGTTATCCCACGGACTACTTAAGTAGAAGGACGTAACACTCTAAAATGGTGCAAATTTTTTTGAAGGCCGATTTTTTCAAACTGCTGCCATTTTTTTTTCTTTGCAGATAAAGAGCTGATTCTTTCACCAGGTTGTCCAGAATTTATTCCAGTTTTATATAAAATATTAGTTTGTAGCTTTAAAAGCATTTTTGCGGAATAAAAGTACAGTAGAGTACATGTACCCCTAGAAATTCCAAAAGCTACGAAGCTAGGACACTATGAAGATGATCCTACTGCTCTTTAAAAGTTACTCAAGATGACTAATTACTCAGAACTAGGCATACATTCATTCTCTACACAGTAACAAAAAAAACAACGCAAAGACAATCGCATCCTGCAGACCTGCTGTAGGAAGCTGTAGCGAAAAGTTTTGTATAAAACTTGAAAGAAATAAACCTAGAGAATAATAAGTGATTTGTATTTACAAACTACAGTAAACATGCAAATAATAATTTCAAAAATGCAAAACGAAAACTTCTAAAACTTTACAAAAACTGTAAAGCACAAGCTAAACGATCTCTACTACAAGCAATAAAGCACAAAATGTAGCTGGCTAATTGCAGCCTGCGATCCTGAACTGAAAAACTGAAAATTCTAAATTGTCAATACTTAAAAACCATCTTTCGCTCAATAAATAAAAAAATATGTTTTTCTATGCTACATAGTCGAAGTATTATGCAAAACAAACTCCTAAAACGCACAACAGAGAAAAACAGCACAAAGAAACAACCTAGCTCACACGAACAAAGGAAGGACATAAAGGCCTTGATCTTAAACTAGAAAACACGGAATAGAAATATCAGTGCTGGGCAAGTTAATCAATTTTTTTAACTCGTTAAAAGTTAAAAAGTTAATTTAATTGCTCCAAAAAAATTAACTGTAACTAGTTAATTATTTAACTTTTGCCCAAAATTTAACTTCTGAAAAGTTAAAAGTTAAAGTTAATAATTCCCTAACGGAAAAAGTGACATTTTCCCGGACATGTGTTCGGCGTGTTTTTTAAATTTCAGGTCGGCGCGGCGCGGCTGTGGCCAGGTCGCGGCGCCCTGGGGAGCTTGTCGGGGAATACTCCCCTGGGAATTAGACCGGGGACCCCGGGGAGAAAAAAAGCATTTTTAACTACATTTTTGCCATTTAAATAAGAAAATCATTGACAGAAAGCTGATTGAAACTCTGTCTATGCTTTTTTACTGCAAAACTGCTTATTTCAATGTATTACTTCAAACACAACACACGTTTGAATGGGGGGTTCATAAGACCGAAATTTCACAACGCCGAAACACCATACTTCACAAGACCGAAACTTCATAAGACCAAAATTTCACATCGTAGAAAACTTTACAATAAGGATTGTATTGCATGCAGAATTTTCGGCGTTGTGAAATTTCGGTCTTATGAAATTAGCGACCCGTTTGAATGTTTTTTTTCACTATGAGTCTTTCAATCAAGCAAATTGAACGTACAAGCGTAGAAACCCATCAGGAAAAAGAAGCCTTACTGACTATTGTGTTGGTCTGCGTTGACGGCTTGACGCATTTGACGCAGGCACAGCGCTGTGTTCTGCGTCAGTCACTGACGCATAGGGGGGTGTCATACAATAACAAAATACTCCATATTAGACAGGACAAAATGGTGATTTACATGCATCTGCAAGAAATTAAAATTCCGATTACAAAAACAGTCTCATTCATTAATTATCCTCCCACGAGTGCAGCTGCTGAGCATGCATTTTCCGCCTCCGGAGTCTGGACCCTTTCTGATAAAGGTGCGCGCACGATTTGGTGATGCCATATTGTCAAATACAGTTTTAAACAAACATTGCCTTAAGTTTTTACCCTTGCGCCTTGAACATGTAGTCCATCCAAAGCTTTAATCAAAGTTTAAAAAATGCCACTTAGTGACTTATAAAGATCTAAGTTATCCGCCGTTTTTTACTTATTTTTTCCCCGGGGTCCCCGGGAAATGACAGTAAATTCCCTGGGTCCCCGATAAGAAAATTCCCCAGGGAATCGACATCCCTATGTACAACGATAACTTATAGTAGTCATTGGGTAGAATATCAATAGATAATAGTTGAAGATTCCAGAATCTTCCGAATATTCTATACATTATAACTTGTAACTGAAATATATACATGTAATAGTAGTTTGTGACGCGTTAAATAATGCTTAGAAAGGCGAAGTTATTTTATGTATGTATTAATTTTACTTTTTAATGGCATACAAGCTGTTGAAACCCGCGGATTTTGAACCCGGGGAACTCCATTTCCCGGAATTATTAACTTTTGTCATTTAACTTTAACTTCAGAAATAAATTAACGATTTTTGTTAACTAGTTAATACATAAAAAATTTAACGAAAATTTAACGATTTTTAAAAAAATTTAACTAGTTAATTAACTAGTTAAACAATTAACTAGTTAACGCCCAGCACTGAGAAATATCAAAAACGCTTAAAAATATAACAAAATACTAGCGATGTAAGGACCATTTTTGCCACAAGAAAACTGGAAAATGTTGCGAAGGTATTAACTAGTAAAATAGTAACTAGTAACCACAAATAACAGGCTGCTTCCATAAATATTCATCTGAATCCTGGTCTTGTCATTCCTAGAATTCTGATCCAAACATCTTATTCTCGATCACCTTAACTAAATAACGTAACTAAAGAAACTGGTTGTAGCGCAGAAACAATAAACTTTAAGCAATTTCAGCGCAATACACTTTAACTGCGCGGGAGTGCTAAAATACATGTAGCGCTACAGTGGCAATTATGGCAGAGACCAAGATTAACTTGCATTATAAATACTGAACTACTCAGCCTGAGGGCACAAGCTTTCGCAAGCGCCGCTGACTTGAATCGGGCGGACGTCCATCAGCCTGTGACTCGCGTCGCACCAATCCTTTAAAGACCAGCCACTCAGGAGGGTGACACAGCTTCCCTCGTGAAAGAAGCGAAGTGAATTCACTGCTACAGGCTGGTTCGTAAACCGTAGCAGCCTGACAGTCGAGCTTTTCCTTAAAGGCCACGTAGCCACTGATAAAATATAGCGCTGCATTCTCCGCATCAGAAATGTTGTCGGACAGTTGTGGGAGATTGCCAACAATTTTCCAGTCTCCCTGCGAAATTTCAGCAGAGCAACAGGCCAACGGTTGATGGTCGTCACAGACTAACTCCAATTTACTGTAAAGTTGCATTCGGCGTAGCCGCGCACTGGCCAAAATTTGATCAACGGATATATAATAACACCCGCCGTGGCCTTGCCGATAAATAGAAAACTCTCCCTCAAGCCGGTCAGTCTGCAGCTCACCTAAAAATTTTTGAAGTTAGTGCCTGGGTATGCAGGTCATATTTATTGAGTGTCAATTTATTATGGCAATAACAATACCAAAAAATTTCCGTAATGTTACGGGAAACAGGGAGTAGTGAATAATACTACGTACCGAGCAACACGTACGAAAACCCTACTTTCATCAGCAAATGTCTAGACAAATCAGCCAGGCCGTTCGCAGTCTGATGGATAGCCTTGCGTGTCTCAGTAGTCAGCGATCGAGGGCGGCTAGCACCCCTACCACCTGGCATGCGATCAACGACAGCTGCAAAACTGAGCAGCTCCTGAATTGCACTTGAGTTGGTGCTGCTAATTGGGGCTCGCCGAATGTCATTCAGACGAATGTGGGACTCTGGTGACTTTACGTTTACAACTGTCCAAAAGTTGAGAACGCGCTCGACGAAGTCGGCAGTCTCAGAATAGCCATTCAGCTGTAATGCTGCAACTGTTTTCTCGTGGAATACATCAAGCACCAGCGAAACTTTCTGTCTCTCAAGAGGAGAGGGGCGGCACGCGACTGGATTAAGACGTGTCGTCCGTACAATATGATTTCGAGAAGCTTCCTCAAGCCTGATGATTTCGTTCCACTTAGCCCGCTTGACTGGCTCTCCAATCACTGGCTAATAATAGGTGATAAGCTGATAAAGATAGGCATAAGCAGTGAGTTAGATTTCTCAATTGAAGATGCAAAATATAACATTGATTAGGCCTAGAGACTAGGGTGGAGTAGGCCCTAGGATAATTTGGTTAAGGGAAATCTTTGTCCAGGGAAGAAATGTAAGCAATTGAAATCAATATATACAATATCTATAAATACATAGTTCTTTGAAGTTATGGAATCCAAATGACAACACTTCTGCAATTGACTAAAACTACCCTTTTAATTGCCAAAACAAACGTAGGCTAGCTTATACTACTAGATAGGCCTACCCACCTTACTAGGCCTATATAGGCCCTATTTAATTTTATTTAAAAGTTTGAATCTCATTTTTATCTGACAGAGTCACTCAGATTAACATGAACTATTTCCTAAAATGGCATACATAGCTAAGTTTACTTACAAATTTAAAGTTAAATAGTGGATTATGATTTACAAATCATAAAAGACATTTACATTTAGAAAATTTCATGTGTTTATTCTATCTCTATACAGGGCTTAGACCTTAGGTTTAATAGCATAGGTGGTACACAGTAGACATGTATTTTGAATGCCTACAACAGCTGTATCAATGAATTTCAGTGGATGAAACCACTTATTAGGGAACTTGGTTGGAGTATGGATATATAAATATAATTGAGTATGGGCCTATATTATGAATGAGTGTCCATTCTCAAACTTAGCATATTGTTATCATGTTTGTATGACATGAGATATGCTATGGCAATACAAATTTAATTTTTTTATTAGAGAGATTTAATATAGAAGGCCTGATATGCTAGGCCAAGCTGGCTATAGTTTAGCTAGCCAAAGTGCATATATAGGCCCCCCCTAGTCTATGTAATTTCATGACTACGTCAAAATGTGATAAAACTATATCTATAGAACGTTTTCGCGACTAAAACATAATAGAAACCAATAGAACAGGGTCTTAAAAGTAAAATGTTAGATGGGTTTTTTTGAAGCAGGCTTAAATCAATTACAACAGGCTTCTGAATATTAAAAACGTGAAAATTTGCTATCTCGCCAATGTATTTTGCGGTGAAAATCGGACTTCAAAAAAATTTCCACGAAATCCGAGTGTAACGTCCTCTATCTACTAGTGGTCCTTGAGTTATCCAAGCGCGAGCTTTCTAACTATTTGTACACACTGAGCTGAAATTAGTTTGTACGTGCCGCCACTATGAGTTCTGATACGCTGACATCTGGTGCAACCGTTAGGGCCGGGTCTGCCGCTGGTTCCGCTTAAGCAGCCGCCTCAAACATCGCTGCTGCAGCCGAAACTGAAGCTGGCTCCGCCAAAGCTATTTTTTAATTCTTTAATATCTGTCGACAATCCTTTTAACATTGAGATCACCGAATTCTGTTAATACATGTTCAGATCTTGTAAAGCTCAACAAAAGCACCCATTTGTCATCGCCCTTTTCCAATATTGCTACTCGCATTACTCCCTGTGCAATGGGTGCCACACTCGACGTTTTTGGTGGCGTGTTTTTAGGTTGTTTATGGGTGGATCTTCCATTTGTAAAAGCATTTTTCGACTCAATGCAGTTTGTAACATCGAGCTTTATATATTTTGCTGTGATTTCTGGGAGACATTTTTTCGAGACGATACTGCTCTGTGACAGGGTGGTGTTCAACGTGTGCCATTTTAATTCAATCCTTGATCACAAAGCTCGGAGCAAGTGCCACTAGACTTCAGTGTCAGGCTTTCAGTTTAAGCAAATAATCCAAAATAATTTCGGCTGTACCATTGTGGAACAACAATGACCAACCCCTTATACTGTCAAAATCCTGTTGTTTTTACAGGTTCTTATATTTCTACAAGGAACTGACAGGTGTTTTTGTTGTTACCGCCAGTTAATTTTTTAAACTACTGCTCTTCATGAAGACGCGTGCAAAAAATACAGATATAAACTTTCATGTTACATACAGTTATGACCAGGAGCTTTCCGATTTTAGTTGGTCATATAATTTTGTCGAATTGGTTTTGTGTTTCTGGAGTATTTCTTAAATAGCATGCGCTCCGCAAAATTTTGTTGATTTAGCTTTACACTCCAGAAGTAAAATTTTCTCAGTGAACTCACATTTTATTTCGCTCTTAGTGGTGCAGCTTAAGCATGTTTCGAATGCTCCCAGCAAGCTGCCGAGAGTTCCTGCACTCGCAAGAAAGGACGCTGCCTTGGTGTAGGGCGCTGAAGTGAACTAAAGTGCGCTCGATCGTCAGCGGTGCACATTTGCTGCAAGGGCATTCAGTTTTGTGCTGAGCGGTGACGTACGCTTTTTTGAGGGTCTGCAGTCCAGGCGGCGTCATGAAGGAGGGAGTTGGGGCTCCTGCTTCTGAGAAGCCCTCAGAGTACTCTGGAGTGAGAGTTCTGTTTCTCACATTCGATGTAGTTGAATAGTTCCCGCATGCTAGAATATGCACTGTGCCCTTTGACAACCATTGTTATATAAGGTCTTGGTTGCAAGCTTGGTGCTCCTGAATATAGACCATGAAATGTCTGTTAATGGTGTCTTAGTAAAAGTGCTCAAGAGAGAAATCTTCATGCGATTCTGATGAGCGCTCACCCTGGTGGGCCATGGGTATTCCGGCTATAGTGGTTGCATGGAGCAAACCTGAGGCAGGGGTCTAGCAAGGAAGACTCACTTATTGTGTATTAAAAATTTACGCATATTCATACATGTAGGGTCGAATTGGGCTTCAGCAACGCAGGGGAAGCGGCAAAATAAGGGCGGGGGCTCGCAGCAGTCTACTGATTCAGTCGGACTGCTAGTCTGGGGAGCTGTCAAAACAGCCGATGCGCGGTGAACCAGCTGCCGATGCTGCTTCAGTCGCCTACCAACCTGTTCGCTCTGCCAGGAGCGAACTACAAATTAAGTTTTTTCGCTCGACTAAGTCATGTGACGTAACCCGGGGGCTGCCTGAGAATACCTGTGTAAACCTCTGGGCTCTAGCACTGAAAATTACCAGCCGTCATGCAGGCCTCGCATAAAACTTTTCCACCTCTGGATGCTGTTTCGTAGCTGACGTTGCGTTCAAGATCCAATTATCTAGACAGCGCGGGCCCGGGTTGTTTGTTTGCCTCAGGGCGTGGCCGCCTCTGCAGTCACCTGTGCAGGAGTACACCCGAAAAACTCCCACACTACTAGAAATGGCACGTACATGTACATGTAACACTCTAATGGACTCTATGCGAGGATGTATACAACAAGGGACGGTTTACTTGTAGCCAGTGCTGGAAATGAGGAATGTAATGACTTTTGCATAAGGGGGATCTTTAGTTGGTGGGCGACTCTATAGGAAATGAAGGGGTTCCCGGCGGGGACCGGTGCATGGTTCGGCCTCGCGGGAAAACAAACAATAATAAAACAAAGCAACACGCGTTCAAAAACGGGTTCCTTTTTATAATTCTCCGAGACACGCGATCACGTGAGCGTGTGATGTGTGACATTGAAGGCCGTGACCTGTCCTCGACCTCCGGTACCAAGCAATCCTGTTGAGCCCCGGGTGAACTTATCGCAGGTTCCTGCATGGTATGTGATGAAATAAGGCGAAGGCGACCTACATGTATGGTAAGAATTCAACGAGTGGGCTGGCGTGTATCCCCGCGCCGGCCTGATCCGTCCAAGCGACCTGTTGCGCCGTCGGCGACTCCAGCTGACAGGCCACATCATCCGCGCCAAATCGTACTGGCCAAAGCCGGTGCAGGAGGTGCTGCTGCTGACGCTGCAGGCACCGGCCCTACCGGCGGGGACAGGCGCGCACTCGGCGTTTCGACTCGACTAGCTGCCTGCTGGCTGATGCTGGCGCCCCGGAGCCGGCGGCGTGGCGTTCATTCGCGACCTGGCCTTGAGGCGCGCCGTGTGACGCTGACTGCGTATTCTGTTGTTGTTGTTCTGGTACGTGGCGGCTATGCCTTTTGGCGTGTACCTATAAAAAACCCGGATCAGCCGCTAGTTTTGTTCAGGGGAGCTTGACCACTAATCAAGCATACACTATCAACAGCCGAGAGTGTTCAGCTAAATTACAGTAGGATGCATACTATATAGAGAGCGAGTTCTAGGGAGTCTTCACTGGAATCAATGTGTAATCGCTTGTACTTCTTCGTACGTACGTATGGTCAAGTCACTTGGCTATTATTCTGTTACATGTAATTTCTAGCTCATGTAACTGTTTATATGATGCATGGGATGTACGTATATGATACATGCGTCGATCACAGTTTGTGAGTTCCACAAGTCATAAATAATGTTACCAATATGGCATGATAAACATGGCCATGTACATGTATGCACCTTATTGTAGGTAGAAACTGTTCAGGTATATTCTATTGTATGTCAATACATTTTGCACTTACATGTATAGTCGGAGTTCACGTCCTGGAAAGCAATTACTCGTAGCACACGTGCATGAAGCTGTGATTCTTATTTTAAAGAAGATTCTTAACCAAATTTCTTAACAGTCCAGAGGTGCAGGCACTAAATTCAGGGAACTGCAGGAGTCACATGGGGACGTCCGTTCTGTCTTCCGTGTAATTCTACATGTACGTATTAATATAAGAAATTCCATTGAAGCCATTCAGAATCGCTTCCGTACTTTATTGGTGCCTCCCAAGTGCTAATGAACCCTCCTCGCTACGCCCCAACATTGGCACCTACACAGAACACACTAACACCTAATCTCATCTTTTAATGAGTTGCATAGCGCTATGCGTGATGAAGTACTGTACGAGTAACGCAAGTTACTATCGATAATAATCTCGAAATTCTATCCATTTTCTAACAGCCCGAAATACATGAACTCGATCCAATATATCGACGAGCTACAGTGTATAGTGCATGTATATCGATTTATACCACTTTCTAGAATGTATTCTATTGTACACCACACAACTCAGCACCCACCACACCACCTTACTCAATGCAGGTACATTATATCGCAGAAGTCACATAAGCGCTGGAAGAAATATTTATTTAATTGTTTGAAATCGACAGTAACTCGTTACATGCAGCCAGCATGTACGTATGTACAAGAGTACATACGTAATTGTATGTGGCGCTTTCATCACTAAGGCTTTTTAGCATGTCCTAGTTTTTTAACAAACGAACTAAAACAAGTTTATTAGAGCATACTTAAGGTCTTAAAAATAGCGTTACACAGCTATATTCCCCTAGTACAGGAAGTTCCCAAAGCACTTCTCTGGCTAGAGTTGGCGCCAGAGGAACTGGCTCCTCTGGAGCGGAGGAGGTCGTTCTTTTTTAAAAAATGGCACAATTCAGGTACACTAAATGGCACACTATAATAAAAAACGAGAAAAGAACACGGACAATTCGATTTAACAATTCCACAAGACTTAGCAACAGCCGCAAAAACGAACGTACCACGACGTGAACACCTACAAGTCAACTTATGATTTTTTGACCAAAATATAAAATATGCAGAAGGTACAAGTGGTCAGTTCAGCCACACTGTTAGAGCGCTACGACAGTCCTTTGGTCAAACCTCTCAGCTCTCAACTTCCGCCACCTTCCCGCTCTCAGCTCCCGACACCTTCCCGCTCTCAGCTCCCGCCACCTTCCCGCTCTCAGCTCCCGACACCTTCCCGCTCTCAGCTCCCGCCACCTTCCCGCTCTCAGCTCCCGCCATCTTCCTGCTCTCAGCTCCCGACACCTTCCCGCTCTCAGCTCCCGCCACCTTCCCGCTCTCAGCTCCCGCCACCTTCCCGCTCTCAGCTCCCGCCACCTTCCCGCTCTCAGCTCCCGCCACCTTCCCGCTCTCAGCTCCCGCCACCTTCCCGCTCTCAGCTCCCGCCACCTTCCCGCTCTCAGCTCCCGCCATCTTACGGCTCTCCTCGCCTCTGCCAAAATTAGATATGGCTTGTCAATGCATGGCTTTTGTGTTATGGCTATTGGTGACTTGTGAAACCTCACTAACGGTGATCGGAAGTACTAATGCATGTATATGTGCATGCATAGAGTACATGAGCAAGAAACTAACAAGTTATGGATAAAAGTAGAGCAAGGGTAAAAGGTACAGATAAACAAAGTTAAAAATTTACTGTAAATAAAGCTAACATGAACTGTCAATGATACGAATTTCCATTTGCTGACAGCTCAAAACAAAATCCTTTCAACGACAGTTCCATTCTGAGCTAACTTTGATACGATGACCGCATTGCTGAAGGTTATGGTACGCTTTGCACCGACTGTAGCGTTGTTCGAGGCGGCTGCTTAAGCAGAACCAGCGGCAGTCCCGGCCGCAGCAGCGTTGTTCGAGGCGGAGACCAAAGCAAAGGTGCCAATGGTACAGCAGCTGGGCTTCACCGGTAGCTTTTTCTGAAGGAAGAATGTGCTTTCAATAAGCTGTGCTGCTTGGTACTAATACGAGACTACTTTAGCAGAGGGCGGAGAAAGCCATGGGTCAGGAGAGGGAAGCCAGGGGTCAAGGGGGAGAGAAGCCAGGGTCAGGGGGAGAGAAGCTAGGGTCAGGGGAGGGAAGCCAGGGTCAGGGGAGAGAAGCCAGGGTCAGGGGAGGAGAGAAGCCAAGGTCAAGGGAGGGAAGCCAGGGTCAGGGGGAGAGAAGCCAAGGGAGAGAAGCCAGGGTCAGGGGAGGAGGGAAGCCAGGGTCAGGGGAGGGAAGCCAGGGTCAGGGGAGGGAAGCCAGGGTCAGTAAGGAGAGAAGCTAGAGTCAGGGGGAGGGAAGCCAGGGTCTGGGGAGGGAAGCCAGGGTCAGGGGAGGAGAGAAGCCAAAGTCAAGGGAGGGAAGCCAGGGTCTGGGGGAGAGAAGCCAAGATCAAGGGAGAGAAGCTAGAGTCAGGGGGAGGGAAGCCAGGGTCTGGGGAGGTAAGCCAGGGTCAGGGGAGGAGAGAAGCCAGGGTCAGGGGAGAGAAGCCAAGGTCAAGGGAGGGAAGCCAGTGTCAGGGGGAGAGAAGCCAGGGTCAGGGGAGGAGGGAAGCCAGGGTCTGGGGAGGGAAGCCAGGGTCAGGGGAGGAGAGAAGCCATGGTCAGGGGAGGGAAGCCAGGGTCAGGGGAGGAGGGAAGCCAGGGTCAGTAAGGAGAGAAGCTAGAGTCAGGGGGAGGGAAGCCAGGGTCTGGGGAGGGAAGCCAGGGTCAGGGGGGAGAAAAGCCAGGGTCAGGGGAGGGAAGCCAGGGTCAGGGGAGGAGGGAAGCCAGGGTCAGTAAGGAGAGAAGCTAGAGTCAGGGGGAGGGAAGCCAGGGTCTGGGGAGGTAAGCCAGGGTCAGGGGAGGGAAGCCAGGGTCAGGGTGGAGAGAAGCTAGGGTTAGAGGGAGGAAATCCAAGGTTAGGGGAGAGGGGAACTAATGAAAGGAAAATAAGTCAAGGATCAGGTATTTTATAAAATATTGTAGGCTTAGTTTTATAGTTTGTTATTTAGTCCAGGCCTAATGGTATACATAAAGTAGATAGAAAAAACAAAAATTTTAAGGCTCTTATCTAGTAAGTTAGCTAAATCTATTCATTAAGACCAAGTCAATAAGCTAGGCTTAGTGCTCAATCAATAGGCTTTCCTACATACATATGGCTATAGCAAAATAATAGAATTTAATTGAATTGAAGCCTTTTTATAATTGAATAAAAGTAGCTTATAAGATACTTCTCATCATATTAGACCTATATTTATATTTCAAATGCCTGTATTATTAATTAACTCACACGTGACAGGCTTTAAACTATAGGCAGCCTTAGAAGCTTTTGTTGAACGTTGAACACAGGAACCCTCATTCCTGTAAATTTTGTTTTCAAATTACATGCAAGCGAATTAATATTAACAAACGTCGATTTTTCTACTGCAAATTGTTATTAAACACCCGTAAAAGCTTTCAATTGATACACTCCCATTTGATTGTATGGGAGCGCGCTTTGGGCCCGTCTAGCCGGGAGAAGCGAGAGCTCGAGAGCGCGCTTTCCTGCCGGTTAGCCCGATGATTTTGAAAGCTTTTGGCCCGGCTAGCCATTTGTCGTCGGGTGCCGGCACAGTCTCTGACTTGTATCAGTCGGGTAGGTAGGACTCAGTCAGTGAGTGCATGTTCAGTCAGAGTAGGGCAGATGCAGTAGACTCGTAACCAAGCATTCATGCAGAATACACGCAGCTTTACAGAAACTTACAAATTTCTTAGAAAACAATTAAACGTGCGAAAGTAAAAGACGGCCGGGGCTGTTGCCCCTGCACAAAATGGCGTGGTGACTATCTGTGCCATCGTTATCATCGTTGACTTCCTGGAGAGGGCCGTTCATGACAGCGGCTTTTCCCTCTTGCTTTTCCTGGACATTGAGGGGGCCTTCGACAAGTTACATGTAAGTTCATTTTCGAGGCCTTTTGCAGAGCCCTGGAATCCAGATCCACGCACCCTCACGTTGTCCGGTTGATCATTTTTATGATCCGGAACCGCACTGTCGTGGTCGACAGTGCGGTTTAATGTTTATCTGCCACTGCCTGGTCTTCCCAGAGCGATGAATAGTGCGCCGGCTGCTTTTCAAAAGGTGCTTTCAAAGGTGCCGGGGAGAAAATCTAGGGGCGTCGTGCATTATATCGATGACACGTGGTCCACTCAGCATCCAGAAGTGAGCACGAGAAGGAAGGCTGTCCTGGCAGTCCTAGCGTCTCAAGAAGCCCACATCACGCTAAACCTAGAGAAATGCCAGTGGTGCTAGAGACCGCGTGGAGTTCCTTGGCTAAGTTCTCAGCAGTGAGGGCCTCCGGCCAATCACATCCAACGTGGATGTCCACAAAAATCAAGAATCCAAAGTGCCAGAAGTTCGCCTCGTTTCTCGGCATGGTGAAGTTCTATGGCCACTTCTTGGACAACCTGTCGACAGTGGCGGAGTCTTTACTTCAGCTACTGCGAAAAGACGCGCCATGGCAATGGACGACGAAGCAGCAACATTAAGCAGTTGAGGCTCGTCCCAGATTTTCTGTCCCAATGCCCGACCGAAGAAGCTGAAACCGAAGACAACAGCGTTTGCGGCGATCAGGCTTTCAATGTGATCCTCCTATCTGGAGCACTCAACCGGTGTCCGACGAAAAGTTAGCTGCGGCAACCCGGAAAGATACCGTTCTGCGGCAGGCGATGCAGATGACTCAGTGGCTGGCCAGAATTAAGCAAGCAGCTGGAAGCGGAGCTGCTACCTTTCTGAAAGGTCCGTGGATAGTTATCAATGTGGAACAACAAAGCTGGCAGTCATTCCGCCGGCGCTGCAGGAGACAGTGCTGAACCTGGCTCACTTCGGTTACCTCGGCATCAGTCGAACAAAGTAGCACTGTGGAGAAGCTGTCTAGTGGCCGAACTTCGATCGAGACGTCGAGGCCTTCATTAAGAATTGCGAGCCTTGCGCCGTGAGTGAGAAATCATTCAAGCCTCCAAGTGAAGTGATCCTAATCTAAACACTTTTTACCGAAATGCCATTTTTTAGTCTATGGCAAACTTCAGGTTTTCTATCACGAAAGTACAGCACTTGCTTGTGCGGCAGTAGAGATCCTATTGCGTGAAGCGAACAACAATGAAATGTGTTATAGAAATCTTATATATACTAGCGTTCAGTGAGAATGAAGCTCCCGCTCCCACTGCTCCTCTACTCCTGCTCCGCCCTCCATCCAGAGTTATCATCCAACAATCAAGCCCAGACCCTAATATCCCGATCCAACGAAGAGACCAATCTGGACACACGTCAAGATATCGAAGTACTCGTACAACAGTATCGATAAGAGCCTGTGGCTCTCATTCCACTGAATTGCGGAATACATTTTCGTGTTTAATTACCTTATTTGAACTTGCAATCATTAGGAATTAGAAATAAACATCCATGTTGAGGGTTAAAGATCGAAAGAAACGTATCGAACCTACGACTTATTTAATTGATTAGAAGCATAGACGATCGGAGACATCGTCAAAGAGAGAGACGGAAGAACGAGAGAGAAAACATAAAAAAATTGACAAGAGTGCTGCCGTGGAGTGAGGTGCAAATCGACATCATCGGAGAGTTGACGGCTCCGGCGACGCAAACCTGTCGGTTTGTCACGGCAGTTCTCGATTTGCACTCCAAGTAGCCAGAGTTCACTTGTCTGCCATCTGTGACGTCATCGCAAGTTATCAGCGTCCTTAAATCGCTCTTCGCCATGTGATGGGGACTTCCGAAGGTCATCAATACGGACGGTGGGCCTCAGTTCACGTCGGGCTAGTTCGAGGAGTTCCTCATCAGCCAAGGCATCGAGCACCGCAGGTCGCCAGCCTATTACATGTATCCCCAGGGGAATTCCAGCGTTGAGCGTCTCAACAGGTTCCTGAAGGAGGGACTGAAGAGCCACTTGGCACCATCGGGATGCTGCTGTGTAGACGCAGCGGCCGCTGCTGGTTTTGCAAAGTATTGTATAAACAGTGTTTCGAGTATATTTTCTGGCAGATTCTGTAGATCATTTTTGTAGACTTCGAGCCTGGACAGACTTGGCCCCATTGGCCGTGTTCTCAGGTCCATGCAGAAATGGAAAGACTGCACCAACTCGGTGTCATTGAGCCGATTAATGGCCCTGTCGAGAACTCGTCTCGACAGGGCCATTTGCTGCACGTCAATGCAAAAATCAAGAGTGACTCCTACCCAATTCCTAAGACCGAATTAATGTTCTCCAAGCTGAAGAACGCAAAGAAGTTCGCTACCATCGACCTTTGCTCAGCCTATTGGCAGATAGAGCTTGATGAAGCTGCTCAAGAACTCTCAACGATTAATACGCTCGTACTTCACGTGGTTTATACATGAAGGTCAAAAGGCTTCAAATAGGCATGAAGAATGCCTAATTTATATTTCAGCGCACTATGGAGAACATTCTATCCGACATCGAGAGTCTTCTAATCTATCAGGATGACATCCTCGTCTTCGCCGAGAATGCTGCTGCATTGGAAAAGCGACTGGCTGCAGTCAAAACGCGATTGCGAGAGAAACGGGTGACAATCAATGAAGCTAAATGTATAGACTATTGCGACGTCATCTCCTTCTTGCGGTTCAAGATCTCCTCTGTGGGCATCCAGCCCGGACGCTTGGTCATATAGTCCTCAAATAGCCGGACATGGCACCTGCCAGGATCAGTGGATTCGAAGTGCACTACTTCCTTCGGCTTCACTCGAATTGCGAGGCCTCCATTGTTGGTCTTGGAATGTACTTCTCTGTACACCAGGCACTTCTTGCCGCTTCGAATCTCAACTGACAACTGATCAGTAGTAAGACCAGCGTGTTCTTCACCACATCGAAGGGCAAAATGGAGCCTATTTAAATAAAAGAGAGTTCTCAGCAACTTCTTCTGTGTGTCATCACCGAGCACGGTATCCCACAGCTTCTCCTCATCAGTCGTACTGATCACACCAGCGGATTTTGTTTGCAATCCTCTTCCCTCTCGCGTAGCGATCTTCATCGCAGCGTCTAGACTCTCTGTGATGAGCCGGAACTCATTTCCTCGAAAGAAGTCGACGTGTCGCACGTCCGAGACAGTCTGCTGCAATCCACCGATCAACGATACGAGTGTACCGGCAGGATATTTTGAGCCGTCCGTACGAGTGACTTTGTGTATGAACCTTGGCAGCAGACAATTGAGATCGGAGTCGTTCATGTCTTGCAGAGACACAGTGCATTCGATGCCAGACTCTTGAAGCCATCGGTTGAACGCTTTAACGGCCCACTTGTTGCGTTTTATGAGTAGAGTGTTTTGAGCCTTCGTGCTCCGATTGAGATTGCGAATTTTATCCAATGCTGCCTCAGAATTGCCACGGACTTCTCGAAGTTGCTGGAGAGCATACGGGTCCCGGCAATCCAACCCTTCACGTAGTATTTCTTCCAAATCTACTGCCGAAAGGCGATTAGGATCGTAGTCTCCAACGAAGTCGGCGCTATAGTCCACCAGTGGGTTTAAAATGACAGAATCTGGCTCCATCTAAACACTGCTCAGAAGTCGGGCGAGTCGGGCGAGAGCTGTTAGAAAGAATAAATAATTGCCCGGATCAGACCTCTGTGCTGCTAGTCTTATACAGGCTGGTATTACGTAGACTCGCAGCCATAGACAAAATTAGCGAAGGAAGCAAGGAAGGAAGGAATAAAACATTTCAGGGATTTTTTCCAATAAATCCCGGAAATGAAAGTAGTATAGGATAGATTTATCGTGGTTTTTATGGTCGGTATTTCTCGGGATTTAAACACATACCGACCTAAAAACCATGATATATCTATTACATAAATAATTACGCTCGTGAGCAGATAATCTAGGCCTAAAACAGAAGTTGTTACGGGTTATTCTGCTGCAGAAAAAACGGTAGTCTCGAAAACAAAACTAAAAACAAAAATAAAAATGTCTGAGCGTTAATAATTAAACAAGACAATTTTAGTCCGACAGGTTTACGAAATTTGCTCGCTGCTTTCGGTCGTTTTCACTGTATCCGATGTTTTATACGACTCTCTCTCGAAGGCTGAATATCGGGTAGTTTTCGAGCTGGACAAGTCTAGCATCTCTCCGTCCGATCCGCCGATGTTAACGGTGCGTGACCCAGCTCCCGATACAATGCCCTGTACACCGACAAAAACCGACTCTCTTCGAGATCCGAATGACGTGTACTCTCTTGTTTCGGTTGTTCTGACGTCGCCAGATGATGCAGAGAATTGTCGATGAATGAACGAGATATCTGTGCTCAAGTCAGACAAATTTCTTTCAAGTCCTTCGTCAGCTTTATTTGATTCTAACATCATTTTGGATTTTGGAACTGATTCATTCCAACAGACGGTTTGCTTGGATGGATCGTAAACAAGAATTCAAGCTTCGTAATTCCTTCATCGAAATCGCTTTTTGGTTCCGTTTCATAAATCAGTGCGATATCGTTACAACAGCCAATCGATACGAGCGTAAAATAACTTGCGAAGTTTGGTTACCTTTTTTGCCAATGCAGCCAAGCAAAGCAATAAATTCTGTATCGTGCTGGAGAGCATACCGGCCTAAAAACGCTCCAAGACGTAAAGATCAGACACAATTCTGAGAAGTGCTCTCGAACGTACTTAAGAATTATAGAGCGAAACTCCTTCGACGAAGAATCAGGCTGTTTCAACTCGGTAACCTTCTATTCGTGAGTCCGAACATACTGCCGAACTTGAGCTTCAAAAACCGCTCCACGACACAAAAATGTCAGCGAATTCTGATGTTCTCTCTTTCAGGTAGCGCCGTACTTCAGATTTGAAACCTTGTACTGAAGACTTGTACTCCAGCACTAATGCGCGGAATTCCGACGATGAGGTGTCCGGCGTCGTTGTCTTGACGGTGAGTTGAGCGGTGAACTTTTCTTCATTCTTTTGCTTAGAGACTAGAGTTCACTCCAAGAATTAGTGTAGCGAATTCGCCTTCATGTCTTAGTACACTTGACTACACTTGCCGAACTTGAGAATCGAACCCACTCCATGAGGTAAATATGACACAGAATCTCGAAGTGTACTGCTCTACGTAACGGCGGACTTGTTCGTCGAATCCGTCCCATGAGGTAAAGGAGTCTGAAAATTTAGAAGTTTTGGCCTCTACGTAGCGATGAACTTGGTCGTTGAACCCACTCCATGACGAAACGAGAGCAGAAAACTCCAACTTGTGTGCTTCAGAGTACTTTAGCACTGCTGCTTGGAATTCCGGAGAGAATGTGTCGTCGATCTGCTGCTTCTCTGTGGCCATTTGGCTGGAGCTGGTGAAGCTGTACCTTACCGTCGTTTTTGAATCGCTTACGGAAGTATGAAACTGTCGGCCATGGGTATTGATGCTGTACTGTTCCTCCGTCTGAGTGGTTTCTGGAACATATTGAGTTCGCGTTGACACGGCCGGTCCTCCTGTGACGCTGTGCATGATTGACAGAGAATATTTGTCGTAGAACAGCAGTTGCGGTGCTTTCTGTGATTTTACAGGAGTAGGAAAATTTTCATGATGAGTTTTGTTACTGTTCAATAATAACTGCTGCTATATAGCAACTAAAGCAAACTTTAAGACGCACTTGGTTGGCCTTGAAGTTGGACTTGACGTCTTGCAGTCTCCAGTTCTGCATCGAACGCTGTAGCTCCTCGAACTTAGACTGGGACTCTTCTTGCAGCTGTCTGCTTGTAAAATGAAGAAATTTTTCTAAAAACTTTTCTTGTTCGACTAGTAGCTCGTATAATGATTTGCGAGTACAAAAGTCTAGCAACAACAACAACAAGGTACAACTCGCGCCGACCACAAGTGGCCTCAGAGGTGGGAGGGGTCAGAACGCACGCCTAACAAGACAAATTCCAGCAAATCGAAATGTTCCGTCCGACTTACGAAAGCAGTTCGATGCGCACCAGAACTTCGGAAGACTCCTTCGATAAAGCGGTCCGTAAAGCGGCCTTGCAGTTCGGTCTCAGCTTCTGTAGCTTCATTTGAGCAATGACGCCATTCGCTCAGGTGCTCCTGCAGCTTGGCTAGACAGGCCTGTAGAATGACTAGTTCTCTCTCCGCCAGTGATGCCTTTGGGCCTTCTGAAATATATAAGATCGTTCATTGAATATTTAAAAAAAGAATCCAAGAACTCAAGTTCTGCTTTTACACGTGCATTTCTGCACTAAAACTTGTATCGCATTAGTTAGCTTATAAAAGCGTGGAATCTTTTAGAGTGGAATTTGTGAATTCTCACCGCAGATTGTCATCTTTTCAAGCACTTTTTCGACGGATTTGACAAGGCGATCTGTCAGCTGATCGTCAACGCCCAGGAATGTTTGGCTTGACTGACGCAGCGAATGAAGAAATTCAGCCGCAACGTCTTTGGTTTTTCTGGCTACTCCCTGAGAAAGGTAATGAAAAATTTGGAAAGTATGAAAAAGCTGCTATTTCTTTGCTTTCTTACTTTTGTATTAAAATTCATGCCTGTATATAAATAAATTTAACTAGACGTTAAAGCTTGGCTAATTGGCTACTGTGTGTTTTTAGATGTATAAGATGATATGATCAGAAAATTATCGACTAAATTTTCAAAAAGCACTCACCACTGGGCTCTTGAGCATCTGGGTCAAGTAGGAGTCAAAGAACTCGGCAATCCACTGACGCAGACTGTTCAGAATCTGTGACCAGGTGTTCAACAGCTTTCGTCTCAGCCTGAAAACCGTAACGAGTTTGCTTCTCAGTTCTTTCATACACAGTTACTGTTTGTCAAAGTGCAATACCTGTTTTCTAATTATCAAAGCACTCTTAAGCTTTAATGCCCTCAAGTCAACGAGTGAGCAATAAAGAAGCCTTTTTCTACTAGTAATAAGATTTCCACAAACCCGATGGCGAGCTGCACTGCCTCCGGATCGGCCGGCGGCAGCCAGATGCAGGTGCTGGGCACTTCGACCTCGCTTCCGCCCGAGCGCCTCACCGTCCACGAGTAGGACTGAGAGTTGTCGATGACAGTCACCTGCTCTCCCGGCTCCAGGACCGTCTGTGGGGGGGATTGTGGAAGACTTGAGACGACTGGCAACAATGCGGGAATAATAATTAGGAGCTAATTATTGAAATAATTTCTGGTGTGTTTGTTCTTGCTTGTTCGAGCTAATTGATTGCTAATGCATTTTGATAAGATTGGGGGTAAAATAAACGGTTGGTTAGATAAGTGAAGTAGGTGGTTGGGTGAATAAGTGAGTTTTCAGGTTTGGTAGGCGGCTAGACGGATTAGAAGAGTGGTTGCAATTGCATAGATGGGGTGGATAGTGGGCTTGTTTGATGATGTGGGGAACGGATAGATGGGATCGGGGGAGGGTAGATGTGGGGGGCTATTGGACAAATGAGTTGGGTGATGGGATGAATTTTGTAAAGTGATCAGTGGGCTGTTAAATGTACTTATTGGATAGAAGTCTGTGTTGGATTAGGTAGACTAAGGTCGGGGGCTGCTGGGTAGATTAGGTGGGCTTGTTGGGGTAGGGGTAGGCTGTTGAGTTGATTGGGTGGGCTGTTAGGTAGATTGGGTGGGGTTTTGGGTAGATTGGGTGGACTGTTGGGTAGATTGGTGGGCTGTTAGGTAGATTGGTGGGCTTTTGGGTAGATTGGGTGGGCTTTTGGGTAGATTGGGTGGGCTTTTGGGTAGATTGGGTGGGCTGTTAGGTAGATTGGGTGGGCTTTTGGGTAGATTGGGTGGGCTGTTAGGTAGATTGGGTGGGCTTTTGGGTAGATTGGGTGGACTGTTGGGTAGATTGGTGGGCTGTTGGGTGATTGGGTGGACTGTTGGATAGATTAGATGGGCTGTTGGTTATAGGGGTTGGCAGGTATGAAGTGGGGAGGGGGTTGTGCGGCTTGACTCATCAATCTGGAGTTGTACGCATGAGGTTTGAGGAGGCTTTCAGTGTCAAGTTGGTGTAGAATAATTTTAATAGAAACAAACAAAGTTCGCTGAAATGTCACTCACAGTGAGCACAGTGTTGATGCTTTTGATGGAGCCCAGAATCCCGTTGGCGGGAATGGCGGCAATGGCGGCGCCGCTGCTGCTGGCCCGCGGCTGTTCAGCATGGCGTTGAGCTCGTAGGCGCTGTGGTGGAAGGCCTGGTAGTCCGCCGGTTCAGGCCGGCCAGCTGGCTCACCCAGCTCCAGGTGCCGTGGACCTCGGCCGACAGCTCCTGGAAATGAGAAATATTAAATTAGCTAGCGTGAGGGATGTCACCTTTGCAGGAAATGCATCCAACTACTGTTGTTTCATTTGATTGCAACGGCAAAAAGCAAAATGACTTGGATCTGCTCACCTTCTTGGCTTCCAGGACGACTCAGTCGGTCACTTTGGACATCTGCAGTGCCTTCTTCATCACTATCTGACCCGTGGACACGAAGGCCGTCTCAAGCGACGTCATCTGCTGAAGGTAAGTCAGCGCCTCCTGGTTCACGCCAATCTGACTTTCCATTGCCTTCAGCTTGGTGACGGACGCTGCAGCGGACTTGTTGGACTCGTCCAGCCTTCTCCTCTCGAGCACTTGGACCTCCTCCAGCAGGACCTCCTGCTTGGCTTGTTGAACCAGCAGCGCCTGGTGAGTGCAGCCGATGGCGGCTGACACCACGGCGTTGCGGTTGTCCTGCAGCCACTTCTCAGCCACAAGCTGATGCGGTGCCATCGCAAACGACATTTCTACCAGCTCCACTTGAAGGATGTTTTCGGTATACAATTCAGTGGGGATCTTATTAAATATTTCAATATTAAATAACTGTGCTTACCAGCTGGTGCAGTCGGCTGCTAGAATCCAGAAATCCATATTGCAATTCAGCTATAACCAAAGGAAAGGAAAATACTTATTGGAAAATTCTTAGAGGTAGGAGGTTTGTATTTTTTCAGCAGAATAAAATTGTTATTGCTTTTGACAGGAGGCAGACCCAATGAGAGTTCATCTTTCGATATTTCTTGCTTTTCTTATAGCTCTATTTGATATTCGTACAGCTTTGTGCTTATAAAATCAGGATTCTATGGTCAACTTCAAAAATTAGAAAAAACAGTATAGTAAACTCCCAACCCGGATATAAACTATAAACGGTTTTGCTCTTTTACAAAATGGCGCCACACTCGAACTCAATAGCATTCGAACTCTCGTGTGCTCACAGAAACCCGGTGCAGATGTGCTGTAATTGAGTCAGGGCGCAGTGAGCTGGCGCCAGCGCCCTCCATCCCATGGGAGGCGCCAGCTCCCTCCATCCCATGGGAGGCGCCAGCTCCCTCCATCCCATGGGAGGCGCCAGTGCACTCCATCCCATGGGAGGCGCCAGCGCACTCCATCCCATGGGAGGCGCCAGCACCCTCTGACCTTTTGTTAAGTTCTCCCAAAGTAAAGAGCTTAGCTTGGAAAATTAGTGATCAGACAGACAGGAACCCTCACTTTTTAGGACTTCTCTTAATGCAGCGAGCCCTCTCCTTACGCAGTCTTTGCGCTGAAAAGACTAATGCTAAAGAACATCTGCAGTCGGCGAGCCAGACGACAAGTTCGACAAAAAACGATCGATGGATTAAATAATGCTAAATGTTTTGTAGCTAGCTAAATAAAGTCGAGACAAATAAGTGTTTGCACCTCTCTACCCCGAACCGCCTGCAGAAATAAAAATAGAAATAAAGAAGAAAAAGAAGACAGTATGAGACTATAGGCATAGTATGGCAGGTCATTGTCTGAAGCTGCAGCCAGATTGTTATTTAACAAATTCTGCACCAAAAAAACCTCGCGGAGTGTGTCGTGGCAATTTCAATTTCTTCGTGGGGGTAGGGAGGGTACTGAGAAGTGCAGTTCCATCCAGTCCATTCCAGCACCCCTCCAGCCCCGAGGTTAAATTCCGCTTCTTGGTGTTGAGCAGTCCTTGCAACAACGGCCTGTGGTCGGTAAGGACGAGAACTTCGCTAAGTACGCTCGTAGTTCCGGAAGTGCTTCATCACCAAGACTAGACTCTGCCAGCCAAATTCAGAACTCTGCCGTCCTGGTGAGGACGGAAAAGCTGGACCCGGGTGAGGACGGAAAAGCTGGACCCGGATGAGGACGGAAAAGCTGGACCCGGGTGAGGACGGAAAAGCTGGACCCGGATGAGGACGGAAAAGCTGGACCCGGGTGAGGACGGAAAAGCTGGACCCGGATGAGGACGGAAAAGCTGGACCCGGGTGAGGACGGAAAAGCTGGACCCGGGTGAGGACGGAAAAGCTGGGCCCGGGTGAGGACGGAAAAGCTGGACCCGGGTGAGGACGGAAAAGCTGGGCCCGGGTGAGGACGGAAAAGCTGGACCCGGGTGAGGACGGAAAAGCTGGGCCCGGGTGAGGACGGAAAAGCTGGACCCGGGTGAGGACGGAAAAGCTGGACCCAGGTGAGGACGGCGTCATCAGAAGGAGCGGCCAACACGTCATGTCCTGCAGCTTCGTCAGGACCTTCTGCGGCTGCTGCACGCCGATCCGGCAAGCTGACACCTCGGACCCGAAAGGACGCTTGGCAGAGTTGTCTACAGAGCTTGTTGTCTCGGCCTAAATAATGACGTCCCGCTTTGGGTGAACAGCTGCGAGGTATGTCAGCATCGCAAGTACCGAATCAGCGCCGGGGAGCACCGCTGCAGAACAACATCATCCAATCAGCTCCGTGGAAGATGGTGCAGGTGGACATTTAAGGCGGTCCGACGGTTGATCCGCGGGAAACCTGGACGGACCTGCTGGACGAGCCGACTGCAGAAGGCCATATGCATTCTACTAGGAGACGGAGTGGTGTAAAAGGCGCAATGCTTTCGATGTTACTAATCACATCCATTGATGTCGTACATTTCAAATGTATGAGTCGTCGCGCGTGGTCTCTCATAAATCTTGGTTGTCTCGAACGTACGGTAGCTTACAATGCATTCACACTTGGAGAAAATGCAACCAAGATTCATGCGGACTTATAGGTCAAAGTAATGGGGGCCATTTCCTTGTGTGGGTCAGATGGATTGAAGCTCTCAACGCTGGAAGTACACTCTTGAATGACGACCCTCGCTCTGGGCGGTCCTGTACAGCTGCGACCGAAGGTGACTCTGGTTGATGATTAGTGAGACCATCGATATTTCTGATGGAAGTGTTCTCATTATCCTCACGACTAATCTGTTGGGTAAGATCACTTCTCCGGTGGTGTCTCACCTCCTGACGGAGAAGCAGAAGAAGGGGCGGGTGCTTGCGCAACTTTAATTGCCAAATCCGACAACCAAAGGCTTCCTGACGAATGGTCTTACTACTTTTAAGTTCCCCTGAAGCTGCAAAACAAGGCCTGGGTCGGTTTTGGAGACGAGAGGTTAACTATCTTACCAACCAGGTTTTCGGTCCCAGAAGATGTTCATCATATTCATCAGCTCTTCTAGCCGTCGTCATGATGCCCGGTCAAAATGGTCAAAATGGGGATGCGAGCGAGCTTATTTCGTCCGGATTAGGACGGATCGTATTCGGATTCACCACGACAATGCATCCAGCCACAGCTGCCATGGCAACCAACTTTCTGGCTGAAAACAAAGTCAAAATTTCGTTCGTCATCCCCCATACAGTCCGGACTTGCCCCTGCATAGTAGTAGGGAGGGTAGCAGGTAGGGAGGGTAGCAGGTAGGGAGGGTAGCAGGTAGGGAGGGTAGCAGATAGGGAGGGTAGCAGGTAGGGAGGGTAGCAGGTAGGGAGGGTAGCAGGTAGGGAGGGTAGCAGGTAGGGAGGGTAGCAGGTAGGGAGGGTAGCAGGTAGGGAGGGTAGCAGGTAGGGAGGGTAGCAGATAGGGAGGGTAGCAGGTAGGGAGGGTAGCAGATAGGGAGGGTAGCAGGTAGGGAGGGTAGCAGGTAGGGAGGGTAGCAGGTAGGGAGGGTAGCAGGTAGGGAGGGTAGCAGGTAGGGAGGGTAGCAGGTAGGGAGGGTAGCAGATAGGGAGGGTAGCAGGTAGGGAGGGTAGCAGGTAGGGAGGGTAGCAGGTAGGGAGGGTAGCAGGTAGGGAGGGTATCAGGTAGGGAGGGTAGCAGGTAGGGAGGGTAGCAGGTAGGGAGGGTAACAGGTAGGGAGGGTAGTAGGTCGCAAAACTTACAATTAGCCAAAATTAGCTCAGCTACAAATAAGCAGCACAGCATGCCGAATTTACAGATTGTAGTTTTATTCGTTAATAAAAAAGCAATATTCATACAGATAGAATAATATATATTTCAACACATCAACACAGATGCCACAGGCATTCATTTTAGCGCCAAAGGCACTCATTTTAGCGCCGCAGACACTCATTTTGGCACCACAAGCACTCATTTTGGCGCCGCAGGCACTCATTTTGGCGCCGCAGGAACTCATTCTAGCGCCACAGGCACTCATTTTGGCGCCGCAGGAACTCATTCTAGCGCCACAGGCACTCATTTTGGCGCCGCAGGAACTCATTCTAGCGCCACAGGCACTCATTTTGGCGCCGCAGGCACTCATTTTGGCGCCACAGGCACTCATTTTGGCGCCCGGAAGAAAAATTATTGATTGCCACAGCGGGTCCCTGTGTCCCCCCCCAGCCTCGGTGGCGACGAGCACTGACCAGTGACCATCGGCCTGAGCGTCGCTAACGAGAACGGAGTGGCGCCCTCAGACATTTGCTTTCCTGAGAAGCGCCCAGAAGCAAAAGAGCACGGCAGCCCAAAAGACGGCGTCTGCAAGGTCCCTCGCGTCCACCTGGTTCGCCAAGCAAAAAAAAGCAAAACCGAGTTGATGGGGGGTCTTTCTGCTTGACTGAATGGCTGCTTGTCCGCTTTACTGTCAAGTCGAAGTTGCGCCAGCTTGATAATAATAATAATAATTGATTACACCTGTCCCAGTTGGGCCAGATGTGCAACCGACAGCTCAGCCGCAGCTATTGCACGGCAAATGAGTGATACTCATCTGAAGGCTGCGTACGGCTGTTCAGTCCAAGGACTGGGGGGTCGCCACACACCCTTCAATTACCCCAGCAAATGCTGAGTGCCCATTTTACAGCTGAGTGAGCTGAAGCAATGCAAAGTTAAATGTGTTGCTAAAGTACACAAATTTTTCCGATTGAGTTGAGAATCGAACCCCCGACCTTCAAGTCGTGAGTCCGACGCTCTGACTACTAGGCTACAACCCGCCTTCGAGGTCGAAGAAGCGCTGCTACCGCTCGTACTCGTAGTTAGAAGCGTAGGTCGCCCTCCTACGCGAAGGAGCGGCCCGAGTAGGCAGGAGGTTCATGCTTAGTTAGAGAGGAAACTTCATCATTTAAAATGCACAGTAAAAGGTGAAAAAACATCTTTGCTTGTTGGGTGGAATGTTCATCTGTTGATATGTTGTGCCTTTCTTATAGCTCAATTGATACTCATAAAGCTTTTAGTTCAGAAAATTAGGATTCTCTATGCTAATTTTTCATGAAAACCTCTACTTGAGCAGTCCTTGGGGGCCATCAAGCATCTCTAAAACCAAAGGCCGAATAGCCTTAAATAATAAAACATTTAAAACACACACAGGAAGCAGAGCTTGCGGTTGCTAACCAGAGCAATGAGAGTGAGGTCTCTGCGCCAGTAAATATCGTCATATTATATATTTAGTTGCGACATGTTGTTTGCTGATACATGTAGTTCAGGGTAGACGCTGTGAGCACAGCATTTCCCACAACTGTTGTCAATATTAGCTGCAATATTTTAAAGACAGTTCAACAACTAATCGGCAGCAGTCTTGAGAATAGCAAGCGATGCAACAAAACGGCTCGCGCCACAACAGCAGCTAGATAATGTTAAAAAGCGATTCAGTCAACACGAACAGAAACTATTAGGTTTATAACTTGGGTTAGAATTCCACACTGCGGATAGTTTACTGGCGGCGTCAAACACAGCATAGCAACAGTGGTATAAGTGTCAAAACGGCCCATTCAAGGCATTCAGCCTCCCAGGATAACACACAACACAAGTCCCACTCCCTCACAGACGCTGTCACTCCTCTCAGCAGTCGCCGGTGCCGTCATTTGGAAAGCAGGCCCAGCCGCTGCTGGCCGGCGGCGGAGGACCAGCCGCAGTTGGAGCTGTCGAGGCCGCCGTGTGCCAGAGCAGCTGCTCGCCCATCAGCATCCGAGCTACTGGATCGTCGGCGCTGCCAACAGAGGCCGGCGGCACAGCGGGGGCCGCGATCGAAGCTGCATTATCAGCTGAGGACGCAAAGTCGCCGCCAAAGCCGATGCCGACGCCGCCGCCCCAGAGATTTCGATTGGAGACGGTGGACTCAGACCAGGAGATGTCCAATGTGCTGCTGAGTCCGTCGGAACACCACGGCAGCTGCACCGGCTGCTGCTCCTGCTGCAAAAGAAGCGTCTGCTGCTGCTGCTGCTGTTGCTGCTGCAGACGCTCCCGTTTCAACTGTTCGTAATTGAGCAGCGACTCCTGCTTCTCCTGAGCTACCTGGGACAGCTCGCCCCTGGCCATAGCGGCCTGCGACAGCGGCGGCAACAGCAGAGGAGCCGCTGGCTGCGCCGGGAGGCCCCACGGACCGGCGGGCACCGCGGCGTCTAGAGACCAGGCCGAGTCAGGCGGCGGCGGAGGCGGAGGCGGCGGCGGCGGAGGTGGCGGAGGCTGTTCCTGCTGCACTGGCTGGGTGTCCCACAATGGGCTGCCTTTTTGCGGCGTCAACGAGAACCGAGCGGTGCGCCTGGCAATTTCATCCAGATCTTCTGCAATAAGAAGCGGTTTCCGTGCTTGGTTATAATGCTAGTCGCTTAGTACAAGTGCTCGGTTGCAGTATAATCATTAAAATAGACACTTAATCAATAAAATATAGAATTTTCCCATTAGTTTTAACAGAAAAGGTCGCATATCGTTTTTATACCACCCAGGACCAAGAACGGACAAACGGAATAACAGCAACGAAACAAATCACGGGCTACCAAAATTCTGCTAACATTTTACTAGCCTTGAAATTCTTGATTCGTAATTGTAAAGTCCAGGAGTCGGTAAACACCGGCTCGCAAAGCCTCTCTATCCGGCCCTCGGGTCCTTTGAGACTTCACAATAGCAACCCGACCTGATCAAGGTTTGTGTCTCCTCTCCTCTCCTGTCCCCTCCTCTTCTCTCCTCTCCTGTACCCTCCTCTCCTCTCCTGTCCCCTCCTCTTCTCTCCTCTCCTGTCCCCTCCTCTCCTCTCCTGTCCCCTCCTCTTCTCTCCTCTTCCTTCTCTCCTCTCCTCTCCCTTCTCTCCTCTCCTGTCCCCTCTTCTCCTCTCCTCTTCCTTCTCTCCTCTCCTCTCCTCTCCCTTCTCTCCTCTCCTGTCCCGTCCTCTCCTCTCCTGTCCCCTCCTCTTCTCTCCTCTTCCTTCTCTCCTCTCCTCTCCCTTCTCTCCTCTCCTGTCCCCTCTCCTCTCCTCTCCTCTGATCTCCTCTCCTCTCCTCTCCTCTCCTCTCCTCTCCTGTCCCCTCCTCTCCTCTCCTGTCCTCTCCTCTCCCTTCTCTCCTCTCCTGTCCCCTCCTCTTCTCTCCTCTCTCTCCTCTCCCCTCCTCTCCTCTCCCCTCCTCTCCTCTCCTCTCCCTTCTCTCCTCTCCTGTCCCCTCCTCTTCTCTCCTCTCTCTCCTCTCCCCTCCTCTCCTCTCCCCTCCTCTCCTCTCCTCTCCTCTCCCTTCTCTCCTCTCCTGTCCCCTCCTCTCCTCTCCTGTCCCCTCCTCTCCCCTCCTCTCCTCTCCCTCCTCTCCTCTCCTGTCCCCTCCTCTCCTCTCCTCTCCTGTCCTCTCCTCTCCCTTCTCTCCTCTCCTGTCCCCTCCTCTTCTCTCCTCTCTCTCCTCTCCCCTCCCCTCCTCTCCCCTCCTCTCCCCTCCTCTCCTCTCCCTCCTCTCCTCTCCTGTCCCCTCCTCTCCTCTCCTCTCCTCTCCTCTCCTCTCCTCTCCTCTCGTCCGTTTCGTCTCCTCTCTCCTTTTTCATCTCTCTCCTCCTCTCTTCTTTATCCCCTCTCTTCTCTCCTCTCTTCTGGCCCGCAGTCATGCGCTAGTTCACCGAACCCTTTGATAAACAGTAAGAACTGGAGAAGAACAGTAAGAAAATAATATAAAACGCACATTAGGTACTGTAAGTAGTTACGCTCAGAAAATTTTAAACACTTTTTAAAAGCGAAAAATATACCTTAATTTTAATTAGACTATAAATAGGCAGGCACAATAGCGTCTTAATTAATGAACTTGCCAGTCATCAAACCTTTGTCAAGCATAAATTTGTATTTGTCCAATAAGCACGAATACCTTTGTGAGTCCAATCAAATGGAACGTCCCATTCGACTGGGCTTTCATTCTCCGCTTCAGCATCATCATACCAGTAGTCGAGAATTTCTAAACGAAAAAAATCAATACCAGACGAGGAAGGATTTAAAACAAATATAAATAAAGGAAAAAAATCATTTATTCTCTAGATAGAATACGGAAGCAAACATCAATTTGCGCTGCCCTGAATTACCTTTCTTAGGCTTCTGATGCGTCATCGGCTTCACGATGGACGTCTTGGGCTGCTTGAGAACCTGAGCAGGCTGCAGCGGAGCCGCTTTAGGCTGCGCCGGCACCGATAGTATCGGCTGCAGGTCGCTCTGTCGTACATCAGAGTTAGGCGTGTTGGTGGCACTAGAATTGCGGGTGGTGATATTTTGCAATGTATTACCGTTATTTTCTATACATATCGGCAATGGTTAAATATATTGAAAAAGAGTAAAAAAATATGCGGCTAGATAGTACGATCAAGTTGGACAAAAATATTTAGCTTTAACAAGAAATTATACAGAAAATGTTTAATAAAGTTTCATTATTTTTGGGAAAAAATTTTCGTGCGCCGACCGGGATTCGAACCCGGGTCGCAAGCGTGGGAGGCTTACATGCTACCACTACACCATCGGCGCTGACGTACAATTCAAGTCGGCGCGCTTTTTATTCCTATAATTTCTTTCCTAGAAAGATGCGCGTCGAGGGTTGAAGTTGTGGCAGGGTGATGCCACTGACGGTGAAAATTTGACAATAATTGATTTTGAACTTTAACGTAAACATCCCCGGGAGTTCATCTTTCCAACCCGGGTATTTTTCGTCACTTTTCCAGCCCCAGGTGCGTTATTTCTCACTACTCCCGTTCCTGGCACCTTTTGTCCTGCCGTGGTATTTTTGTTTTCTCCCCATTTATCTCTGTGCTTTTCCGTCTAGTCCATCCCCGGAGTCTTTTCCCTGTCCTTTTTTTCCAAGTGTTGTTCCCATCCCCTGGGATGGTCTATTCAATTATTATTTAAATAACATGTTGCTGTGCCATCATTTTTATATGGGAGTTGTAGTAGAATTTGTTTTTTTCTTGTCTACCGGCACCCGCCACCATCTCGTTCGGACATTTTATAACCTAATACGCTAGCCTGCTTAAATAATTATATTAACAATAATAATAACCGACCACGAACACCGACGTTAATCTATCAGTTCGTCTTCAATAATTAAGCCATAGTTTATCTTGAGTCATTTGCCCGTGGGGCGTAAAATAACGCCCCAAGTTCTCCGCTCAAAGAAAGCTCAAAGAGACTTAATTCGTTCCGTAATACGTAAATTACGGTGGTGGCAGCTCTACCCTACTGAAAGTAACAAGCTCGACAAGTCAACGCATTAAATTACGGTGTCAAAATCTACGGTGTCTCATTTTTGAACGACCGCGCCGCTACACGACCGCTCCGCTACGATTACGACTACCCTCCCCCGGACTTGAGAACCCGGCAGTTGGAGTAAAACAGAAGAAAGATTTCGTTGTGATTCGTCGGCGCGATTTTCCGGCTTCATGCGTGCGAACTCAACGCCGGCGACAATTCAAACGTGGAATCCGCCCCACCACACTGGTGTCAGCATCTAATTTCAAACCAACCAACCCACCCAAAAATTAACTTTCTCCGCCCCCACCTCAAAGTGAACGAATTAGTCGATAATGATGATTAAGCTTTGAACTTACGTGGTTCGACTCTTAACACGACCGCCACCAGCGCCGGAGCCATTGCCGCCGTTCCTTCGACCTTTGCCGCCGTTGACAGCTTTGCCCTGGCCGCCGACCTCCTCGGCCTGACCGGCGGCGCTATTTTTATCGATAGATTTGATGATCAGCTCAGCCGGAGATGTAGCAGCGGCAGTAGTAGCTGACACTTTGCTAGAAATACTGCCAGATCGGCGAGTCTTGCTCGCTTGCTGCTGATGATGATAATGATGATGCTGCAGCGTCCCGGTGTTTCCCAAAGTTGCTGTATGCGGCTGGTGCACTTCGCTACTGCCAGTGTTGCTTCTCTGTAGATTTTTTTTGTTTTGCATTAAAAAAGGAGAAAGACGGCTAATTTCATTCTACTAATAGTAGTGCAATCTATAGTAAATATATAAATACCTTTTCCTCCGAGCTGCTAGATTCCGAAGCTAGACTTCTGGCATCTTCAGCGTCCTCGGGTGTGGCTGACTGACCTCTGCGCTGCTGGTCAGTCTGGTGCTGTTGCTTTCTCTGTTGCTGCTGCTGACTATGCTCTTTTTGATGATGATGCTGCTGCTGCTGTTGTTGTTTCTTACCACGCGACTTGCCTGCAGGAATAAAAAAGACGTCGATGCTGTGCTTTTTGGTGATCAATACAGGAATTACAAGTGTTTCCGACCAGTGGGTGGCCACCGAAGGACTAGCAGGGTTGTTAGCAAAAGGCATGCGTGGGGTGGCTATCAATGACCAGTGGGGTGGCTACCAATGATCAGTGAGCTATCAATACCAATGACCAGTGAGCTATCAATACCAATGACCAGTGAGGTACCCACAGGGAATGACATTAGTGCAACCACTAAAAGGTAGGCAAACAAAAAGGTGCAGATGTGAAGTAGCCAATGACCACATCAATTAATACCTTTACCAACTCGCTGGTTGGAGAAATCGATAGGCTCAAACTGCGGCGTCGGTATAGGCTGCGGCGGATCCGGTCTGACACCACTTGACTGAGCAGCCGACGACGAAGCGGCAGAAGCCGTGGACGCCGACCGCGACTCTTTGCCAACGATAACGCCGCCGGCGATTGTGGTGTTAGACTGGGCGCTTGACGATAATACTTGGCGCTTGTTAGACCGACGTGAAGACTGCTGATGATGATGCTGATGATGCTGCGATGCAGATGATGCTTGACTAGTTGACTGCTGATGCTGCTGCTGCTGCTGCCCGACTCCGCCAGATCGACGCGATGTCGCTGTAGCCGTCGTAGTGGATGCCGAAGAAGTCGCTGCCGCGGCGGAAGCACCCGTCGACGACGCCGACGACGACAACAGCGCTCTGCCAGTTGAAGCTGCTGAAGCTTCAGTTGTCGTATCCGACGCCGCTGCCGCCGCCGCTGACTTTGCTGACCCCGCCGACCTGAACAGTAAAAGGCGACTAAAAAAGCCAAAGAAGCCGCCGCTTCCATCGCTGTCAGCTCGATCGCCTTCCAAATCCGTAATCCTGGCGCTATTACGCTGACTCAACTGCTGCTCGTGAATGCCGCAAGCGCCGCGGTGGTCGCTAGCATTGCTATGATTAGTAATAGAGACGGTGGAAGCCAGCAGTCGCAGATCAAACGGAGCTCCGCCAGACGCGGCGGCGGCGGCATTCAAGACAGTCTGCTGACGGCACTGTAGAAAGGCGTCCAAGGCCAGCAGGCGATCGGATTCGCAATAGGCCGAAGCCAATGCGCACACGCCGCAGGCGATCAGAGCCAATGTGACAGCTGTGTGCAGCTGGTGCTCCCAGTCTGGCCGGGGCAGCCGAGCAGAGCAAGCTGACAGCAGCGGCGTCGGGACGGCAGCCTGCAGCAGGACAGATATGGCCGGCCCGGCGTTGGGTCTCAGCGTGAGCAGGCGGGCCGCCCGGTGAAGACAGTAGTCAGGCTGGAAGGTCACCTCCAGTCGGATGGTCTCATTGGGCTCCACTGAGACTGGCTGGCAGTTCGGCAGGAAAAATCCAGCATCTGAACAGGTGCTGGCGCCATCGGTCACTGGCGCCTCATCTACACTAGTCGAGTACTGATCATCGTCAACGTATTCGCCGTCATCGTCTTCGCCCAGACTGTAGCCGACTATTCTCAGAGGCAGCCGGCCCGGGTTGCTCAGCGTGAGCTGGCGCCTGATGGGCCCGCACGGCCGGTTCGCCCGCTCGGAGGCGTGGAACAGCAGGCGCGGCTCGGCCAGTCGCAGTCGCGGCTCGGCGGCCTCGCCGGTCACTAGCAGGGCCTCCAGCGCGGTCAGGTTGTTGCGCAACAGGAACACCGCCGAGTGATTGCCGGCTCGGTTGGGCCGGAAGCCGAACCGGAAACGGGCGCGACGCCGGGGCAGAACTAGCGTGGCCAGACTCTCCGGGTGCACCTGCCGGCAGAGAAAGGGTCATGAAGTGCCGAAATTGAGGAACCTCCTTTCCTTAGATTAAAACCCGGGGAATTCAATTTACTTAGATTGGAACCATTGGAACTTCATTTCCTTAGATTGCAACCCCTGGAACTTCATTTCCTTAGATTGAAACCCCTGGAACTTCATTTCCTTAGATTAAAACCCCTGGAACTTCATTTCCTTAGATTGAAACCCCTGGAACTTCATTTCCTTAGATTGAAACCCCTGGAACTTCATTTCCTTAGATTGAAACCCCTGGAACTTCATTTCCTTAGATTGGAACCCCTGGAACTTCATTTCCTTAGATTGAAAGCCCTGGAACTTCATTTCCTTAGATAAAAACCCAGCCAAGGATCTCTTTCTCTGGTTCTAACTAATAGATCCTCGGTCTCTAGATGCTAACCAATGGATCCTCGGTCTCTAGATGCTAACCAATGGATCCTCGGTCTCTAGATGCTAACCAATGGATCCTCGGTCTCTAGATGCTAACCAATGGATCCTCGGTCTCTAGATGCTAACCAATGGATCCTCGGTCTCTAGATGCTAACCAATGGATCCTCGGTCTCTAGATGCTAACCAATGGATCCTCGGTCTCTAGATGCTAACCAATGGATCCTCGGTCTCTAGATGCTAACCAATGGATCCTCGGTCTCTAGATGCTAACCAATGGATCCTCGGTCTCTAGATGCTAACCAATGGATCCTCGGTCTCTAGATGCTAACCAATGGATCCTCGGTCTCTAGATGCTAACCAATGGATCCTCGGTCTCTAGATGCTAACCAATGGATCCTCGGTCTCTAGATGCTAACCAATGGATCCTCGGTCTCTAGATGCTAACCAATGGATCCTCGGTCTCTAGATGCTAACCAATGGATCCTCGGTCTCTAGATGCTAACCAATGGATCCTCGGTCTCTAGATGCTAACCAATGGATCCTCGGTCTCTAGATGCTAACCAATGGATCCTCGGTCTCTAGATGCTAACCAATGGATCCTCGGTCTCTAGATGCTGAGTTGCAAATCAATGGAAACGCATTCTCTAGATGTACCGCCCTAGAACTTTAGTACCTAAATATTCCAAGAATCCAACAAAAGTACAACAGTGTGACCATGCTCATTGCTCACCCTGGCGCCAAACAGCGCCCTCAGCTGATCCCGATGCACCCGCGCCACCTCTGACTGGGCGCCGATCCCGGCCAAGCGAATAGCGCCGTCGCCGGAGTCGCCGCTAGTCGAAGACGATTCAGTGAACAGCTCCTCCCAGGCTGCCTGGCCGAGTCGAGTGGCCAGAAGTGAGATGGCGGACTGAGGCGAAGAGTACAGCCAGAGCGGGAGCAGCTGGGCCAGCACAGGACTGTCGGACGGGTTTTCAATGATCAGCTCGGACTCGGTGGCGTTGCCGGAATGAGTCAGCTCTAATTTATGACGCCAGTCGTCTGGCAGGAGGCTGGGCCTGAATAATTGGGCTTGAGTACGCATGAGGAAACCGCCGGCGTGAGCTGTCTCTATGGCAACTGTGGCATTGACCGTGTGCCGATCGGACCGGACTAAGGACTCCCAGCGCTGCGATAGGCGGTTGAGGTACAGCTGGTCCACGTCTGACACTCGGCTGTCCAGGCTGAGGCCCGAGAGCCACTCTTTGCCGGCTGCGGGTGGCGGATGGCTTGGGAATGAATGGGGATCCGGGAGGCAGGGAGTCTGAGTATCCGGGAGGCGGGGAGTCTGAGGATCCGGGAGGCGGGGAGTCTGAGGATCCGGGAGGTGGGGAGTCTGAGGATCCGGGAAGCAGGGAGTCTGAGGATCCGGGAAGCAGGGAGTCTGAGGATCCGGGAGGCGGGGAGTCTGAGGATCCGGGAAAGGGGAGTCTGAGGATCCGGGAGGCCGGGAGTCTGAGGATCCGGGAGGTGGGGAGTCTGAGGATCCGGGAAGCAGGGAGTCTGAGGATCCGGGAGGCCGGGAGTCTGAGGATCCGGGAGGCGGGGAGTCTGAGGATCCGCGAGGCGCGACAGCGGAGTCTGAGGATCCGGGAGACGGGACAGCGGAGTCTGAGGATCCGGGAGGTGGGACTGCGGAGTCTGACGATCCGGGAGGCGGGACTGTGGAGTCTGAGGATCCGGGAGACGGGACAGCGGAGTCTGAGGATCCGGGAGACGGGACAGCGGAGTCTGAGGATCCGGGAGGTGGGACTGCGGAGTTTGACGATCCGGGAGGCGGGACTGTGGAGTCTGAGGATCCGGGAGACGGGACAGCGGAGTCTGAGGATCCGGGAGGCGGGACAGCGGAGTCTGACGATCCGGGAGGCGGGACTGTGGAGTCTGACGATCCGGGAGACGGGACTGCGGAGTCTGACGATCCGGGAGACGGGACAGCGGAGTCTGACGATCCGGGAGGCGGGACTGTGGAGTCTGAGGATCCGGGAGGCGGGACAGCGGAGTCTGAGGATCCGGGAGACGGGACTGTGGAGTCTGAGGATCCGGGAGGCGGGACTGTGGAGTCTGAGGATCCGGGAGGCGGGACTGTGGAGTCTGAGGATCCGGGAGGCGGGACAGCAGAGTCTGAGGATCCGGGAGACGGGACTGTGGAGTCTGAGGATCCGGGAGGCGGGACTATGGAGTCTGAGGATCCGGGAGGCGGGACTGCGGAGTCTGACGATCCGGGAGGCGGGACTGCGGAGTCTGAGGATCCGGGAGGCGGGGAGTCTGAGGATCCGGGAGGCGGGGAGTCTGAGGATCCGGGAGGCGGGGAGTCTGAGGATCCGGGAGATGGCGCAACGGAATCTGAGAATCTGGGATATTAAAATAGAATTTAATCGCTGAAAATCAGTTGCACTTACTAGCAGTAGTGAGCGGGAAGCCAACATAGCAGTCGCGTCCGCACAGTCGTTGATGATCAAAGCAGATTTTGCCAACCTTAGCGGAATAAAATAGGTTAAATTATTCAATGATATGAATGGAATTGAAAGCTGAAAGGCGGAACATATATAAAGATTAACAATCTAGATTGTACGGAAGTCTTTTTCACGAGCCAGAATTGATCCAGGAAAGAACGGAATTCTTTAAATACATGCATGCTTCAAACTAGCTGATTCTCATTGGCCTCACTGCAATGCTGGGCGGGCGTCTCGGCGTGCAAACTGCTACGGGAACTGAAATTTTCCCGTAGTGAGGCCGTAATGAAGCAGCAGGTTCATTAGGGGGCCGGAGACATCCGATGCTATATATAGAGTAAGCGGCTGCTAATAGACGGCAACTGGGTAACGGGAAGAGAAATTAACTTTTGTTTATATAAACCTGCTTTTATTCAATGACTTGCTGTACTTTATTAATGTGGAATAAGCCTGAGGGTAGCAGCGGCCAGTAACTGAGGATCTGGGAGGCTGGCCTAGCAACTGAGGATCTGGGAGGCTGGCCTAGCAACTGAGGATCTGGGAGGCTGGCCCAGCAACTGAGGATCTGGGAGGCTGGCCCAGCAACTGAGGATCTGGGAGGCTGGCCCAGCAACTGAGGATCTGGGAGGCTGGCCCAGCAACTGAGGATCTGGGAGGCTGGCCCAGCAACTGAGGATGTCAATTAAGGAAGGCACGTCCCAGCAAAGTCCCAGCAAACACCAAGCCTTCCTCACCGTAGTGGTCTCGAACGATTTTAACAGTTGCGGCAGGCCCAGCGGAGCGAATTTGAACCGGACATCCGACGGCAGGAAGGTCAGGCCGCGCACAGACACCAGCTGGTGGAAGGAGCTCCGGACGCTGAGCCAGCGGCAGGCGGCCCGGCCTGGGAAACAGTCAGGCAGCAACAGCGGGTCCGGCACGGCCGACAGGCTGCCTTCGGCGCCGCGTAGGCGCCATTGTAGACGCAGGTCGGTGGGATTGGCGCGGATTAGCAGTTCGCCCTGCTGCGGACCCAACTGGGCGGGCCCGATGGCTGTCAGAGTGAGCTCACCCTGGAGATTAATTGGGATTAATGGAATATCTCAACGCGTACCCAATAAATTTGCAGAAGGCGGGAATGTCTAGGGGCGATTTTCATGTCTAGGGGCGAATCTTGAGAGATCAGGGTCTAGGGGCGAATCTTGAGATGAATGTCTAAGGGCGAATCTTGAGATGAGTGTCCAGGGGCAAATCTTGAGATGAGTGTCCAGGGGCAAATCTTGAGATGAGTGTCCAGGGGCAAATCTTGAGATGAGTGTCCAGGGGCAAATCTTGAGATGAGTGTCCAGGGGCAAATCTTGAGATGAATGTCTATGGGCGAATCTTGAGATCAGTGTCTAGGGGCGAATCTTGAGATCAGTGTCTAGGGGCGAATCTTGAGATGAATGTCTAAGGGCGAATCTTGAGATGAATGTCCAGGGGCAAATCTTGAGATGAATGTCTAAGGGCGAATCTTGAGATGAGTGTCCAGGGGCAAATCTTGAGATGAATATCCAGGGGCGAATCTTGAGATGAATGTCTATGGGCGAATCTTGAGAGGGATGTCTGGGGACGAACGAATCTTGGCAGAAATATATGTCTAGGGAGCGGTTCTTAAGATGTCTGCAGATTATTTGAGTGACGCATGTAGTAATGGATTATCTAGAGATAAGCTAAGGAACGATTGTTAAGGTCTTTTTACGACACAACTTTAGGGCTGCCCAGGGCACAAAGCTATAAGGTCAATAAACGCGAACTTTATCAAGCAAAGGAAGGCCATATTTGCTAATGACGGCTAATAACACTGCTCAAAGGCGAAAACCTTTCATCCCTTCAACTCAAGGTTTGGTGTTTGAATAAACACACCATCAGAGTTAGCGCCTTTGGCGTGCAAAACAAAAAATGGGACTTGAGACGGAGCGGCGCTCAGGTTAATTAGCTCGATTGCTGGTTCCGCGAAGCTTTCAGAGGCTTGCAATTAGATAATGGAAATGCAATTTTCACATACAGAATGTTTCAGAGAGATACTCTGAGTAACTATCAAAAATAATGCAAGGTGCCTTCAGTCTGCTATCTTCAGCATGCGTCCGCAGCTTCAATTTGGTCAAGCAATTAACTAACCAACTAACTAACCAACTAACTAACTAACTAACTAACTAACTAACGAGCTAACTAAGTAACTAAATAACTAGCTAACTGACTAACTAACTAAATAACTAGCTAAATAACTAACTAACTAACTAACTAACTAACTAACTAACTAACTAACTAACTAACCAACTAACTAACTAACTAACTAACCAACTAACTGAATAACTAACTAACTAACCAACTAACTAACTAACTAACTAACTAACTAACTAACTAGCTAACTAACTAACTAACTGACTAACTAACTAACTAACTAACTAACTGACTAACTAACTAGCTAACTTACTAACCAACTAACTAACTAACTAGCTAAATAACTAATTAACTAACTAACTGACTAACTAACTAACTAACTAACTAACTAACTAGCTAACTAAGTAACTAGCTAACTGACTAACTAACTAACTAACTAACTAACTAACTAACTAACTAACTAACTATCTAACTAACTGACTAACTAACTAACTAACTAACTAACTGACTGACCAACTAACTGACTGACTGACTAACTAACTAACTAACTAACTAACTAACTGACTGACCAACTAACTGACTGACTGACTAACTAACTAACTGACTAACTAGTTAAAACCAGATAAAACAGTTAGTTAAAACACCCCTGGAGCTAGTTATTAAGCTAGTTAATGCTAATCAAAATTCTGCATCCACAAAGCTACAAACCTGATGAAACGGTCGCAGAGTCACGGGCAGCTCAGGCGCAGTGCCGGTCACGGAACCGTTTGACCCGCGTACCCGCATCAGCTGAGCCTGCACAACTGGCGGATCGCATTTCATACTCAACAGTCGAATCTCTACGGGATTCTCATTGCGCACGGCCAGTTCAACCTGGCGCCTGTCGCCAGGCCCGATAGAGCCAAAGTCCACCGCATCCAAGCGCTGCTCCGGCCATCTGGGCACGGTGCTCAGGCTGCCCGAGTACAAAAATACGGGTATTAAAAAGTGGGACGCGTTTGAATAGATGGCTAACTGCAGGACCCGCGGCTTAGCGTTGATCGACACGGACAGGCTGAATGGGGACAGGGTGGCACCGGCCGGGATCAGCACGGGTGGACGGAATTTCACCAGCGAGACGTCAGCTGTGCCGCCGTTAGACTTGCCGGCCAGACTGTCCGGCAGGCCGGTCAGCAAGCTGGCGTTGAAGATCACAACAGGCTGGGCAAAGGTGTTGCTAATGCTGATTGGCCGGGTCACGCCGGCTCCATTGGAGTCGCCGCCGAGGCTGCTGGAGGCCGCTAGCAGGAATCTTGTACTGTTGGCGTCGTAGACCAGAGCGCCCTGCAGTACGGTGGCCCGATACGGTACGCGAAGTAGTTCGCCAGTTGCTCCGTCTGAACCGTCTTGGCTGCCGGTGATGATCACGTGACCGGACCATTGGCGCGGAGCCGCGGCTCGATGGGCGGTGAACGTTACGTCGGCTAGGGGCGTCCGACGCCACGCGCCGGGCAACAGGCGGACGGGCCGAAAGGTTAAACGGACGGCGTCGTTAGGGAAGTCCAGGGACACGTTGGACACGAGACAGGGCTGGGCGAATAGACTGGTCACCTGCGGTGGGGTGAGTGACAGACAGGGTGTGTAACAAATAGAGCGACCTGAAAGACAAAGAAATGGTTTAACAAACGGATAAGGGGTGTGACAGACGGATAAGGGGTGTGACAGAAAGATAAGGATGTGACAGATAAAGAGTGTGACAGACGGATAAGGGGCGTGAAAGACGGATAAGAAGTGTGACAGACGGTTAAGGGGTGTGAAAGAAGGATAAGGGGTGTGACAGACAGATAAAAGTTTGTGGCACGGATAAAAGATGTGACAGACGGATAAAGGGTGTGACAGAAGTATAAAGTGAGGGGTATCAGAGGGATAAGACACGTGACAAAGTAAAGAAACAGATCAGCTCACCTGCAGCGTGATAGTTCTCTCGCTATCAAGAGTCCGCAGCAGGCCAAAGTCCAGCCGATCCACGGTGGCGTACAGACCCGGCCTAGAGGACACCTGCACTTCTACAGGCAGCACCAGGCCGAACCTGCCGCTTCTATTAGTTTTCACCTGTACAAAAGCCGTATGATTGGCCGGCTCGCGACCGACTAAACGCAGTCGCATAACTGTCCGAGTCTCGTAGGGCGGTATCGCCCACAGCTGATTGGCTGGCGGCCCGTTGCTGGGCAATTCCAGGTGCAAGTCGGGGCCGCTGGTGAACATTTCGGTGATCTGCAGGACACTGCTGTGCGGATTATGCACGTGTAAATAGGGACTGAAGCTGCTGTTGATGGGTATGCGAGCGCCTAGCCAGGGCTGGACTCTGTAGGGACTGGGTACGCCAACTGCGAACAGCTGATAGCGATAGGTGCCAGTTGAGGTGCGAATGAACAGCGTGTTCTCCGTGGCGCCCATCTCGCGGGCCAGAAATACAACGTCAAATGTTGTGTTCTCGCCGGCTGGGACCGCCTGGGAAGCATTTGGGAAGGTGAATTGGTGTGCCTGTGTCTAGATGCGACAGTAGGGTTGTCTAGATGCGACAGTAGGGGTGTCTAGATGCGACAGAAGGGGTGTCTAGATGCGACAGTAGGATGTCTAGATGCGACAGTAGGGGTGTCTAGATGCGACAGTAGGATGTCTAGATGCGACAGTAGCGGTGTCTAGATGCGACGGTAAGGTGTCTAGATGCGACAGTAGGATGTCTAGATGCGACAGTAGGGTGTCTAGATGCGACAGTAGGGGTGTCTAGATGCGACAGTAGGGTGTCTAGATGCGACAGAAGGGGTGTCTAGATGCGACAGTAGGGGTGTCTAGATGCGACAGTAGGGATGTCTAGATGCGACAGAAGGGGTGTCTAGATGCGACAGTAGGGGTGTCTAGATGCGACAGTAGGGGTGTCTAGATGCGACAGTAGGGGTGTCTAGATGCGACAGTAGGGATGTCTAGATGCGACAGAAGGGGTGTCTAGATGCGACAGTAGGGGTGTCTAGATGCGACAGTAGGGGTGTCTAGATGTGACAGTAGAAGTGTCTAGATGCGACAGTCGAGGTGTCTAGATGCGATAGTAGGGGTGTCTAGATGCGACAGTAGGGGTGTCTAGATGCGACAGTAGGGGTGTCTAGATGCGACAGTAGGGGTGTCTAGATGCGACAGTAGGGGTGTCTAGATGCGACAGTAGGGGTGTCTAGATGCGACAGTAGGGGTGTCTAGATGTGACAGTAGAAGTGTCTAGATGCGACAGTCGAGGTGTCTAGATGCGATAGTAGGGGTGTCTAGATGCGACAGTAGGGGTGTCTAGATGCGACAGTAGGGGTGTCTAGATGCGACAGTCGAGGTGTCTAGATGCGACAGTAGAGGTGTCTAGATGCGACAGTAGAGGTGTCTAGATGCGATAGTAAGATTCAACTGTTGTATTCTACAAACCTTTCGCTGAAAGAATGAACAGTGAAAATGCGGAGTAGTGGCCGATATAGACAAAAGTTGTACAGGTTTCTTCTCTTGTCCATTGATCAGCGTCACCTGTTCCAGGTGTGGCTGGCCCACGGGGCTGTGAAAATTAAATAGAAATGGCTATGTTTAACAACTAACAGTATAAGTATTGATACACTTAAGTTGGGAAATATGTACTCACTGCTCCTTAAAGTCCAGATAAGGAGGCTCAAATCTAACTGGACTAGCTGGAATCTGACCCTCATCAAGCCTGAAATAGTATATATATGTTGCAATAAAATTAATGCAAAAGAGATTGGTAAAGATGAAACTAAAAAGTCAATAGACTCACCCCAATGCTGGAAACACATCAGATGAGAATTCATTTGTGCCATCCAGAGCCAGACTAAGAACTTTATTTGTTTGAAAGAAACCTGCAGGTGTTTATAGAAGTTTGATTTATTGAATCAGTACTTTATATATAAAATCTTTCAAAATAATAATACAGTCAACAAAGCAACACAGTTAAAAATTCATTCTACTTATCTAGTTAGTCAATCATCTTATCATTATATACTAGACCTAGCCTAAATAAAATAAAAAGTTTTAGTATCAGACAAGATTATAATAAATTTAAATTCAATTGTGATAAAAAACATCGAGACAAAAATATTTTATTACTAAGATATCATGCTATATTATATGAGGTATAAAAAAGGAACAAAAATTTCACAATAAAAAATGAAAAATGACTATTTCAATTAACTATAGCCTTTAAAGTAATTTACATAGCTTTTAACACTGATGGACTCTCAGTTTTCAACCTGTCTATTGGCTGACAACTTTTATTGGAAATACTGTATATACTATTGCATTTTTGTGATATAGGCAAGCAAGTATAGTTCTTTAATTATTGATATTGAACCTACAAAATCTTCCATATTAGCCTTTTAAGCACTTTGCATTTTATCTCTATAGATTTTACAAAGTAAAATTTACAAAGTAAGATTTTACAAAGCTAGAGATATTCGAATGTTTTTTGCCAAGCTTCACTAAAAATTAGAGGTTAGACAAGATCTCAATCTTGCAATCAATATTTAAGATTGTGACTTTTCTCAATCAAATCTCAATCAAATCTTGATTTAAAAAAGTGCTAAAAATCTAAGATATAAAAAATAAAGTTTAATGTTGAATACTAATTTTCTGCTTACAAGTATTTAGACATAAAAAATTAAATTCAATATGAATTTAATGAGTGCCAAAAATTCAACTCATTATAATATCACCTGTAGGGATAAATTTAAGGGGGCAGAGAGGGGGCAACCACCTTTCAAAATAGCTTGATAGAACATGCCTATAGACAGTGGTGTATCTAGGATTTTGAAATGGGGGGATAACTTTTGGGGACAAAATTTTTGACTAATAAAAAAGTTTTTTTTGCATTTTTTGCTTACAATATGTATTTAAAAAGTACCAAAACTGTGTATATTGGGCTAAAAAAACTTTACTTTGTTAAAATCAGAATAAAGCCTGCAGACTTATGTACTAAATATGACATTTTAGGAACTAAAGATTCGCCGAGATAATCATTTAAAACATTTTAATAGTAACTACTAGTAAAATAGGCCGATTTTGGCAATTTTTCTACATCTATGCTGCTGCATATTGCATTTTTTCCAAAAAAATCATTTTTGTTTCCTATATATCATAAAAATGGGGGGATATATTCCCATACCCCCCCTAGATACGCCCCTGCCTATAGACCATAACAATAATATATATTATATTGATTGGCTAGGCTAAGTAGGCTAGGTAAAAAACACAATTCTCTATTTGAATAAATTATCATTTATCATAATGAATCTTAGATGGCATAAACAAATAAAGCCTAACATTAAAGACATTATAATGCTATAAATAAATACTTTTAACTATATAATGTAGGGCCTAGTATACTTTTCATATATACTTGTAATCATAATATTTGCAAATAGTTTTTTAATGCGATTAAATAAATAGGAATTTATTAGATAAATCTTTTCAAAATCAAAATCATCTAGATTTATTACAAAATAGTCACAGGTTAGTCTAAAAATTGTCTATAATACCCTGGCCTAACAATGTTATATTAGCTTAGGTTAGAACATTACATGTTTACTCAAAGTTATTGCAAAATAAAAATAGTTACAAAATAAAAGGCTATTTTGATCCATTATCGCCTCAAAGCAGGTAAACAATTTACTTGAAATGTTAAAATCAGTTTACCTTGAGTTGGGAAGTCAGCTAAAACACTGATAAAACATAGTCGCGACAGCAAAACCAACCGAAGAATCACTTCGATAACCATCCTGATCTTATTTCCAAACATCCCAAACAATGCAATTTGGTCTTTATTTCTGAAATGTAATATATGTTATCATTATTTCGTACCCCAACTAAGGGTTGCACACAAAAGTGCTGATTCAGTTTTTTCAACCAAATTGAAAAGCCGGGGCTTCAAGGAAAATATTGGTATAAACGTAATAACGACTATGTTTTAATTATCGTGTACCAAAGTACAGTTATTTACTAAAAATATTTTGTCAAAAAGCATAGAACATAAGAAACTAATGTTCTCAATATTGTATTTTTATTGAATATTTACGATGGAGAAAATGATTGAGTGTCGCACAGCTAATTTTACTTTTTTAGGTCTACCACTTAAAAATACCAAGTTAAGTTTAATGAAAAATACACGGAAAAGGGAAATTTAGGCGAAAAGTAAGGAAAAAAGAATGAGGTGCCACTGCTCTTATTTCTTCAATTTTTCCTTTAATGATTACTCACTGCTATTTTTCTACAAAAGCAGGGTAAATAATATACAACATGCAAATTTGACCACAGAAGTACATGTATTTACTGGTTATAACCTGTTACAATTAGAACCCCGACTTTAAGGATCGCCTACACCACCATCAAGTAAGGCCAAATATCGTGTGATCTCATTACTTTTACATCAAATTCTGATTCCTTTGTACTTGGTCGTGTGATTTGATGGCTCATTTGATGGACAGTGTGCTTGTGAATGAGCCGAGAGTTTATGTACAAGTACGAAGCTAGTATAAAGCGGATCTACCAAAACAGAGACAGCCAAACGACGTGGCTCTGACTTACAAACAGCCAAATTGAGAAAATTGTGTGTATGTACGCTTTCTGTGGTTAGTAAATTCATGTACGCGACTTTAATATAAAGTTACATGTATATAATTCAGCTACTGCAGTCAACTGAAACTTTACATGAAATATGCATGTAGACTTGAAACTATTTGATAATTGCCTGAAGCATCGCTTCAGAAGAAAGAAAAGTCAAAAAAAGAGAAAACATTTATTTATTAGAAATGTATTATATTATTCGAAGTTTTGTTTATAAAGTTAGAAAAATCATCTAAAAGGTAAGCACACAAAGTTCTGGAAAGCAATTTAATTACAATCTGTGGCAGCAAAAGAGAAACAGAAAGTAAATAAAATATAAAGAAAAGGAAGAAAACAAATGTGAAACACACAACAAAGAAAAAAGATTTAAAGAAAATTGGCCATTCGGCTATAAAAGACGAACTAATCGAAAATCAAATTAGAATAATTAATAAATTCCGCGTACAATCGCCGCACTGAAAGACCACTGAAAGGACAAAGGGATCCGGATCATTTTACATAACTTATTATATGTATTGCTTTTTTGCTTTATGCAATGCATTTTCAAATATTCAACAGAATTTGATTACCAATATTTAGCTCAAGCTATATTTTACAGGAAATTTTCGGGTTATTAGGAAATGCAGCAGCATTTACAGCCACCAGATTTATTAGCAGTTGAAGACGGCGACTTTTTGCTATTATTATCAATCATATAGCGGTCGCAGGATTTCACATTTTCAACAGCCGCTACACTGCCTTTAGTTGCAGTTTTATCACCCCCGACGCCGTCATTGTCGAAGCTGGTAATTTTTGGCTTGCTGCTCTCCAGCTCGACTGCAGATTTCCGGGCGACAGCCGCAGCGCGCGTGGTCGCGGCACCCAGGGTGCAGTTGCAGTTGGCGTAGACGCAGCAGTCCTGCATTATTGTCTGCGCTGTGTCTTCGCTATCCGACAAGCCATCGCCAGCTTGCTGCAGAACCTGAAGCAGACAGTCGGCGATCATCTGGGCGCTGTCGCCGCTGCACGATCCGCTGCCTTCGTAGTCAGTTGTCGTCACCGAGACCTCGTTTGTGCCGGTTTCTGAACGGCACAGACTGTCCGCCGTTGAGGCCTGGTGTCGGAGGTGAATAACAACCGAAGGATTCAGTCTCTGCCGACGCAGAGTTGACTGTCTAGATGATGGATTGCTGCTGCTGCTGCTGCTGCCGGCTGAATGCATGTAGCTGACGGCTGACGTTCTGGTCTCTGTCGTCGTAGCGATGGACGCCTGCGGTGAAGCGTCAGACGGGGTGGTGACGCAGCCAGAGGAGAAGCTGATCAGACGGACGAGATCGCTGGCGGAGCTGGACCGAGGATCCATTGAGCTGCTAGGAGAGACAGCTATCAGATTGTGAAGAGGGAGAGCTGGGAAGTAGACAGTGAGCAAAGCCAAGTCAAAGGTGGAGTGAGTTTTATATACCCAACAACTTTGTACAAGTCAGCTGAATCGCTGCAGGCGATTGATTGCGCGCGCAGGGAAGTCGCTTTTGAGTCGATGCACCTTGCAACCGACGTACGTGCAATGCTTGTTGCGTGATTTTTTTATTCTATCTACGAGTGGTGAATGCGAACAACTCTCTATATATGGTGCAGTTGGAGAGTGACCGTAAACTGGTAAACAATTGCGCATTTTGATCCGCGCACTCGGTGCGTTCGCAGGCACTTGATGTTCGTTTCCACTGTAACTTGCTCTGTGCTCACACAGGAGTTCCAACTTGCAATAAGTATTAAATTAATTGTGCAATCTTTACAGGAAGATACGATCACGAGTTGCATGGCAGAATTTACTGTACGATAAAATGCGTTAGAAGTTGAGGCCGAGTTCAGTAACCAACTCCTCGTGACTACTGCAAATCTTCAAAAGTTCAAAACAAATTTTGCCAATCCCTAATTAATTCCTAAGGCCTCTCTTAGTTGAGAAATTCCAGAAACACACGAAGTCTTCTTCTTTTGAACAATTTTGGAGTGCAAAAATGTTAGTTTTAATTGAATAAAATCTCGATGAATCTATTTTTAGGAAATTGATCGATGATTCACTTTGGCGAGCTATTTATAACAAAAACACGAGACTGTCTAGCGTGATAAAGTTTAAAAAGACAACAAAAAAAATTGTGACAAACAAGGTTTGCGACCTTTCTTGGGCGCTTCTTGAGCAGCTAATACGCTCGTAGTTAAAAAAAATGAAACACGTAATAACCTAAAAGAAACCAAAGCGCTACTGAAAGTACTCACGGAATTATTTTTCAGCAGTGTGATTCAAGCCCACGGATAGTGCTCCCATGCATTCTCCGGATAAATAATGCATAAAAAAGGCAAACGATGTCAATAAAAGTACGGAAAAGTACGTCCAATGATATTTCTAGAACAGCTGAGAGTTACTTTTTAGTCCCCAAAGCATGTCTTCTCACTTTACGTGAGCCCCGAGCCTCAGGCTGAATGCAAATGAAAACTAATTACAGCAACTTCGGCGACAGCACGTTTACAGGTGGACCTGAACCTCAATCATTTAGGACAGCAGGTGTTGGAGCTCTTCGTTAGCATCTTCGTGCTCTTCAGCATCCGTGTTGTTCTCGCCAATAGCGGCAAATGCGCCAGCAATATCACGCTCTTCAGCCATGAGGGGCGCCGCGAGCGGCAGGGACACCAGGCGGGTGTATGCCAGACAGCTGACACACAGCAGCAGGTCGATGGCGTGCCTCAGGCAGTAGCTTGCGTGCGGGTCTTGTTTGGCAGCTTCAGGCGAAATTATCAACGGCACGATGCCGCTATAAAGAGCCGAACGGAGCAGCGACGCGAAGCTCCAGACGCTGAGAGCGATGCCAACTAAAAAGTCCCGATGTGAGGCTGGTGCAATCGCCAGCACCAGTTCGTAGGCGGCCACCATAGCGAAGATTTCTACGAAGCCTTCAACGAAACCGGCGAACGAGAAAATCAGAGCAGGCAACAGCGGCGCCAGACCATCGCTGGAGATGGCTCGTATGCACAGGTCGCTGGCGAGCCCAAAGGCGGCGATGATAGCTGCGAGAGAGATCCCGAACAACAGTCTGGTCTGAAATTGTTTTTGAGAAAGAGGGGACAAAATCTATTTTAAAAGTCTAAATACATGTCTAAGACAATTTTTGACAATCTCCAATCGGAGCTACAGTTACCATAGACACAATCTCCAAGCTGAGCTACAGTTACCATAAACACAATCTCCAATCTGAGCTACAGGTACCATAGACACAATCTCCAAGCTGAGCTACAGTTACCATAAACACAATCTCCAATCTGAGCTACAGTTACCATAGACACAATCTCCAATCTGAGCTACAGGTACCATAGACACAATCTCCAATCTGAGCTACAGGTACCATAGACACAATCTCCAAGCTGAGCTACAGTTACCATAAACACAATCTCCAATCTGAGCTACAGGTACCATAGACACAATCTCCAATCTGAGCTACAGGTACCATAGACACAATCTCCAATCTGAGCTACAGTTACCATAGACACAATCTCCAATCTGAGCTACAGGTACCATAGACACAATCTCCAAGCTGAGCTACAGGTACCATAGACACAATCTTCAAGCTGAGCTACAGGTACCATAGACACAATCTCCAAGCTGAGCTACAGGTACCATAGACACAATCTTCAAGCTGTGCTACAGGTACCATAGACAATCTTCAAGCTGAGCTACAGTTACCATAGACACAATCTCCTAACAGAGCTACTGTTAACCATAGACAGAATTACTGAACCGATTTACAAACAACGCTGAACTATAAACCAGACAAAACCTTATCCAGACCAAAGTCTCAAGTTCATTTAAATCCAGTTTATCACTACAAGACCGAAGTAACCATTGCTAACCTGAAACGTCAATCTCAACATGTGAGACGTTCGAATTCGCCTCGAACCGGCCATCACGGCCACCAAAGCCGACGACATCAGCATGCCGACGATGTTCACCGTGCGGGGCACGTTCCAATCGCGGAATGCGGCCAGCACAGCCCCACCCAGCCCTTCAGTAGCATTGGGGTTCATGTAGTGCAGAGCCTCTCTTTGGTAGCCAACAATGTGCCCATCATTTAGCTGCAGTATGAACAGCGTGAAAGCGGATAGAATGAGGAAGTAGCGCAGCAAGCGCCGCATTGTTGGCAGTTCGAACTGTCGTCGAGGGAAGGCGGCTGCAGCTGAGGGGCAGATCAGGCGGCAAGCAATTAGGTAGGCGATTCCCAGCACGATGGCTGCGACAGCGACAAACACGTGGCTGCCCTGGTACCTGTAGGGAACAGGATGCACTTTGTAGTGAAATCCGTGGCAATTTTCTTCAATTTTGCATTGTGTTTCAAGCTGCAGTCACACAATCCAGAGTCACACAGGTTACAGGCACATATAGACACACAATCCTGAGTCACACAGGTTACAGTCACATATAGACACACAATCCTGAGTCACACAGCTTACAGTCACATATAGACACACAATCCTGAGTCACACAGGTTACAGTCACATATAGACACACAATCCTGAGTCACACAGGTTCCAGTTAAATATAGACACACAATCCAGTGTCACACAGGTTACAGTCACATATAGATACACAATCCAGTGTCACACAGGTTACAGTCACATATAGACAAACAATCCAGAGTCGCGCAATCCAGTGTCACACGATCCAGTGTCACACAATCCGGTGTCACACAATCCGGTGTCACACAATCCATACAGTGTCATACAATACGGTGTCACACAATCCGGTGTCACACAATCCATGCAGTGTCACACATTCCGGTGTCACACAATCCAGTGTCACGCAATGCAGTGTCACACAATCCGGTGTCACACAAGCTGCAGTCACACAATCAGTGTCATACAGGCTACAAGTCACACAATCCAGTGTTACACAATCAGTGTCATACAGGCTACAAGTCACACAATCCAATGTTACACAATCAGTGTCATACAGGCTACAAGTGACACAATCCAGTGTCACACAATCCAGTGTCACAATCCAGTGTCACAATCCAGTGTCACACAGGCTGCAGTCACACAATCCAGTGTCACACAGGCTGCAGTCACACAATCCAGTGTCACACAATCCGGTGTCACACAATCCAGTGTCACACAGGCTGCAGTCACACAATCCAGTGTCACAATCCAGTGTCACAATCCAGTGTCACACAGGCTGCAGTCACACAATCCAGTGTCACACAGGCTGCAGTCACACAATCCAGTGTCACACAGGCTGCAGTCACACAATCCAGTGTCACACAATCCGGTGTCACACAATCCAGTGTCACACAGGCTGCAGTCACACAATCCAGTGTCACACAGGCTGCAGTCACACAATCCAGTGTCACACAGGCTGCAGTCACACAATCCAGTGTCACACAGGCTGCAGTCACACAATCCAGTGTCACACAGGCTGCAGTCACACAATCCAGTGTCACACAGGCTGCAGTCACACAATCCGGTGTCACCGGGCATTAAAGTCAGCGTACATGTAAACGTCGGCCAGTTTCCAAACGCCCATATTGAACCAGATGGTGCTGGATGCTGCAGCATAGTACAACACTAGGGCAACTGTTCGTCCGCCGTCGGGTCCAAACGACTGGCAACGACAGTCGCCAAAGGCTGCGAGCAGAGGCGCCAAGACCAGGATCATATAGACGGGATGAGGCAGCCAGGCAAGAACGTAGGCAGCCCAACTGCAGGCCAGACCGAAGGCTCTCACGATGCAGACGCCAATCGCTGACAGGGTCATTGCGCAGCCAGCCAGAGTCAGAACCAACCGACGATTTCTCGTCGCACTGGACAGCAGGCCTCCGACGGCTGCGAGAGTGTAGGCCCATCTCATAAAGTTCGTTTGCACCTGATCTGCGGACGCTTGTTGAACACCATCAGGAGACTTGAGCCGGCATTCCACACTGGCAGATTGCCACTGATCAGATTGATTTATTACCGAGGAAGAACCATTGACCAGCTCGTAGGTGTTGAAATTGAATAACCGGTAGTTGAAAGTGGCAAATTGGTTAGCCAGCTTCATCAGCACTAGCAGGGCCAGGCTCGCGGCCGGACCGAATATCTGTGAGCACCGAGCTGGCATTGGCAGAGTTTTGAGCTGTCCAGTTGCTCAAAACTACATCTCTAGCTAATGCAGCTCATTGTTCTGCCAGAGCTGGCTTTATAAGTAGCTCTATGACTATCATTATTACTCAAATAGGGAGGGTAGAGCAGGAATAATAGGCCGAGTAAATAGCAGCTGGCACAGCATAGATTCTGTGCAGAACGCGAAGTGCCTATATCAACTATACAGTATGCTGTGAAGAGCGAGATGGCTAGAGGCAGATGCACATTCTATTCCAGCTGGATGTACACTGCACCAGGCCATCGGCGTGTGTTTATGCGCAGTTTTCTATCTGCTATGCTTAGCTACGGTAGCTAATATATTGTAAATAATTTTGACCAGTCAGTCCGCGCCTTTCGCTCTGCTTGGACGCAGAGACAAAAAGAAAGAAGGTTCATGAGAGAGCAACGAATATGGAACTGATGGATATCGGAATTAACTAACTGTAATGCAGATACTGCAGCCTGACGAATCTGATGGCAATTTGATGGACGGAATGGCACTCCAATCTGGGGAGAATTTCTTTCCAATCTGGAGGGAATGACACTCCAATCTGAGTAAACGAAGCGAAGGCAATAACGAATTAGCATGAATTAACAGTTTTTCTTTGATCCAAGCAATCGCAAACCGTGGCCTCAGATTAATTCAGCCATTCAATTGAGGTGTATATTTTCGAAACCGCTGAAATGACACCGAATGGACTATAAAGTCTGAAGACTCGATACTACTTAGCTACGAGTAGTTATGAGCTACTGAGCGGGTGCAGCGGCAGGGGCGGTCTTTCTGTAGGCGAATCGTTCAGCCTGACCGCCGCCGCCGCCAGAACGGCCGCCGCCGCCGCGCTGATCCTCCTCACCAGGAGCGCCGGCGTCTCTGGGGCCACCGGGGCCGCCGCGCCTACTTAGAGTAGTTGGCACGCATTCAGTTGGCAAATGCAATTCTTTGCGCAGATGCTCGATGCCCTCGTTAGTGAGGAACCAATAGTAGTGACGCCACGCAAACTGTTCGCGCACGAATCCGCGCGACTTCAGACTGGTCAGGGCTTTGATCACGTGCAGATTGCGGACGGAGCTTACCTGGATTCAATGGGAATTGCTCAGATAATGAGGGATTCAATGGGAATTGCTCAGATAATGAGGGATTCAATGGGAATTGCTCAGATAATGAGGGATTCAATGGGAATTGCTCAGATAATGAGGGATTCAATGGGAATTGCTCAGATAATGAAGGATTCAATGGGAATTGCTCAGATAATGAAGGATTCAATGGGAATTGCTCAGATAATGAGGGATTCAATGGGAATTGCTCAGATAATGAAGGATTCAATGGGAATTGCTCAGATAATGAGGGATTCAATGGGAATTGCTCAGATAATGAAGGATTCAATGGGAATTGCTCAGATAATGAAGGACTCAATGGGAATTGCTCAGATAATGAAGGACTCAATGGGAATTGCTCAGATAATGAAGGACTCAATGGGAATTGCTCAGATAATGAAGGACTCAATGGGAATTGCTCAGATAATGAAGGACTCAATGGGAATTGCTCAGATAATGAGGGATTCAATGGGAATTGCTCAGATAATGAAGGACTCAAAGGGAATTGCTCAGATAATGAAGGACTCAAAGGGGATTGCTGAGTCACTCATCTTTTCAAATCAGTCCCAGATCAGTGCTACAATTGCAAAAGAAAAATTTCAACAAGAACTGTACCTGAGGATGAGTAACATTTGGTCGCACATCCTTCTTGGCCACCATGACTCCATCAGAGAACAGGCGCTCATAGATGGCCACTCGGTCCTTCTTTGGTATCAACATTTTATTTCAGTTAATTTTGCTGTTTCTAGGCTGCAAAGTAGATAATATTGATAAACTAGAATGAGCCTTTTTTAATTGCATACTATTGATTCTATAATAAATATATTACAGAGAATGAATATCAGATTATTGTCTGTAACAGCAATATTTATTAACATACTAGCCAGCATTATAAAATGTTGACTTTCAAATGGCCCTTGCTAATCATCATTTAAAGTTGAACTTAATATAAAAATTAAGTTAAAACATGAAAATTTAATTTAAACATTGTGCAAAAATACTGTAATTTAATACTATATAAGATAGAATGTTTTTGAATAATAAAATATATTTATACAACATTATTTTATTGTAGGATCTATTAGACACTTGATACAAGCATATATATGGATTTTACCATACATATATATATATATATACACATATTTAATGTTATCACATTGTATAGCTTGTATATAATAATAAACCTATCTGAAGCCTATTTTGCTATCACTTTAACAATCACTTAGCCATTTTAACTTCAGGTGCCATGGAAACCAATCTATAGCATTGATTTTTTATAGAAAAGGCTTCTTAATTGAGAAAAAAATTAAAGGGCCTTTGTATTTTTTAAATTGAACAAAAATAGTAAGCTCTAATATGAATGGTCATTATAAAATGTAAAGCCATTATAGAATACTTATTTATTTTTATCAACATGTCTATTACAAGATAAAAGTAAAAAACATTGGCTAGGTTGACATAAAAAATTGCAAAAAATTTAATTGCACTTCTTTTATACTAAAGGGTGTAAGTATTTTTACAAAGATTTAGGCTATTTTGGTTGCATTTGATCAATTATATCAATAGGCAAGCTGTTGAAACCCTTAGGATTTTTAACCCACTGAATTATAATCCCCGGAACTACTTTTGCATATATGCATATACATTTTAAAAATCTGAAGTTATACTCATATAAAAACTTTATCAATAGTTAATACATGTATAGAGGCTAAAAATAGAATTAATTTGTATTGATTCAAGATTTGAGCCAAGCATTGTTTTGTTAGCTAGGGTGTCACATAGAATGTATATTCTATGTAAATGTCTGTCTAAAGCATGTGTTGGCAAACTCTGGCCTCTGCTTCTCTCTTTCTCTCTAAGTCTATCTAATGGGTTCCTTGAAACTTCTTTTCTTGCTTCTCTTTCTTCTCTCCTTTTTTTATTTGATCTATTATCTCACATTCTCTCTTCTTTCTTATCCTTCTTCTTTTTTTATCTCATCTCTTTTCTTTTATCTTTGCCCTTTGCTCTTTATTCTTGTATCTCTCATATTTACTCTTTTCTCTTGTCTCTCTCATATTTACTCTTTTCTCTTGTCTCTCTCATATTTACTCTTTTCTCTTTTCTATCTTTTTCTCTTCTCTTTTCTATCTTGCTCCTCTCTTTTTTTCTCTTTTTCCTCTCTTCTCTCTTTGTCTTCTTTTCTTTCTATTCTTTCCTTTTGTTTCTTCTTTTTTTTCTCATGTTTTCTTAACTTTACTTTTTTATCTTTCTTCTCTGCTCTCTTGTCTTTTTTCTCCTCTTTCCTCTCATATCTTGTCTGTTTATTCTTGTTTCAGCTCTTTTCTCACTTCTGTCATCTTTACTCTCTTATTTATTATCTCATCTCTATCCTTTGTACTCTGCTTTACTCCATTTTTTGACTTGCTTTATTTTCTACTCTTCTTTTCTCTTTTCTTTTCTATATTCTTTCCTTTTCATCCTTCTTCTCTTCTCTCTATAGGGACTCCAGTGAGATCATGGCACAAATTCAAAAATGCAAAATATGACCAAAATAGTGCTACTTATAAATGCAAAAAAAGTTATATAACATAAAATACAAATAATAAGTGAATACATTCTAATAGAGCAATAAAAATGCTTTAAAATAAGACTACATATAGATTGATTGGATAGATTTGACAAAAGTTACATTGGAATAAAGTTTCACAATTTTTGAGAGAATTTTGTGACTGACTGTTATAAAAATAACATTGTTTTGTATTTTTAATTTTTCTAAGAAACAGTACATTTTTACATAAAACTGTGATTTTAACTGCATTCTGTATATAAAAAACGCTATAGGTCTAATTTTCTTTTTTTAAGTTTTAAATTCCACCAAAAATTGGTTTTTTTCTTTGTTTCACTTTTTTTCAAATGGGCAATGTTAAAAGCTACAATCTGGCCATGGATTTCCAACATAGAATTTATCAAAGAATACAATAGAATGAGTACCATTTTCATAACAAGCTGCGCTTTTCTATGCCTAGAGCCTAAAGTACCAACTACATGTACAAGTGAATAACAGTTTTAAGACATTTGCATCATTTTGAATGGCAAACAAACAGAATACATGTCTATTTTTTAAACTATACTATACATAATTACAACTATACAAATTTAACTATACAAATAACTGGAATACCAGTTATCAAATAAGCATGTTTCAATATTTAGTACATATATAAACAGGTTAAAACAATTATTTGATAGGCAAGTATACAGTATATAGGGTCTATGAAATTTGCTTGCGAGAAGTTTGCTTGCCAAAGTTTGCTTGCAGAATTTTGCTTGCTGGGGTTTGCTTGCCGAAGTTTGCTTGCGGAATTTTGCTTGCCGAAGTTTGCTTGCGGAATTTTGCTTGCCGAGGTTTGCTTGCCGAACTTTGCTTGTGGAATTTTGCTTGCCAAGCTTTGCTTGCGGAATTTTGCTTGCCAAGCTTTGCTTGTCAAACTTTGCTTGCCGAAGTTTGCTTGCTGAATTTTGCTTGCAGGAAATTTGCTTGCTGAGCTTTGCTTGTTGAACTTTGCTTGCCGAAGTTTGCTTGTAGAATTTTGCCTGCCGAACTTTGCTTGCAGGAAATTTGCTTGCCGAATTTTGCTTGCAGGAAATTTGCTTGCCGAACTTTGCTTGCAGGAAATTTGCTTGCTGATTGAGGTTCGCTATCCAAAGTTTTTTTAGCGGAACCGTAAAGAACCAATTTTTGAGCTCTTTTATTTCTAATTTTCATTTACCCAACGCTCTGCAGTAGCGAATTTAGAGGAGGGCGCACAGGGCGCGCCCCCCCGTTGAGTTTGATTTTTTTGATTTTTTATATGGAAAATACATATTATCATATACATATACTTGTACATGATATGAATATATATGTACCTTAGTAGTCTGTGCGCCCCCCCCAGTTCAAAATTTTCTGGATCCGCTACTGACGCTCTGCTTATAATTACAAACTAATAGTGATAGTATAATAAAAATACAAGTATAAAAATATGTATATTTACTTAGTCTTTGTTAGCATTACTTTGCCATAAACTTTGGCAAGCAAAATTCCGCAAGCAAACTTTGGCAAGCAAACCTCGGCAAGCAAAATTCCTGCAAGCAAATTTCCTGCAAGCAAAGTTTGGCAAGCAGACTTTGGCAAGCATTATAATTATCTGCAAAAATGATTAGGCCCTATAGTCTCTTATGGGAAAAATACATTACAAGCCAAAAAAGTTCAATGACAAAATTTTGCATAGCCCAACTTTTTTATTTTTATCCAAATTTCAAAAGTGAGATATCTTTTTATTCATACAAGCAAGATCTATCATACTAGGCCTATATAATAAAAAAAATATAAATTAAGAAGTTTCAAAATCTTATTGGAGCCCCTAAGCCTATTTTCTACACTCTGTTTTTTCTCTCTCTTCTATTTCTTTTATCTCTATTATTCTATATTTTCGGACTTTAAAAATAGAAAGAATCAAATTTAAGCAAAAAAATTTATTGAACATTTCGGCATTCCTTCGGTTTACGATCCCTGAAATTGGTGACGATCCCCATAAGAAAGATACGCAAGAGTAAGAAATTTGTGTTTTTTAATCATTTTTTAAACCAGCACTGAAATCACTCCAAGCCTTTTTATTTTTCTGTCGTCAAACGATCGAATGCCAACCAGAATGAAACGATGCAAAGAGATCTGTTCATTCGCATATATTCATCAAATTGAAAGAATTGCTCGTTATAGAACTCGTTTCAGAACTGTTCCATGCAGAGGATCCTATATATCCACTTCGGTTTATGATCATTTAAATGGCAGAAATACATGTAAATGATTGTGAACCAAAGGTAAGGGGTTTTAGTGTACCATTTCACGTCTCAGAACTGTTCCATGCAGAGGATCCTATATATCCACTTCGGTTTACGATCATTTAAATGGCAGAAATATATGTAAATGATCATAAACCGAAGCTGAGAAGGCGGTGGCAGCGTGCAGAGAATAATAAAGCATCAAGTTACTTGGGAGCGCACGTTAACTCAAGATGACATTTCAATCGCCAACAAGCCAACAAATAAATATATGACTACATATGTCTTCGACACCCCCCTTAGCTTCGGTTCACGATCATTTAAATTGAAGAAATACATGTAAATGATCGTGAACCGAAGTGGATATATAGGATCCTCGTCATCGCAATGCCATTAAAGAAACCATTTGTCGGCTATTCCGTTCAGTTTTTTCTAATGTAACAAATAAGCTCAGTTTAACAATTTTTGTTTATTTCAAGCAAGCTATGATCATTTATATGAAAAATTACATGGGGATCGTGAACCGAAATGTGGGTGGAAAAATGATCGTAAACTGAAAGAATGCCAACATTTCTATAGGCCTATAATTAGTCAAAAGTTAGGATACAAAAAGTTTTTACTTTTTACTGGACAAATAAGATAAGATTTATTAAATAGAATAAAATTAATGAATAGGGCCTATGCTTAATATAATAAATCTTTACTACTAGGCCTAATCATTGTGTAAGGCCTATAAATAGCTGATTAAATCTGAAAATCTCTTAACTTCTTATAAATTTAAATGATAATAGGCCTATTTGTAATGACAATAAGTCTAGTTCTTTCATCTTCTGCTACAATAATAATAATAAAAGTGAAAGCAATAGTTAGGCCTAACACTAACCAACATATTTTTAAAGAAAGAGAGAAGCCTAGGGGCCTAGCTTGATTTAGGCTATACAAAATAATAAATAGGCCTAGACAAAGTTTTATATTACTAGGCCTACAATTTCGACGTTGGAGAAAACAGACATGATATAAGCTTAGGAAATGCAACAATTATAATATTGGGATAAAAAGACTGCAATCATAATAGGTATAAAATAAATAATAAGCTAGGTAACACTACAAACACTAGGCCCCTACTACAACACGACAAAGTCTATACGATGCAAGGTGCAAGTTCATCGAGAGGAACTAGTGCTGGAATCTCATCTCACTTTCGGTTCGGCGCTAACACTTAACAGTATTGTCAAGTTTTGTGCCGCTTGCGCTTGGTTTGTATTTGTGGTAGGGCGAGCTACCACTCCGAGCAAGAACGTTTCGTGAGACGGGTGACATCACCGCTGTGACTCGTTGTATTTTGTCACCCGGTGCGCCGTCCCATGCCCCATCCCTCGCCCCATCTTTTGCCGATGCTCTAAGTTTTGTTTTTTCTCCGTTCCCGGCTTTGTTGCCGTCCGTTGCCCCATCTTTTGCCCCATTCTCTGCCCCATCCCTTGCCTTGTTGCCCCATCTGTTGCCCCATCCCTGTCCGGGCGACACTTCCTCTATTTATATGGCCAATTCGGGCCGCCTGTTATTATGCTCGTGTTCTTGGTTTTGTTTTGTTTTTGTTTTTAGTTTCTTTTGTTGGTTTAACGTAGCATAACTTAGTTTGGTGTTTTAAGTTTTCTTTGGTTAGTGAAATTGGCACCCGGCACCGGCCGCGATCACCGTCGGGTTTTGTTTCAAATAACTTTTCTAATTTAACCAGCAACCCAGCCTGCTCAATAAATAAACCCAGTAATAATTAAAATAAGTTGTTCAATCATCGAAGCCCATAATAGTTATCTTGAGTCATTTGCCCGTGGGGCGTTAAACAACCGAATCGATCTCAACTCTAAGCGAGCTCTGAGATCCCAACGTTCCGTAATACGGATCAAATTACGGTGGTGGCAGCGCTACTCTACTGACAGTAATCAGTACGACAATTCAAAAGCAGATTTACGGTGTCAAGACCAATTGAGTCTACGGATCTGAACGACCGGGCCGCTATACGACCGCTCGACTACGATTACAACTACCCTCCCCCCGGACTTGAGAACCCGGCTGTCGGAGTAAAACAGGAGAAGAAATTTCGTTGTGATTCGTCTGCGCGTTTTTCCGGTTTTATTCGTGCGAACTCAACGCCGGCGGCAATTCAAACGAGGAATCCGCCCCACCTCACTGGTGTCAGCAAATTCAAAAACAACCGTTCTAAGAAAGTTCTTCTCCACCCCCACCTCATATTAATAAAGTCTACTGTTGAAGTCGAAGTGAAAAGTATCGGAAAACACCGGAAACACATATTATTGGTTATATAAACAAAGCAATACGTTACTGACTGCTAGTTTTTGTATGGCACTTTTTTAGTAACAACATGAGAAATTCAATACATTTTCTTTGTTTTTTTACTGCTTTTTAAATACATTTAGTTTTCTTTGATTTTATCTGTCTAAAGTCTGAATCTAGTAGGGCCTTTTCATATTACCAATTCCAGAACCAGAATCGGTTCGGAATTCCAAGAAAAACAGCAGTATAACTATTAAACTCTGTTAATATTTGACTGCCTTAACAACCTAACTTAGCACAATTTTTCACTTTCTTCTTGGCGATTGTCATTCAATAATAAAAACTTTATAGCACGTATCTCCCTCTAGTTATGGAGACAAAAAGTTATACTTCACAAATTGGTTCTGGTTCTGGAACCAGAGCAAGCAATATGAAAAGGCCTGTAGTCTAGAATCATTTTTTAGCGTCTACATATAGTCCTATATATTTAATAAATAGCTAGACCTAGGCCCCTAGTAGTAAATAGTTTCCAGTCAATTTGGCAACAAGCTAATTTGGCAACAACTGATTTGTTGACAATGACAAGTAAGTTTGGCAACTGCCAATTTGGCAAAGCAAATGCTAGGTAAGTTTTTTAATTAAAATAAAATAATTAATTAAATTTAATTTTTTAATAAAAGTAATTCACTAAATCTTATAGTGAAACAGTAATTATATATGTAGCTATATCTGTAAGTATTCAAATTTAATTTACAGATTTTTACAAAATTTATTTTATAAAAAGTTTGCCAAATTTTTGTTCATCATGGCAGCCATGTCTATGAGCTCCAATATTATAGACACGGCCAGTGCACCTACTGTGTCTCTAAGTGTGAACCCATTCAATATTAATGACACAGCCACCATGCAAGTTTTATCAACATAGCAGCCATATTAGATCCATATTTGATCTTTAATAGACTATAAATATAAGATTGCCAAGTAAAAGATTGCTAAGTTTAAGTTATAGGCCTAACTTAGGCCTATATATAAGCAGAAGACAAGCAGAAGTCATTTTGGTGACAAGAAAAATACAATTTTAGTTATAGCCATTCTGTTTTTAAATAGAAAATTACTTAGAAAATCTTAGCCTTAGGGGTAATCTTTCCTTACCCGACCGTAAATTATTTTCTAAGTTTTTTCAAATTTTTTATATTTAAAATATAAATATTTTTATGGGCTTACGGTAAAAGCTAAAAGTCAGCATGGGTAAAAGTCAGCATGGGTAGTAGTGCCGGACCCAGTAAATGAAATTTTCAAAATGATGCTCTCTTCCCCAATGGCGCCTCCAGATAAACTCCTGGAGGTAAGTGTCAAAGAGTGCGCCCGACGTGCCACGCATCCGTCTTAGCTTGGCCTTGACATGACCCCATGTTCCCTCGATGTTCTGGGTGTGTTCCGGGTCGCCTTCGGGTAGCACTTCTGGATGGCAGAGGCTTGGCTCGAACAATTGGCTGCCGCGCATGTCAGGCTGAGCTGTGGCTAGTTGTTCAGGAGCGGGCTGATCGGCTGGGTCGACTTCGCTGTCGTCGCTCGACTCGTAGGGCAACATTGGCCGCTCGGTTTGGCGCGGCGGCGCCTGCGGTCGATTTACCATCATTTGCGGCACTTTGATAATGTTGTTGCGGTGCACCAACATCTCAGCGGGGTGTCCTCGACGGGCTGTCGCTGGCTGGATCCAATAGGCTACTTCGCCAACCTTTCTATTGACTTTGTACAAGCTCTTGTACGGCCAGTGAAACTTTGGCAGTTCTCCCAATTTGAGCTTCGGGTTGGCCAGGCAGACCAGGTCTCCAGGCTGCAGTTCCATGGGCTTAGGCCGGTTTTCATAATACTCTTCGCGGCGTTGGATCTCAGCTCGCAATCACTGTCGTACAATTCTTTCGGTCTTGGCCAGTCGGCGCTGATGCTTCGCGATGTACTCGGGGAGGTCCGGTGATACGTCCAGGTGGTCCAGGGTATTATCGATCAGGTACCGATAAGGCACTCCATAGATGACGTAATGCGGCAAGAAACCCGTCGTACGGTTGACTTCAGATTGCAGGGCTGTCAAAGCGGCTGGCAACATCTTGTCCCATTGTTGGTGATCTTCCAGGAGACAAGTGAGCACTTTTTTGATGTTTTTATTGCACGATTCAGCTTGTCTGTTGGCCCAAGGCGAGCATGGCGGCGTTGTCATTTGCTGGATGCCATGGACTTCACAGAAATGTCGAAACTCGTGCCCGGTGAACTGCTTGCCTTGATCCAAATGGATCCACGCGGGGATCTTGGAGCAGAGTTATAATCGTCTTGGCCCGCTGATTCTTCATGGCAAAGGCGAATGGATTCTTCGACGTCGTGTCGACATAGGTGAGGATGTACTTGTTGCCTCGGTCTGTCGGGTCTCCAGTGGGGCCCATGATGTTGATCGCGCATCGCCCATAGATTTCGCAGACTGGAAATGATTGTACATGCGCTGGGATGCGTCGCCGTCCCTTGCTCTGAGTGCAGGTCTGGCAGGAAGCGACATAGTCGGACACGGCCTTGGCCAGGGCCAGTCGCCAGAACCTCTCGCGCACCTTTGCGATGGTGAGATCTTGGCCCATGTGTCCGCAGTAGGGCGAACCATGCAGGTCATCGAACACCGTGGCATCGAGACTCTTTGGCAGGATGATCCTTGCTGTGTCCTCTTCACCGACATCGTCGAGATGGATGACTAAAAGTCCGTCGTCTCGGACCTCTAACTGTTCGTAAAACACTAAGAGATTTCGCTCATCTCTTGTCAGATTTAATCGCTGATTCAGCGGCGGCTTCGGTTGTCGACTTTCAATAAGGTTGATCATCATCGCGATGGCAGAATCAGCATGCTAGTGAGTCTGGAGCTCCTCACGAGTGATTGGCCTTGGGATGTGATCAGTTAGATTCAATGCTTGGCGTCAGTTAGTCGAATTAGACGGTGTGGCTTCAGCTGTGGCGTCATGGTTCAGGGTCTGGAGCTCCCTCCGCATGATTGCTACTCTGGCCAGTTGCCGGGTTGTTGAAGGATTTGAAGGCCGATCCTCGTTGGTCAGTTTGGCGTCGGTGTCGTCAGCATTGGATTCATCAAAAGATGAGAGTGAGTCAGCAGAGCTATCGACGTCAAGGCTAAATCTCACCTTCTTGAACACAAGACGGCGAACGGGTTGGCAGCGGTCGTCGCTGGCTGCGCTGTGGTCGCTGTCCTTGTCGCCTCCAGCTAGTAGATGGCGGCTCCTTGACGGGCAACATGTCGTACTGCTAAAACTGGTGGGCAATCTCTGAGAGTCTCGCAGATGGCTGGCTGATGGCCTCAGCTTCGTCGCCGGCGGGTGCAGCACTGTCAGCGACTTGCTGTTGGCTGTCGATGTTGCTGGTGGCGTAGCCTCGCTGTCGGACTCTTTCAGCTTTGTCGGCGGCTTTCGTCGGTGACGGCGGGTCGATTGCTTCTTGCTTGGTGGAGGACTAGGGTGGCTGCTGTCGGGGACCTTCGGCGCCGCTGCGCCAGTTATCGCGGCTGGCTGCTTACTTTGGTCCTCGTCAGCTGCCTCGCGCTAAGCCTCCTCCATGCATTCGGCGTCGTCTTCGGGCCATCTCGATAGACCGTCGGCGTTCTGGTGCTGACTTGACTTCCGATGCTGGATCTCGAATTCAAATTCGCTTAGGCGTTGTAGCCATCGTCCAAAAATTCCTACTTGTTGAGTTTGTCGGAGAATCCAGGTTAAAGCGGCATGATCGGTTCGGCAGATGAACTTCTTGGCCAGCAGGTAGAATCTGAAATGTCGCATTCCATCTACGACTGCCAAGAGCTCTTGCTTGGTAATCGGATACCGGGCTTCGGCCGGTTTGAGTCGCCGGGAGAAATAGCCAATTGGTCGCTCGACTCCATCCGCCTGGCGTTGGCTCAGGCAAGCTCCGATTCTGGTCGCAGAAGCATCCGTGTCTAGGACAAATATTAAGTTCGGATCTTCGCTGAACTGCAAATACACGAGCACTGATGTCGAAGTCATAGCTGCCTTGAGCTGGTCGAACGTGTCTTGCTGGGCTTTTCCCCATAGACAATTGAAATTTCGGATCTTCTTTTCCTTAATCAGATCATGGAGTGGAGCAACAAGTTCTGCGTAGCCAGGTACAAATTTAGCATAATAAGCGCAAGTGCAGACGAAACTTTTCAGTTGCTGAGCTGTTCTTGGTCTTGGCCAAGTTTGAATAGCTTCGATTTTCGCCGGGTCAGTCTTGATTCCATCCTTTGTTACCACGTGTCCCAGATAGTTTAAACTGGTCCAAAATAGATGACATTTCTTGCCTTTGAATTTTAAATTAGCATCTTGAATTCACTTAAATACCTCTTCCATATGCAGCAGATGGTCGTTAAATTTCTTAGAATAAACAATTACGTCATCCAGGTAGGCTATTGCGCTTTTGTAGGCAATCCCATTGAGTACAGCATTCATGAGGCGCATGAAGCTGGCTGGCGCTGAACTTAGTCCCATAGGCATGACATTGTAGGCGAATTGTCCGCGGTGTAGCGTAGCGAAGGCAGTCAGATCTTGATCTTCTGGATGCAGTGGAATCTGATAGTAGCCACTATTGAGGTCGAATGTGCTGAATAGCTGGCTTTTCTCGAGGCTGGCGAATGCTTCTTGGATATTAAGAATTGGGTACGGAAAATACTCGCACTTTTGATTTAGACTCCGGAAATCTTGCACAATTCGCAGGCTGCCGTCCTTCTTCGGGATGATCACCAGCGGGGTGTTGTAGCTGGAGAAGCTTGGTCAAATCACGCCTTTGGCCAGCAGATCATCGAGTAGCTGGTCCACTTTGGGTAGCAGATGCGGCGGGATACGGCGAGTCGGCAGATGCACCGGATTCGTGTCCTTTAGCACAATACTGTAGGTGACCAGGTGGGTTTGGCCAAGATCGTGTGGCCCCTGAGAGAAGATGGTCTTGTACTTTTTCAATAGCTCGATGACTTGAGCTCGCTGGTCACTGGACAGATCTTCGCTGATGTCAATCTCCTTGATCCAAGCATCAGGATCTTTGTCTTGGATTTGATTGACTGAGTCTTCTGGCTTCAGCAGCGGGAAGAACTGTAACTCGGGCAGTCTGATGGGTCTAGCAATCCCGACTAAGGCATTCACTCGTACTTTGATCGATGTTGTTCCCTGATTAATCATCTCAATAGCACCTTCTCCATTGGCCATAGATATCAGGGCAGGCGCGGCGTCCAGGTGCTGCACATCTTCTTCGTGCCGAGCCGGTTTCAACGGCTCAATCACGGCGGGTGTACCCTGGTTCTCTTCTTGTCCTTTGGCAAGTTTAATCTTGATTCGGGCTGATGATAGCAGCGGCACAGTCGTGCTCTCAGCCGTGTAAATTCTGCACATTGTCGCTTCTGTTCGTGTGTAACGGAGTGGTGCAGCAGTGCTGTCCTTGAAGAACAGCATCCCGGCGGCGAGATCCAGTGAGGTGCTATACTTCTCCAGAAACTCGAAACCCAGGATGTTGTCATGAGATCCTTTCGCTAGCAGAAACTTGACTATAGGCTCGAAATTCCCAATCTTCACTTTAATAGTTAATTCTCCTGCCATCTGAATTGGTTCACCATTGTAGGTCACGATGCGCTGTAGGCAGGGCTTGATTTGGCCACGCAGGGTCGGGTCGTCGGTACATAGGCGATGCCAGGTGCTGAAGCCTAGGACTTCGCACTTAGAACCGGTGTCAAGTAGAAAAGCACAATAACGACCCTGAATCTCACCAGTTATAAACGGATCTCTTCGAGGTCGCTTGGGTGCAAAGCTCTGTACAGGTGCAGCGGAGGCGGGCTCAGCAGTGGCATGCTGAGCGACAAAAGTCTGCGGCGGAGACTTTAGTGCTGGCGCAGCTGCTGAATGGCACTGCCCCCGATGGCACGTCCAGCTGTCCCGTTTTCCGAGCTGCCGTTGTGCTAGGACGCGGTGCTGGCCGACCGTCAGTGCGGGCATTCGTCAGCACGATGCTCGCGGTTGCACCTGTAGCACATTGCACTTTGCCGTTGCAACTGATAGGGCAGCGGTCTTGAACTTGATTGTTGCTGCTGTTGCCGCTGCTGCGGCTGCTGCTGCAGCTGTTGCTGTCAACGTTGACCTCCTGCTGGCAGCATTCTCAGCAGCGGGTTGCTGCCGTCTCTCAGTTGCTGAAGTCGCTGGAACTGGTCGTGCGGCATAGTTCTTGTGCCGGGCGTTGTAAATTGGGCGCTTCCATCAGCGCTGCGGCGAGGAGTCGGAGGTACCAGACATTTGGAGCGTTGGTCCCACGAGTCCCGCGACTGGTGTCGTGGTTCCCATGGCTCCGGGGTGTCGTTGTCGCGCGATCCCCGTGAGTAGAACTCTCGCATCTCATTACTCAAAGTTTCAAGTAGGCGTCGCTGCTCTTGCAGTGTCTTAGCTTGTTGTTCCATGACTTCTCGCAGCCAGTTTTCCTCGAGACAAGATGACTTGTCGTGTTGCACCACAGTGGGCGTCTGACCGTTGTCATCCTCGAAAACCTGGACGTGTCTCGCTGCTGGCGGCGGTGCTACATGCTGAGCCAGGCTAGCTGCTATCTCCAGGCGTAGCACGGCCCGTCTTGCTGTGGTCAGATTCGGCAGTCGCACCAGGATTAGCTGTTCTTGGGCCGACTGAGCAATCCGCACTCCCACAGTGAACTGATCCACCAGTTCAGCCTGCTTCTGAACTGGGGTAAAATGTGGGAACGCTCAATTGGCCAAAGCAATTAGTTCTCATAATGGACAAAACTGGCAGGCCGCTGTGCAACGATTAACAGTAGAACATTTTCTGACAATTCTACAATTCTGAAATCAGCACCAGGTTGTCCATAGTCATCTGGTGTCATTTGTTGAAGGTGCCGACGTCATCGGGGTGATGACGGAATGCTCGAGAGACTAGCTAACAATGTCCGTCGGTTGAGGTTTGCCCATTATTGAAGCTTGATAAAAAAGACCTGACATAGTTGCAAAAGGACGTCCATAGTCACCTGATGCCACCTGTTGAAGGTGCCGACGGTGTTGGGATGATGACGGAATGCTCAGGAGACTAGCTGAGGGTGTCCGGCAGTTGAGGCTTGCCTACTGTCGAGGCTTGATTGGTGAAACTTGAGAAATTTGCATCAAGGTGTTCATAGTCACCTGGTGCCACCTGTTGAAGGTCTAGAAGCTCCGTCTCGGTGAAGGCCAATAACCAACGAAGTCAGAGCTGATGCAGACACATTTGGTCAACGTGCTAATGAAATTTGGAGACTTGGCAAGGCTGCACTGAGGCGCAGTGCTATTTGACGCACAGGGGTGTACTGAATACACTAGCGCTTATGGGAAAAATCCGACCTTCTGGCAGAATCGTCAAATATCTCGATGGTCCGGAGGGTTGGCGACTTGATTCTTGTTTGAGAAGGTGCGCAACAAAAAGTTAGCCCGTGTTCTTGAATTTCGTGTGCCTGCGTTGCTCTGTTCTGGCGCAGCAAAAAAAATTGTTAGGGGGGGGGGAATTTTTCCCCCCCTCTTGGTAGTTCGACAGGTGGAAAAATGGCTTGGTATTCCTACTGTTAATTAAAATGAAATAAAACTAAGAGAGTAAGTAGAAGGAGTACAGAATTAAACTAACGCGTCAAAATGGAGGGAAAAGTAGGTGGAGGAGGAGGAGGAGGTGGAGGTTAAACCAAAACACAAACGGACGCACATTTATAAGTAAACGTGAGCAAAGTTTGCCGCTGGACCAGATTAAGGAAAGTATACGAAACGCATCTAGTCCAGCAACAGCAGAGTAATGAAAATACATGCAATTAAATGTGGTACACAAAAAGGCAAACGGAGGGATAGCAAGTTGGCACGGGGTGGAGATTAAAATATCCCATAGCGGGATGGGGTGCGTGACAAAATTTTCGGTAACTTGGCCCTACATGGGGAAACAAAAATACGGCTTGCACTTATCGAAAAAGGAAAAGCACCAAATTTTGAAAGTTAATAAATGTCTATTAAATTGAATGAGTAAATAAACATTATTAAAACCAGGGGCAGCCACCTGCCACATTAGTTTGCTTTCTTTTTTAAATATATTCTTTCCACGAAAATTTTTAAATATATTACAAAACATAAATTTTAACAAAATAACTACAACCAAATATTATGAAACGCCTCTTATCACTAAAACAACAGTACTCATGAAATCTTTGATTTTTTATTCAAAATGAAGTGTGTCTATCATAATTGCAACTTGTCACTGAAACGTCTGTCACCGAAACGTCTTGTTACTAAAACGACTGGTACCCATATATAAGTTCATAATTTTAAAAAATTGACAATTAGGCCTAAACAATTAATGGACTGTGCAGGTATAAAAGTTAGTCAAGTCAAGTATAAAAGTGCCTAGGTATTTATTCATTGACATTTGATTGCACTGCTTGCAATTTTAGTTGAATAAAGCAATTTAGACTTAAGATAAGTATATAGTCTTTTGAAGATACCTACACATAGAATTGAATTGACATACTTATACCACTAATGTCCACCATACATGTAAATATATATGTTAATTATATTTCAATCATATATTCTACAAGTATCAAACTTTGGTATTTGAGTATTGCATGTACAAATACTTACTGGAATTACATTCTATTTGTTGCCACTTGTGGCATATATTGTAGTCAATAGTGGTAGCATCATAGATAAAAATTTTTTACACACAATGTGGTAGTCTATTGTCACAATTAAAATATTGAAAATTAATTGAATGCATGCAACTTCAATTTCTATTCTATTATTCTGCTGCATATTTAGCTAGGCCTAATATGTATCTCTACACAATAGACAAAAAATTCAATTGATTAAACCCAAATGATAATATATATGCTAGATGGCAAGACTGTACTCAAAATATATATAGCTCATTTTTAATTTTGATTTTTGCTTTATACATTTTATAAAGCTAACCTAACTTTGTGTTCCCTTAATTATTCATTATACTTTATACAACTATTGTTTGAATTGGTTGCTTTATTTGATAGTAGTTATGAATCAGCTTTTGAGTGGAATGTAGTTCATTGTGCATACATAGGGCCTATACATTTATCTACAATACAATATACAATGCATATAGCATATCCTACACTTTTTGTAGCAAAAAATGCAAAGTGTAAAAGACTCCGTATAAAATACAATTCAACTAGGATTTTTGTTGTTTTGTTTGTTCAAAAATTGTTTTTAGTATCTTAACATGTTTTACTCGAAGTAGGTGTGACTTATACTAAGAAAAGCATATGTACATATGGTAGTGGGGCTACCACTTTGGCTTATTTTGAAATCTGAGTAAACATGTGAATTCAACGCAATGGATGACAAATGACAAATCACCCTTATCATCAAATGACTGGGTTCCTTAGCATGCTTGGGTGCAACCTTGGGATTCACTTGGCCATTTCTATTGGCAACACATACATATATGTTGCTATTGGACAGAATAGTAGTCATGTGACTGCTCTCAGCCAATAGCGACTTACATGTGTGTGTTGCCAATAGAAATGGCCAGGTGATTCCCAAGGTTGTGCATGTATGTTCCTTAGTAAATCAAAAAATAATAGATTATCCAATTTAACAATGCATGTCTAATCTTAATCATCCAATAAATTATGCTACTAGGCCTATTGCTTAGGCCTACTTGGATTAAAAGATAGGCCCCTTGTTAAAATTAACTAATCTAAAATTTCTTTTTTATTAGATATGTAGTTTGAGATAGGGGAAGTTTTTTGAAATTAAAAAAGTTGGTTTTTTCTCAAATGCTAGGCATAACTCCAATGAAATGGAGCAGTTTCTCAATTTGAACTTCCATTTGCATTTGAATTTATATATTTTAAGCTAGAAAATCTTGCACAGTAGAACTCGTTGAATCTGCTAGGTTATTCTGTTTGCTAGGGTCCTTAGTTCCAAGGAGAAGATAATTAATGTCATAGTCAAGTAATCATTTGCATAGTCATTCAGATCCTTAAACATTAGATTTAATGAGGTCAACTCCTTTATTAATAGAATAAAAAGATGGAACTACCATTGCTAGAATTTTATTTTGTAAAGTCTATTAGCTGAATCCTATCCTCTAAATGTTTTCCAAGTCTTCTTTAAAACATTAATAAGGGCTTACTATATCTTTTTTTCCCTGTTTGCAAAAATTGACTGATTATCATCTAGACTAATAGGCATATAACCAGGATTCACATCAAGAAGGGCAGATACATAAATCTATCTTTGATGTTAGTGATGAAGCAAAATAGAAAGGCAACCCCTCTCCAGGGGGGACATGTGACACTGACACATGTCCCTAGTATCCTCCTTGGATATACCCCTGCAAACTGAGACTCCTGTTTCTTAGTCTTATCTTTGTTTTTTTATCTCTAATCTTACCTCTCCTTTTTGTTATTATCTTTTATCTCTTATCTCTTACTCTTTTATTTCTTATTTCTCCTCTCTGCACTCTTATATCTACTCTCTATTTTCTTCCCTCTCCTCTTTACTCTGCTCTTCTCTACTTTCCTTTCTTATCCCCCTCTTTTATTTTGCTTTCTATTTTTCTCTTTTTTCCCCTCTTCTCTCCTCTTTCCTCTTTCTTCCTTCATCTCCATTTGTATCTCTTTGCACTTTTCATTCCCATCTTCTTTTCATTCCCATTTTTTTGCATTGATATGTATAACTCCCACATTTTAATTGGCAGCCATCTAGGAAGAGATATGCATTAAACCTGGCTGGTCTACTCAGCTTTATATATAAGAGATGGGAGAAGATAGTATGCTAACTTCTAATTGCCAACCCAAATTTATGCTTGAAATTTATTTTGTATTCTATATGATTTCTAGTATATATATAAAATGTCTTTGATAACAATAATAAAAGTTTTGTTGTTAAAATAGTTAAAGCTGAACTTTTGTAATAACTGTATTATTTTTAAACAGTTACCTTGGCAATCAATGCACTTTTACCATTAGTTGCTCAGGGCCCAGGTGCTGCTAATATATAACTTGGTCAGTTAGTCCTTTAGCTACTATTGGAAAATGTGATGACTTCTTTGTTAGACTCAAAATGGTGCCCACAGAGTGGCTGCTTGAGCTGACAGAATAGATAGAAAAATTGGAAGAGGCCAGGTCCAAGAAATAGGCTAAATAGGAAAGGATTTTAAACCCTGCAGTGGTAGAAGTATTTACCGCAACTTAGGTGATATAAGCTGGCCCAGCTATTCAGCATGCTAGACACCTGTGACAATGTGCCCCACAGGCAAGTGGGCTTACTTGGCAAGCAGGATCCCTTGACAGTCTCAGAAAAAAAACAGCCCAAGATCTTGCCAGTTGACTTTGCTTTCCTGAACTTGTGGTGGAAGGCCTTCCCCAGGGTGCCGCCATTCCATGGACTCAGGGAGTATAATTATGGTAGATCTAGCATTTGCCCCCAGTTATGATTCATTGTTCAAATCTATCTAGGTTCTCATTGTAAAGGTCAAGCATGAGGCAAGGTCCTCATTAAGTAGCTTGGTAACTGCCTCAACTTTCTCCTAGTTCTCCACTTCAAGGCCTTAAACGGTTATCTTCAAGGATCATCCTGTCACACTTGACTTTTTTGTAATGTCACTCAATGGTGTGCAGAGAGGGACAAGTTCTGGGATACACAGATTCTATCTATCTCGTCAATTTTTGTCAGCTTTAGCCCTTTCAAGGTAAAAAGTTTAATGACAGCTTGGTATTCCTGTTTGTCAATCCATTTTGCTTAAAATCTAGGGGTTTCTTAAAAATTTTTGTAGAAAATATACAGTTAAAATGACTTGCTTTGCAATGCCAAAAAAATCACAAAAAATCTTTTAAAATGACTAATGACAAATATTTTAGAACCCTCCTTCACATTTGACTGAATATATATCTGCACACTTGTATGCAAGAAATATTGATTTGAAAAATGCACAGTATTATCTGTATGTTAAAAGTTCAGAATCCAAAGATACCTTAGACAAAGACGGCAAACAGTGATGCCCCTCTTAGGCTTTGATTTAAGCTGTTGTGACTCTTATAGACTAGCATTTTTGTTTGGAGTTTAATCTGTCAATTGCAGACACTGCGATTCAACATTTAGGCGTTTTTTTAAAGTTTTACTGAGGTTTAAAATGTGTTTCTTACTTTATATTAAATTTTATTGATGGCCATAAATAGGACTAGCTAACTGGATGGCTGAAGAAGCAGCTCATTAAATGACTGAAGATTGTCAGTAGCAGCTCATTAAATGACTGAAGAACGTCAGTAGCAGCTCATTAAATGACTGAAGATTGTCAGTAGCAGCTCATTAAATGACTGAAGAATGACAGTAGCAGCTCATTAAATGACTGAAGAATGTCAGTGGCAGCTCATTAAATGACTGAAGAATGTCAGTGGCAGCTAATTAAATGACTGAAGATTGTCAGTAGCAGCTCATTAAATGACTGAAGATTGTCAGTAGCAGCTCATTAAATGACTGAAGATTGCCAGTATCAGCTCATTAAATGACTGAAGATTGTCAGTAGCAGCTCATTAAATGACTGAAGATTGTCAGTATCAGCTCATTAAATGACTGAAGATTGTCAGTAGCAGCTCATTAAATGACTCAAGAATGACAGTAGCAGCTCATTAAATGACTGAAGAATGACAGTAGCAGCTCATTAAATGACTGAAGAATGTCAGTGGCAGCTCATTAAATGACTGAAGAATGTCAGTGGCAGCTAATTAAATGACTGAAGATTGTCAGTATCAGCTCATTAAATGACTGAAGATTGTCAGTAGCAGCTCATTAAATGACTGAAGATTGTCAGTAGCAGCTCATTAAATGACTGAAGAATGTCAGTGGCAGCTCATTAAATGACTGAAGAATGTCAGTGGCAGCTCATTAAATGACTGAAGAATGTCAGTGGCAGCTCATTAAATGACTGAAGAATGTCAGTGGCAGCTCATTAAATGACTGAAGAATGTCAGTGGCAGCTCATTAAATGACTGAAGATTGTCAGTAGCAGCTCATTAAATGACTGAAGAATGTCAGTGGCAGCTCATTAAATGACTGAAGAATGTCAGTGGCAGCTAATTAAATGACTGAAGATTGTCAGTATCAGCTCATTAAATGACTGAAGATTGTCAGTATCAGCTCATTAAATGACTGAAGAATGTCAGTGGCAGCTAATTAAATGACTGAAGATTGTCAGTAGCAGCTCATTAAATAACTGAAGAATGTCAGTAGCAGCTCATTGAATGAATTAGTGTAAGTCATCGATAAATTATAACATGTTTCTATTCGAATTATTCCAGCTTCTCATGCGCCTGTCACTCAGTCGCCGTGTGGGCTATGCCACTGTACTGGCACAGCGCCAGCTCAGTCACCCCGTGCTCCAGCAGCAGCAGCAGCAGCAGCAGCTCATGCTGATGATTCCATCCCAGACAACTCAGCTGTCCAACTGTCAGCGTAGAAGATTAACAACTCTGTCTGGTGTGGCCTCTTCACCCGTTCCTAACCGGCGCTATTACTCGGTGCCATCATCCCGCGTCAAACTCGAACACGTTGGCTGTTTGAGTCCGGTGAAAGTGACCGAGCGCTACGCGCCTGGACAAGCATTCGTGCACCGGGTGTTTGGCTATCGAGGCGTTGTGCTGGCTAGCTATCAGGTTTGCATTGTGACATCCCTGACCCCCTAAATTACCCAGAATCGCCCAGACATACATAATACAGATAATCGCCCAGACCCATACATTACAGAGAATCGCCCCTGATCCACTAATTTACCCAGAGAATCGTCTCTGACCCCCTAAATTACACAGAATCGCCCCTGACCCCCTAAATTACACAGAGAATCGCCCAGACCCATACATTACAGAGAATCGCCCCTGATCCCCTACCGTAATTTACCCAGAGAATCGTCTCTGACCCCCTAAATTACACAGAGAATCGCCCCTGACCCCCTAAATTACACAGAGAATCGCCCCTGACCCCCTAAATTACACAGAGAATCGCCCCTGACCCCCTAAATTACACAGAGAATCGCCCCTGACCCCCTAAATTACACAGAGAATCGCCTTGACCCCCTAAATTACACAGAGAATCGCCTTGACCCTTTAACACAGGCCCGACTTTTTGACAAATCCTCCGAAGCGACTTCGGCAGCTGCCACCGCATCATCAGCGTCGTCCCCAACAACAGCTGGCTCTGCCGACTCAGTTGCTGCTGAGGAGCCCCAGGAGCAGCAAGCTGACCAGCAACAGCAACAACAGCAGCAGCAGCAACAGAAGGAGAAGGATGGCAGAGATTCGACACCCTGTGTCTGGTACTTGGTGCTAGTTGACCAGCGGGATCCTAACCCCAGCTTGAGAGAGGGCTTCACCTTCCTGCCAGTCCGGCCCAACCCCACCGTGACTCTGATGTCGGCAGTGGATTATTGTTCTCACAGCGATCTGCTGCCCTACGAGCCGCGCTCTCGACCGCTGTCTATGGACAATCCCTGGTTTGCCGACTTCTTCATCAACGGCCAGGCTTTCGGGCCTACGGGTATGCATTTTGCTTGCGGTTGTCATGGTGTCCCCATCCTCCCCTCCTCCCCATCCTTCAGCGCAGACCCATTCCCCTCCTCCCCATCCTCCAGCGCAGACCCATTCCCCTCCTCCCCATCCTCCAGCGCAGACCCATTCCCCTCCTCCCCATCCTTCAGCGCAGACCCATTCCCCTCCTCCCCATCCTCCAGCGCAGACCCATTCCCCTCCTCACCATCCTTCAGCGCAGACCCATTCCCCTCCTCACCATCCTTCAGCGCAGACCCATTCCCCTCGTCCATCCTACAGGGCAGACCCATTCCCCTCCTCCGTTCTTCAGGGCGGATCCCTTTCCTCCCCAATTTTCAGGTCTGGGACCCCTTCCTTGCCTCATAAACCATCCCGCTAACGCTTGGAATTCCATCGACTGACTTCAGCCGCACTGCAAGGCTGGCTGCACAAGATGCGCCGTCTGCTTCAAGTGGACTGCGTCTACCGGGAGACCACCGACCACATCCGGGTCACCGTCCTGCCCTTCTACATGGGCTCTCGCGGCGGCGGCGGCGGCGACCTCTCGGCGATGCACCACTGGCGCTACACGATCCGGCTGGAAAACCTGGACCCTGCCGGGCGGCCCGTGGTGCTGCGGGAACGCTATTGGAAAATCTTCAGTGCCGGCGGCACAATTGAAACTTTGAAAGGCCGAGGCGTTGTTGGCGCAGAACCGGAGCTGGGTGCGAGTTTCCCGGCGTTCCAGTATCACTCGCATGTTCAGCTGCGGGCACCCTGGGGCTACATGTGGGGCTGTTACAGCATGGAGCGGATGCTGCCGCAGCCGCCTATTGAAGGCGCGGTGCCGCTGCCGCCAGACCAAATGCTGTTCGAAGTGAAGATCCCCGTGTTCAGCTTGTCGCAGAAGCCCAGCGGACCTGTTGGGAGACAGGAATGATTATTTTTGGGGGGAAAACATTATTTCGTCTTTGAAATTGAATCTTATGATGTGAGTTTGAATTTATTTTCGATACATATCGGTAGGTTTGAAAAATTGCATCCTACTTGGATAGTTTTGTTTAGTAGGCACGTGTGAAATTCGCGCATCTAGCAGCATAGATTCGAAATAATATACCGTATCACGAAGTAATTTTCGATACATATCGGCAGTGTTTATTAGTACTAATAAAAGGATGCTTCGATGATAGGTAAACTTTAGTAACAAATTAAAAAATATTTTTGTCGGTGGGTAAAGCGATAGGAATCTGGAGAAGTTCCCTGGAATTTATGATCTGTAGTTGTTTTAAAAAACTTACCTTATCAAAGGTATTTTCGATACATGTCGGTGGGCTATCCAATTATTTTTAAATGAAAGTAATTTAGGCTGCTAATAAGGTTTTGCAAGTGATCGAGAAAATCGGTCTGATGTAAATCTTTATGAGCTATTTTTCATGTCTTATTATTTTCTTTTCATTGTGCTTCTGCACCCAACTTTTGTTTCTTTGTCATTTCATTCATCTGCGGCGGAAGGGTCATTTTCTGTGTAACTCAGTAATCATTTAAGCTTGTAGATAACAGCTCGCGGTGAAAATTACATGCTCACCTGTTGTTTACTCTTCAACTGTTCTCTTGGCTCTGAATAACCACGTCACCACCTTTTTTCTTAAGTTGTTTTCGCATTAAAACACAAAATAACAAGCACTATTTTTACTACTCTTTAATAAAAACATTTTGCAGTAGTATAGTTCGAATATGAATGGAAAATAAAATCGTTGATCGTACAGTTTTTCTTGATGATAGAAAAAACTTCATTATGATCTTCGTCTTATTAGCAAAAAAATCTATTCAATTGAATATTTTCCACTGCTTCAACCGCTGGACCCCAAAGTTGAGAATGTTGATGCAAAATAAAAATATCCAGTGAGAGGCCTGCCGTCTATAAAAATGTTTTTTTTATCTGACTAAATCTACATTTTCTTTGTCTGCCAGGCTTTGTCCACTAATCGATGTTGAATAGAAACAAATATTTCTGCGATTTTATCTTTTTTGCATTTATTTTGTAATTAATCACATTGTTAGTTTTCTTAATAGCTAAGAGTTAGTTTAGTGCCTGTCAATCAAGTACTAAAATACTTTTTTATTAGAGGTAGGGCACTTTAGGCGACATTTTCACAACCGTCGAGAGGCATTACTGCCCATTCCGCCGACTCCACTGAGCAGGCACACAAGCACGCGGATACGTACGCAGGCACACACTCACACAGTAGTGTACAGCGGCCCTAACTTTATATTATCGTTAGGCATGTACACTTCACTGCGCCTTGTGAGTTGGCCTTCAAGGGCGTTAATTGCACGAGCAGAGCCAAGCTGAGATTCCAATTTAGCCTCAAAATTAATGTGACTGCACTTGGAATAAAGCCTGGACCGCTGGCACATCAGAGCGCCGCGCCAGACGACTGCGATCCTCCCCACACTACTGCTTTTATTTAAGCGTCTGTCTGGCGTTTTTCGCATAATTTTTGTGTGCAACAAGGATTTGAGAATCTTTATTAAGCTTTGCAGGTTAAGGAGTTTCCTTTTCGTCATTAAGCTTTTGAAAATAATTCAAATTGACTGCTCACACGGAGGAAGAGGACAAAGCATTGGCATTTCTCCCCGGTGACAATGCCCATGTTCACCCTACCATCAAAAAGTTTACAAGCAAGCGGTGTGAACGCACAAAAATCTGCCTCATTTGAGAGGATCAGAATGTCAGTGAGCATTAGTAGAACTAGTATGGGGCTCTAGTCTAGTGGTTGGAGCGTCAGACTCACGACTTGAAGGTCGGGAATTCGATTCCCGATACCACTGGAACAATTTGTGTTCTTGAGCAAGGCATTTAACTCTGCATTGCTTCAGTTCACGCAGCTGTAAAATATGGGTGTTAGTACATGTAGACTAGCTCACTGTGCCCTCGTTAGGGGCCTGAAGTAAATAGAATAATGAATAAATTGTTTTCCGCATTCATCACTGCATAGGAGTGTGCGGCTCATTAAATAATAAATCCCTATAAAATCCTGAGAAATTCTTCATTGAACTGAAACGGTCATATGTTGATGGCATCTCAGCAACGCCTTCTTAAAAATTGGCATATTTGCATTCTGCATGTATATTTTACTCCTACTCATTGTGGCTCCAAGGGGGGTTGAACAGAAGAATTAAAAAGCTAAGCGCAACTGAATGATTTGACTGTGAAAGCAGTTAGTGCCAGTGTTAGTCATATCGTTCCCGACGTGACCCGAAGTGTTAGTTATAGCTGAAGATTGAATCTTCAGTCAAACTTACATAATTTTCCTAAAAAACAGTTATTTGTTTTTAATGAATAACCAGTTAAGCATTTTTATTATTCACCGGGGCAACTTGAAACGCCCTTCCAGATAGGAAAAGCATTTGTTGGTGGAAAGTTATTCGGGAATGTTGAACCGAGTCTAAATTTATACAGCCTGCCATATTTCAGGTCACATTCTCTTCTGTTAATTATTGAGAGTTCACGTTGACTCATGGCAGCCCTCACTTGAAAAAAATTAGGTACTGCTATTCTCTTTTAGAAAAAAGACAAACTCTGACTTTCTCTGCAACTTCACCTCTCTGCATGTCTGCTAGTCGACTCCAGCCTTCATTTTCACTACTCTGCCCGCTTATCGGGTTTTAAACTTGGCTATAAAAGCTTGTCTGTCAAAAGTCTGGGACACTTAAAATATTTTTTTAAACTAAGAAATCTGTTTTGATTAAGTCTGCTTGAGTCTGCGTTTCTTTTTTCCGTTGACACCTGTTCGGTCTGACAGCATTGTAACAATGGTCCTGGCTTGGTTTAGACAACACTTGCGCACTATTGTGCTTCTGCTGACTCCACTGCTACTACTGCCTCTGCTGCTGGTTATTGGCACTATGGTGAGCTAACCACAACCCCGCTGCTGAACCCTGAACCATTGGTGCAACCTCCCAGATCCGCAGCTTTAGGCCTTCACTACTGCAACCTCTCAGATCCTCAGGCTTAGGCCCTCACTGCAACCTTCCAGCTCCTCAGGCTTAGGCCCTCACTGCAACCCAGCTCCTTAGGCTTAGGCCCTCACTGCAACCCAGCTCCTTAGGCTTAGGCCCTCACTGCAACCCAGCTCCTTAGGCTTAGGCCCTCACTGCAACCCAGCTCCTTAGGCTTAGGCCCTCACTGCAACCCAGCTCCTTAGGCTTAGGCCCTCACTGCAACCCAGCTCCTTAGGCTTAGGCCCTCACTGCAACCCAGCTCCTTAGGCTTAGGCCCTCACTGCAACCCAGCTCCTTAGGCTTAGGCCCGCACTGCAACCCAGCTCCTTAGGCTTAGGCCCTCACTGCAACCCAGCTCCTTAGGCTTAGGCCCTCACTGCAACCCAGCTCCTTAGGCTTAGGCCCTCACTGCAACCTTCCAGCTCCTCAGGCTTAGGCCCTCACTGCAACCTTCCAGCTCCTCAGGCTTAGGCCCTCACTGCAACCTTCCAGCTCCTCAGGCTTAGGCCCTCACTGCAACCCAGCTCCTTAGGCTTAGGCCCTCACTGCAACCCAGCTCCTTAGGCTTAGGCCCTCACTGCAACCCAGCTCCTCAGGCTTAGGCCCTCACTGCAACCTTCCAGATCCTCAGGCTTAGGCCCTCACTGCAACCTTCCAGATCCTTAGGCTTACGCCCTCAGTGCAACCTACCAGAGCCACAAGTCTAGGCCCTAATCTCCCAGATCCTCAGATCCTGGCTGGGGTTGAGCAATTCACTCTATGCTTGCCGATCCAGGACTTGTTTATTCGCGTCGGGGTACCAGGCTAAGTAGCACGCATGCATATAGTGATAAATGTTGCCTTGTACTCTCTAGTGCTGAAATGGACTCAGTTATAGTGCACACAAATGCAGCCCACTACTTTACACAAATTTAGCATATGTACATCACTAGGGCCTGATAAGATATTAACAAATTAAGTCCATTTCTGTGTGTCTTTTGTAACTTCTGACTTTTTACTCTTAGTCCGATCGTAGGAAAGAGAACAAACGCAATAGATACGTTTTCACTCTTTGCGGTACATTGCACCTGTTCGTCTCTGGAGTTTGCGGCTCATGACTGACACTCATGATTTTCTCATTAATTTATGAAATTATTTCAAATTAACACGCAGGAGGCCAGGGCGGGTTACATTTTGGTGCTGATGTCTGTCTACTGGATATTCGAAGTCATACCGCTAGGCATCACGGCTCTTTTCCCTGTGGTGCTGGTGCCGCTGTTCGGCATTCTGCCAAGTGCCGTTATTTGTCCAGCCTATTTTAAGGTGAAATGTTCTTGACTGTCTTTTTGTAAATGTCGCAATTGACTTCAAGTCTCGCCCTTCTGGCTGAATAGCTTTTAACACCTCAGACTTGAGTCAGATAAAGCTGACAGAAAGACAGACAGGTGGACAGACAGACAGACAGACAGACAGATGGACAGACAGACAAACAGACAGACAGACAGACAGACAGACAGGCAGACAGACAGACGGACAGACAGACAGACAGACAGACAGACAGACAGACAGACAGACAGACAGACAGACAGACAGACACTAAGACAGACAGACAGACAGAGACAGACAGACAGACAGACAGACAGACAGACAGACAGACAGACAGACAGACAGACAGACAGAGACAGACAGACAGACAGACAGACAGACAGACAGACAGACAGACAGACAGACAGACAGACAGACAGACAGACAGACAACATACATGTACATGCTCTATTAGTGTTTCATCGCGTCACAGTTGAGTCATGTTCTGATGGTGAATCCTTGGCTCAAAGGCTTAATGCAGTTAATCAGCTACATGTGAATCATAAAATTCCCAAATCATTGAGTGCGACGTAAAAGTCTACAGAATATCCCACCTAACAGAGTCATTTATACTGTCCACCCGTCGCTACCACAAAATAAGTACTCAAAATTCGCCTACCAACTCCAAGGACTCCAACATGCTATTCCTGGGAGGCCTAACCATGGCCGTGTCAATTGAGGTGTGGGACCTGCACAAGAGAATCGCGCTGCGGGTCCTGCTGCTCTTTGGCGTGCAGCCGAGATGGTGAGGGATCAAGCTGGATTGAGTTGGATAGATGTGGATTGAGCTGGATAGATGTGGATTGAGTTGGATAGATGTGGATTGAGCTGGATAGATGTGGATTGAGTTGGATAGATGTGGATTGAGTTGGATAGATGTGGATTGAGTTGGATAGATGTGGATTGAGTTGGATAGATGTGGATTGAGTTGGATAGATGTGGATTGAGTTGGATAGATGTGGATTGAGTTGGATAGATGTGGATTGAGTTGGATAGATGTGGATTGAGCTGGATAGATATGGATTGAGTTGGATAGATGTGGATTGAGTTGGATAGATGTGGATTGAGCTGGATAGATAGTAATCAAGATAAAGCTGGTGGCCCGGATGCCGTTAAACAATCAATATTACTGAGCTTTCAGTCCCCAGGATCCCCATTACAACCCCAGGCTGCTGTTCGGTTTCCTGGTGCCCACCTGGCTGCTGTCGATGTTCATCTCCAACACGGCCACCACAGCCATGATGATCCCCATCGCCGAGGCCGTGCTGGAAGAGCTGAAAAAGCATTTCGAGCCGGATTCGCTCCTCGACGAGTCTTCGGCAGTGACGGTGGAAGGACAGGAAGGACTCAGTCACGCCCCATCATCCTCGCAGCTGCTGACCGTTGCCACGGAGACAACGGTGAGTTTCGGGAAGATTTTCTGGAATTCGGATTTGGAATATTTTTTAGGAAGAATCTTTTTGTATTGGGTATTCTTTTCGGGAGAATATTTTAGAATTGGGGTATTCTTTTTGGGGGATTTTTTAGGATTGAGGTATTCTTCGTGGGAATCGACTTTTAGGATTTGGGTATTCTTGTCGGAGGGATTTTTTGTATTGGGATATTATTTTGTAGAGAATCTTTTTTATTTTTATATTATTTTCGGAGGTATTTTGGGATTAGGCTATTTTCTAGTAGAACTTTTCAGGCAGGAATATTGAAATTGCAATTTCAAAAAATCATTGCGATATTTCAGGTGGACCTAGCCAATGATTCAGCCATAGAATCTGCGGTAGTTTCCGTGACAGATTCCGGGGCAGTTTCCGCGGCAGAGTCGGTCTCTGAGGAGGCGGCGGAGGCGGCCAGGGTGGAGGTCAGCATGCGGGATTTCGTGGCCGACCCGAGGAATCAGGAATTTCGCGGCATCTGCAAGATGATGATGATGTCGCTCGCCTACGGAGCCGTGTTTGGCGGGGTTGCCACGGTAACGGGCACGTCGCCAAACGTCATCTTCAACGGCATAGTTCAGGAGAACTTCGGCTCGGAGACCAGCTTCAACTACAGCAGCTGGCTGTTCTACGCTTTCCCGTTCTCCGTAGTGTGCCTGCTGCTGAGCTGGCTGTGGCTGCAGATCAGCTTCCTGGGGCTGCGGAGCCTGGCGCGGCCAAGGAAGCTGAAGCCTCAGGATGAGGAGCGGATCACAGCGGCTCTGCGAAGAGAATATGAGAAGCTGGGACCAGTGTCGTGAGCTGTCTTGCAGTACTTGCTGGTTTTTGCGGCTGAATCTGATGTCAGTGATGCTGAATCTGATGTCAGTGATGCTGAATCTGATGTCAGTGATGCTGAATCTGATGTCAGTGATGCTGAATCTGATGTCAGTGATGCTGAATCTGATGTCAGTGATGCTGAATCTGATGTCAGTGATGCTGAATCGGATGTCAGTGATGCTGAATCTGATGTCAGTGATGCTGAATCGGATGTCAGTGATGCTGAATCGGATGTCTGTGATGCTGAATCTGATGTCAGTGATGCTGAATCTGATGTCAGTGATGCTGAATCGGATGTCAGTGATGCTGAATCGGATGTCAGTGATGCTGAATCTGATGTCTGTGATGTTGAATCTGATGTCTGTGATGTTGAATCTGATGTCTGTGATGCTGAATCTGATGTCTGTGATGCTGAATCTGATGTCTGTGATGCTGAATCTGATGTCTGTGATGTTGAATCTGATGTCAGTGATGCTGAATCTGATGTCAGTGATGCTGAATCTGATGTCAGTGATGCTGAATCTGATGTCTGTGATGCTGAATCTGATGTCAGTGATGCTGAATCTGATGTCTGTGATGTTGAATCTGATGTCAGTGATGCTGAATCTGATGTCTGTGATGTTGAATCTGATGTCAGTGATGCTGAATCGGATGTCAGTGATGCTGAATCTGATGTCAGTGATGCTGAATCGGATGTCAGTGATGCTGAATCTGATGTCAGTGATGCTGAATCGGATGTCAGTGATGCTGAATCTGATGTCTGTGATGCTGAATCTGATGTCTGTGATGTTGAATCTGATGTCAGTGATGCTGAATCTGATGTCAGTGATGCTGAATCTGATGTCAGTGATGCTGAATCTGATGTCATTGATGCTGAATCTGATGTCAGTGATGCTGAATCTGATGTCAGTGATGCTGAATCTGATGTCATTGATGCTGAATCTGATGTCATTGATGCTGAATTCCGCATCCCAACCAACCTCCGGCCCTTTATCAGCTTCGCCGAAGTGCAGTGCATCATTGTATTCCTCTGCACAATAGTTCTGTGGATTTCGCGCGAGCCCGGCGTCCCTGGATGGATTTCTCTATTCAAGGAGGTCGACCCGAAGACCGGAGAGACGGTCACCTACATGAGCGACGCCCAGCCGGCCATTGTCGCTTCGATTCTTCTGTTCGCCCTGCCGTCGAGCAACCCGTTCGCCGGCTGTTTGGGCCGGAAGTCTTCGCCTGAGACGCAACTGACCGCAGACTCGGTGTCATCTGGGACCGTTGAATTCAATATGGCCAAAGCTGAGCGGCCGTCCCGGCTGCTGACTTGGCGAGTTGTGCAGCAGAAAGTGTCCTGGCAGATTGTCCTGCTGCTTGGCGGCGGCCTCGCCCTGGCTGAGACTTCTCGGGTCAGTCAGGGACCGGCGTGATGGCGCTGGGAAGGTCGGGAGGTTGGATAGGAGCGAGGAGCAAGACAGATGAGATTGGGCAAGGTGTGAGATAGAGGGACAAGGTTAGAGATGACGTAATCGAAGCGACACATTTTTGGGTAAATTGCGAGAAGCGTCAATCGATGATAAGAGTCTGTTTATCATGCACTATTAAGTATTATTTTGACAGTTGAACTAACCATCCTCCCAACAACAGGAGTCGGGCCTCTCAGAATGGATCAGTCTGCAGCTCGACGTGCTTCAGTCGTTGCCTCTGCAAGCCCTAGTCTTTATTGTCTGCATATTCTCAGCTATTACAACGGAGCTCACGTCCAACAGCACCACGGCAACGATCGTTCTGCCAATTTTGGCCAAATTTGTAAGTCCGCTGCTGCGCTTCTGATTTTTTATCCTCGACAGATTACTATTGGGGTACTTTCGTACAATACTTTTTGTATAGGTGGACTAGCCCTCTGCCCCCCCCCCTTGGGGGGCTTAGCTGAGCCAAGAAAATTAGAACAGTGGCTTGGACATGCAGATGTCAATAGGTTTCAGTCATATAGAATATTTAAATAATCTGAAGAAGTCGATTCTGAGTGAATCACCTCCACTCGAATTCATTCGTTGATCCTCTCGATCCAACCCGCAGTCCGAGCGAATGCAGTTGCACCCGTTCTTCCTGATGCTGCCAAGCGCGGCCTCGTGTTCGTTCGCTTTCAACCTGCCGATCTCTACACCCTCCAATATCATGGTCTACTCGCGCGGCTTTCTCACAGTAGCCGACATGGTGAGTATAATAGTCAGATAGTCAGAATTCCAGTTGCAAGTCGAATATAAGTCGATTCCGGCCCAATTTCGGAAGACAGAGACTCGAAGACAGAAACTTAGTCATCTATCTTTTCAATCTTAATTTTCGCAAAAGTGACTTCAATTTTTGGCAGCCCATTAGAGCAAGCTGACGCCTGCAGACAAAATGTCTCTGGTCAACTGTGGTAGAATCGATTAAAGCGTGCTGAGAGTTGCTGACGCCTGCAGACAAAATGTCTCTGGTCAACTGTGGTAGAATCGATTAAAGCGTGCTGAGAGTTGCTGACGCCTGCAGACAAAATGTCTCTGGTCAACTGTGGTAGAATCGATTAAAGCGTGCTGAGAGTTGCTGACGCCTGCAGACAAAATGTCTCTGGTCAACTGTGGTAGAATCGATTAAAGCGTGCTGAGAGTTGCTGACGCCTGCAGACAAAATGTCTCTGGTCAACTGTGGTAGAATCTGTTAAAGCGTGCTGAGAGCTGCTAACGCCTGCTGGCAAAATGTCTCTGGTCAATGTGGTATAGAATCTGTTAAAGCGTGGATTCTACTTTGGCTAAAGAGAGTGAATTTGACAGCACAATAAACTGAATGGCAATTATATATATACTACTTAGACAAACGAACAAAAAGCAATATTTAAGCACAAAGCACTGTCGCTGTCACTGTCAACTGTTGAAGTCACTGAAGACCAGCAGCGATCAATGCCATTGTAATTGAGGCATTCAACATTGCTGACGTAAATTTTGGCTTTATGTCTCCTCCTTGTTGCCTCGACGCAACACGATTTTCAGTGACAAATCTGTAAATAACCGGCGTCAGTCGTGATTCCCTTTATGTCGAGGTCCTTCGCCAGTTGTTTTCAGTCTCTTCCTTATTGAATATTCTGCATCAGTCGTTCTCGATCATGCAGCGGTATTCGGCATAACGTTCGCTTGTGTTGCTAAAATTGAAGTCACTTTTGCCAAAGTCACGATGGAGAAGGCATGTACAAAAGTACACAATAATTTCGAACCATTACAGGTGAAAACCGGTTTCGTCATGACACTGGTATCCAACGTCATTGTCGGGGTGGCAACTCTGAGCTATGCCCCTGCGATATTCAACCTGTACGAATACCCGAGCTGGGCCAGAAATACCAGCGCCACGGCCACGGCTACTGTGTTGTAAAATATTTGTGCAACATGCATACTGTAAAATACATACATGTACCTCGTAGTCAACACGTATTCGATGACATTATATCGAGGAGATAATTTAATTCTATCTCTTTTTTACAATTAACTTGCGATAGAGTAGGAATCAATAACCCTTCTGTTTATTTATTTTTGTATTTTGTTTGAATGTATCAATAAATATTAAAATTATACGAATATTATAATTTATTGTAGTCTGATTCCATGCGAATACTAAATAAAAGTGTTAATGAGCTATTGTATCAGTAGTACATAACTGCCGAGTAAATTACATATAAAAGATCGTTTCTTTTTGTTATTGTTTGAAAGTCCCGTAGCTATACAACTCGCAGGTGTTGATGCTTAAATTCCTTAAACCACTGCGGGCAGTGAAATACTTACTTACCAGGAAGTTACACATTACCAGCGATATGAATTCGACTATATGATGTAACCACGCTCTGGTCGCGGGATAGGGCATGGGAACTTTTTCGAAAGTGCCTCCTATCCCGTGCACCCCCTGCACAGAGCTGTCGAGACTCGGCCAGGTCTCCGACCGGGCCTGGAGACTCCCGCTCTGCTGCACCCCTCCTGCTGCCTTGGTCCCGTCTCTCCTGCCGCCACACCTGCCTTTCCGGAGCCCCCTACCCCTTTCTGTACCTCCCCCTCTACCCTAGCTCTTCTGTTTCCGCCCTATTCTTCCTGTACTTTCTCTATCTCCTCTCTTTTTTGTCTCCCTCTGCACTCTTTTCCTGCGCTGCCCCCTCCTTCTCTGTGTCTACTTACAGTATTTTGTGTGCTCACCGTCTCCCCATCCCCTCCCAAACTCCCAAACGGTGACGCAAGTCGTGTGACCCCTTCTTCCCCCCGATGACTCATCGATGACTCATCCCCTCTCTTGCGCAACCTTTTCTCACGCCATTGTTCTCCTCCCCAAATTTCTCATGCGACACCCACCCCACCTCCGCTTCTATTGTTCTCGTTTTTGCTTCTTTTGTTCTCTCGACCCCCACCAATTATCACATTTTCTCCGATTTTCTCTTTCTTTTGTTCTCGTTTTCGCACCTAATTATCACCTTTTCTCCAATGTTTACTTTTCCATTGTTCTCAGTTTTCCCCAATTATCCCCGATTTCCAATTCCTTTGTTCTCGACCCCAGCCCTATTGTTCTCAATGTTTGCTTGCGCAACACTTTCGCGACCACCCGCTGCGCCAATTATCCCCCCACCCCACCTCCGGATTGCGCAATTTCCCTATTTCTCATGTTGCTATGCCGGTCTCATGCTTCTCATCATGACTCATTCTGACGTCATTCTGCCGGCAGCCAATCAGAGAGAGGGAGCCATGGTAACGACCTTGAGGAGGCGGCTGTGAGGTCTATAAAAGGAAGCGATTTCGGCATGAGAATGCTCAACCTTTTTTCTTCTCCTCGTCCTTCTTTGGACTTGCAGTCAGATTGAGTTCTGACCCATTCGTCTATAAGACGAATCCCTGCCGGTCCGCGGTCTGTTACCGCCAAGTTATCCTTAGCTCCCCAAGTGAGCTCGCCTATCGGCCAGCGGTCTGATACCGCCCAGCATCATCAGCATCGCCTGATCTACATCAGCGCCTCGTCGCTCCAGCGCATCGCCGCTTCACTGTCTGCCTGGCTGCAGCCTACAGCCGCCCTCGGTCACTCCGCCTCTCTCTCTCTCTGTGCAGCTGCCGGTAAGTTCCTGTTACTAATTTGTGCTCTAATTGCCTTTGCTTATCCGGGGTTTGCCTATTTCCATTGTCTGATTAGAGAGCTGAGCCAAATGTGATACCGTATCTTTTGCTGTATTTTACTCAATAGTGAAGCCGCCTAATTGCCTGATTATTCGCCTAAGGGCCTAATTATTAACTATTAACTAACTTCATCATTATTCAATCTTTCACCATCATTTCACTCATGGCTTGCTAAGCCTTTCTCCCGGGGTGGCAAAGCATAAGGAAGTTTGGGTAAGCTAATGGCCTCTCCCCGTGCAAAGCCCGCCTGTGAGTGCGTGCTGCGGGGCCGCGTGTGCGTGCAGTAGAGGGATTAGCGAGTCTTGGCACAGTATGGCAGTAGGAAGGTTGCAACCCCATGCTGACGCGTCCCTTCGCCCTGAGCAATCTAAACTGTAGACAGTACATGTTCGCCTCATACTACTCTTAGTAATCAAAGTCGCAAGTCAGCCTCGCTCACAGCCACAAAGGATCCCCTGCTGAGAAATCCTCCAGGATTGAGCCCAGAGTTCCCGATCATGCCCCAAGCAGAGTCCCTGTACTCGGCTGCATGCGTCTCCCCTGTTAGCCTAAATCCCCTGGTAGCCAATCCAGGCGGGGCTCTAGCCTCGAGAGGTCTGGTAGAAAGATCCAGGTGCGCCAGGTCACATAGAGTGGTGGCAGCCACTCGGTCATACCATGACCGAGTGACCAACTATTGCACCTTGGCTACAGGTGGGGTCCATGTGGGTCCTTGGCCCTCTGGTCACGAAGCGCTACCAAAAGCTACTAATCATGTGGGCGGGACAGTCTGGTGCTGGAGGTCCGTCAGGTCGTTGCCCGGTCATAGGCAGCCTACGGTCATTGCCCCCTCTAGTCATGCGTTCGTCTCTCTACGGAGCGGGCAGGCGACAAGGGCGGTTACATCATATAATTGGGGTAATTGCTCGTCTCAGACGGACTTTTCACAATTGAGAATGGTCTTCGAGCTCTGGAGGTAACCGACTACGGTCCAAGCTTTCAGCAGCGATCAGCAGAAACCACGAGCTACATGTATAGTTTAAAAGGCATTGGCAGCATGTGTCAATACCCTCCTGCACCCACGAAGCAATGGATTGGTGGAGAGATTTGTGCGCACACGGTAAACATAGTGAGACATCATTCGAGAGGCTAATCGGTAGACCAATCCGCGTTCCGCTGAGCCGTTCAAGGAATGACAATTGACATCTGGACTGGAGAAGACCAGGTATATACACGGTCAGTTAAATGAAGACTGGAGAGGAATTCGCACTATATACCCACAGGACAAAACACAGTGGTTTTGAGCTCAGCTCTGATAGGTCACATGGTCACTCGGGTTTTATCCCAGGGGCAGAAATCCGAATGAGGCCAGAAAAAAGGATCGATCCAGGCCAGTCGCCGAGGCTCGAAACTCATCAGGATCCAAGCAGTCGAGATGAACGGGCTGATGACCTTCCGTGTACCACAGGAAATGCTGGAGAGCTTCCAATGGAGAATGCTGCTGGAGAACTAGCCAACCAGGCACCAATTTCATGAAGCCCTGCTAACTTAGCAGCAGCTATCGACAGTTGGGAAGTTATGGTTTCATGTCTAAATCAAAGATGGCACTGCAAGAGGGTTGTGCCATGAACTAACATCTATGCTCATAAACAATAATCTATCAAAGATTCATCGTTGACAGCTCAGAAGGCCCATGCGTATCCCGGAGTACGTGATAGAAACTGTTGGTTGCATAAAACCGGAACGCGCAGTCAGTGTTTGCTCACGACTTCCACTTCTCGGGGCTTTGTGTTTTCCAACTGCGGGCCAATATACGATCCACCAGAAAATTAAACGTTTCTGGATATATTCGGATTCTATAGCCGCCTCTCGAGCTAAAGGAAGTTATAAAGTTGCGTCCGTTTAGCTGCTACGCTCATGAAACCGCTAGCTAGCAGTCTGCTAAAAACCAAGCCTTTTGACCAAGACATCGCTCAGAAACCCCTCTCATCCGACTGCTAAGCTCGTGAAGCCAAAAAGTTAGCAGACTGGAAAAGAGTGCAACTGCTAGAGTCAATAAACCAAAGGCCGTTTAGCAGCTTCTAAGTAGCAGTTAGCAGCATATTCATCAAATTGATCCCAAAGGTCATTCTAATGGAGCTAAAACGAAGCGCTCGCATTAGCTTACAAACCATCTGTGACGTCACCTCTATGGAGATGAATTTTTAAAAATGCAGAGAGGTGCAGTACGTGGGTCTTTTGATATGATTTCCCTGCAGAGAATTGAATATAACATTTTTCTTTTGTTTAATGTCCGGAGTGACGAGGCGGAGAGGGGAAGTGGCGATCGAGGCGGTTGAATACGGCAGCTTGTTTCTTGGAAGTGGCTTTGTTTCAATTGAACTTGAACTTTTGTAAGTGATCATCGATTGTCTTTTTCGAATTGTTTGAATCGAATTTCTGAAAGGCTGAATTTAATCCGACTTTGTTAAAAATCTGAGGTAAATGGCTTACTCAATATAGGCTCTGAAATGTCGATCTAGTTGAGCTCCCTTATTTGGACGACAAAAACAAAATAAGCTATAAGTATATGCGCGTCGTGTCAAAGCCCTTTCAGAGACTGCTCAACTGCACTTAAAGTTACTCTGCATCTGATGTGATTAATTGAAATTTGGCAGAAAGAGTTCCTCTTTGGCCCTTTTTAGCGTGTTTGTTTAAATCAATAAATTATGCTTCAAGGAAACTCGGCGGCGGCGGGTTCAAATTCGTCGGTGTTATCAATTATTCGAACGCCTAGTCAATCAATTCGATAACAGAAACAGAATCGTCATCAGCAACACAAAGGAACCATGTCCACGATTATGGATTACTTAGCATATTGTAATTTGTATGTAGTATATAAGTACACAAGTATCAGTTTCAGATACTATAATTGTTTGTAAATATAAACATAAGACATAAACTGCATATAACCATGAAGATACATCAGCAGTGTAATTATTTCCACTTTTCATCTCCAGCTTTATGCTTTCTAATAGACCCTCAATGCGCCCTCCCGATGTAGCACAACGTAGGCATATACGGCATCAATTCTGTCAAGACAAATGCTTACCTAAAAAAAGTTGTAGGCCTACTAAATGCATTATTTTTTGTTTATTTTTTTCACACCATTTCTAAAATTCGAGACATACTAAATATTTAATATCTATATTTATTTTTTTTATAATTATAGTTTTAATAATGTCCTTAAGAACAACCAATTTTTTTATTAACAACCCTGGTACCTAAAAGGTATATGTTTCAGAAAAGGCTTTCATTGCGCCCTTTTGTGGTAATTTAAAAACTTGTTCTGTAAGACTTGCACTTTGTTGAGATGTCAATCAAACACAATTCTGACTTTATATTTCAAGGTTTCAAGTCCAACTTCTCTGCTTTGAGTACTAAGGCAATATGGTCTAATGCAAGACAAGAGTGCTTTTTTAATTGGGGCGCACTTTTGGAAATTACAACAAAATACATTATTGATAATACACAATAATAATCCTAACCCCCAACAAAACAAAAATGCATCCATACAAAATTCAATGATAAGATTTGCTACAGTTCTCATACTTTTTAATTTGATTTTTTGATTTGACTTTATTCGTAATCAATCAAAGCAATACTCCGTAATTTACCTAGCTAATTTAACAATTATTTCAAGCAACAAAAAATTAAATTATAATACAAAGCCCATACTGGCTAAACAGGCTGTTGCTTGCCTGAGCCAAATTATACTACATTACACTACACTATACTCTATACAGACTATATAGTATATATTGATGCACTACACTATATACACATGCACTATGTATAAATGGCAACATCATAATATGTATAATTTTATAATGCTTGCTTCCTATCCATTTACATGTTAGAATCATCACATGTATATATACTATGTGTTAATATGTATAATATATATGTACACAGATTAAACCAGAATAATCATGATATATAGAATGCATGCATTATTGTCACATTATAATACCCATTAGGTTTTGCATAGTATTAGTTTTTATGCTAGGGCAAAACTTCTCTCTGTTAAAATATCCCACTGCCTACTCCATAGTCAGGAAGGTGCTGGGTTTTTTTTGTGCAAATGGGTGCAAATATCATCCTGGTCTTAAAAATCGCACCCTGAAATTTGACTCAGGGTGCGAAAAGCCCACCCAAATTTTTGCAAGTTTTTGTCTGCAGCAGTACAGCGCATCCTGGTCTTGAAAATCGAACCATGAAATCTAGCATAGGGTGCAAAATCGCACCTAAGTTAGGAACAAAAAAAAACCCAGGGAAGGTGGCCTCTGAGAGGGAAAATTCCCGCACACACAAAGGGTCTCGGTGCACATTGGCACACAAGCCCGGCGCACACAAGGGGTCCTTGGCGCACTTGCCGCACAATCATGGTGCACACTGAGGTCCCTAGCGCATGCGACGCATAATTGCGGCGCATAAGGTCCTTGACATGCATGAAAATTGTAATGCAAATTAACATTTTACGTAAAATAAAGGAGATTTGTATAGTCTAGAAAGTCAGTGATAAACTTTTTGCTTCTTTAAAATTAACAGTAAAAATAAAATTAGTATAAATTATTGCTAAAAACATCAATTTTGCATTACTTTCTTTGTAGGTATAATTTAAGTTTGTTTAAAATGAAAATATGTGTAACATTTTAGAAAGGCTTTTTGTATGAAGGCCTTTCTTTGAAAACTCTATTCGTGAAGAGTGGTGCACAGACAGCGCACAAATGGCACATAGACGATGCATAGACGGCGCACAAATTGTCCCAAAAAATTATTCCGGTGCACCCTGTGCCACCTTCCTGACTATGGTGCCTGCTACAACCAAAGTTGTTGCAGGGCTCAGTTCTGTCTTCTAAATGCCACTGACTAAAGTTAAAACAGATGTTTTCTTATCTATTTAAATGATATTGACACTGCTAATTTGTCTAAGTATTTCTTAGAATCACTTAATGAAGATTACTTAGTATATTTATAAGTAGTAACAGTAGTGTTTCATGTATTATCTAGTAACATATAATGTATAGTTCTAGTAGCATCTAATATATAAGTCTAGTAACATCTTAATATATTAGATGGCCTAAGTGGTCTTTATTGGCATATATACTTTTCCAATCTGGGTGTTATCAGGATCAGTAGGTCATAGCACAACTAGGCCTAATGCTGCCTAGAAAGTGCATACTAGTAAGCAAGCAGATATCTAGAAGCTATAAATATGGCATGTCTATATAAAGTCTATACCAATCAAGAGATATAAGACAAATAGTCAAGAGTAGCATTTGATGCTAAGATTAAGTGTGAGCTGCTAAGAACTACTACTGCTTAAAGCAGCAGGCTGGGGGTTGCAAGTAGGCATTAGTACCAGTGACAAGGAAAATTCTAACCTAATTGGCAACTATGTTGACCAGAAAGTGTCAACCTATTTGCATATTGGGAATAAACAATAGGCTCACTTATTGTTGCTAGCTACTAAGCTACTAATTTACTACTAGCCAACCCAGACTCCGGAAGGTTACATGTATGCTGGAAAATTCCAGCGTACAAATGACCCCTTTCAAAGTTGGCATATAAATTTTGGTGTACAAACAAAGTCTTGCCATTTTTAATATACAAATCTTGGTATATAAACAAAGTCTTGCCATTTTTGGCCTATAAACTCATGCTGTGGGACTCATGCATGAAAATTTTAATTTAAATTTATGTAATTTCCATGTTAAAAATTTCCAAGAACTATTTCAAAATGAGTTTAAAATTCTTTTCATTTCTATTTTAAGCCTATTTTCTATTTATTTTCTAGTTTAAGCTTTGCAGACATTAACTGCAAAGATGACTGAAAGAAGATGACCAAGTAACATTAATTAATTTGGACATAACTATTGTCTTATGCTTTTTTGACCTGAATGACCTTTTTTAGAAATTTTAGCTTATATATTAGGGGAATTGTTACCCTTTTTGGCATACACTGGCATACATTTAGATGAGCTAGGATTCTTGTTCCGGTGTACACTACTACACAATCCAGACCCTGGTAGCCAACTTACCCATTTGGCTACCATGCCAACAGATAAAATGACTTTTTAAAAATAAAAATAAAAGCATAGCTATATAGCTTGTAAAGCTAATTTTGAAAAGTTAAATGATTTTTATTATGATATCATTTTTTGTAAGCATAATTTTGTTTATTGCATTTTTTCTAAGAAAAATAATATAAAATTTAAATTTCCATTGAGAATAAGTTATAAGCTACTGTGGTTACCAATATTTAAGGCAGAGTTTGCAGTTGAATATGATTGGCTGGCTGTTATCAGCCCTATCCAATGATAATAATGCATTTGCTATCCCTAATACTTACTCATTATAAACAAAAAGTTAATACATGAGTATAACCTATAAATAGATGTCTGGTACTTAGAAAAAATCTATATTTTTAGATACACATATGTTCATACTTCTAATGTAATGAGTTCTTTATCTTCATTACCACCATGAGTACTTTTTAATATATATATATATATAATATAAAAAATACAAAAACTACAAAAATATGTAGTCATTTTGTCTGCCATAGAATATTAAGACTAATGTATGACACCTATATGATATATATATATATTTGATTTCAATATTATATGAATTGGTGTCCTACCTTAGTCTTAATATTCTATGGCAGACAAAATGACTACATCATATTTTTGTAGACAAAAGAATGGCAGACAAACTGGCAATAGACAAAATGACTGTCAACCATTTTAGGTGCCTTATAGCAATAGGCCTTTGCATCAAACTAGTAATGATAAAAGCCTAGTCTATTGTTCTAGCAGCACTATAGAGGCCAATGATGCTAGGCTTAGTGGTTGCTCTTGCTAGTCAAAGCCATTATTAGCTGGTTGAATAGCAAGGGGTCTACATTGCTAGCTATTGAATAGAGCTATAGTGAGTTATAGCCTGCTAGCAGTTAGCCTACAGCTTGTTGGCAAGCAATGGCTTTACAAAGTCAGTGGTCATTATGGCCATGCAATGTCTAACAACAGTTGCTAATAGAATAGCTTTTCAAAAAGCAAGCATATTGGGTGGTCTCCCATCAGGGTAAGCATCTTAGCCTTTGAGCTCTGATATCTACTAATCCCTCAGGGCTAGTCATGTTGAGCCAGCAATTGGCCCTTTGCTGCCTTGACAAGTTGAAAGTGCCTTTAAGATGCTGCTTGAATAGACCTTAGTAACCACATTTAGCAAGCATTAGAAAAGTACCTAACATAGTTGATGGTTTCAATTGAAGGTTCAGAGCACTTGTGGCTCAGTGTTGTCATGAGTTGGTCAGCCTCTTATACTTGTCCTCTGCTGGAAGAGTCTCTAAAATGTCTAATAAATGGCTAAAGGAGGCATTCAACCATTTGCTAGTCAAGCACTACCACCAAGTAGTTATCTATGTTATCTATGTCTTAGTTACTTAGTTATCTTGCATGATTCTACATAGACAAAATTGGGCTTTGGCTAGAATGAGCCATATATAAAGTTAGGCTACCCAAAGTGTAAGCAGTTTAAAAGAGATAGCTGCCTCTATGTTGAAGCCATTGTACCAATTTAGTGGTTTGCAAAACAAAATAAGTTAGCAAGCAAGAAATTAAAAAGTTTATTTACTTTATGGTGCTGAATATATACAAGCATGCACAATCATATGGGGAGGTATACAAAAGGTGGCATGATTAAAGGCCAATGCCTCCTAACTTAGCATACTGACTTTCTGTCTAAGTATACCCATCACTCAGCTTGGCAAGCAAGGGGTTTCAGAGCAGGTATACTTGCAATTGGCAGCTACATGCTGATTGGGCTATCACTCACAATGTATATTATTTTTTAAAATATACAAGGTTTTTGGGGCAATCTTTCTATAGGCCTATCTACTTTTTTAAATTCCAAAAATTCATTTTTTCTAAACTTGACAAAAATGATTTTTCAAGTACATTGAATTAATTGTATTTTATACTAAAATAAAATAGATATATAAATTAAACTAAAAGAAAAAGCTTATTTTAAAATAAATTTATTTAAATAATTGATAGCTATCCAGTTAGCATCAGTAGTAACTTAGGAAGCTTTTTTAGCTTTGGCTATTAAACATATTTTATCAAATTTTGATAGCAATCAGACTCCTTGTTTCACTTTTGGAAAATTGTAATTCCATTATCAAAAGCTAAAGAAATTTTAACCCTTCGTAATTTATTTTATGCTTGACCCAGGTATATTAGAACTGAAGCTAATATTAAAAGATTCTTAAAAATCTTCTTAAAAACAGACAGCAGCCAATTTAATTCCTACCATAATATCTTCCTTGGAATCGCTATTTGGCAATGAGCCATTTGACTTAAACACAGAATATGGATCTTTGATAAATGCCTAAAAAACAAAAAAGTAAAAGTAAAAACAATGTCGAACTTTTATCAGTAATTTGCCGATTCTGTACTACTTATATATGGTCCGAAAAGTAGCAAATTGAGTAAATTTGTGAAGCGACTGATCTATGCTTAAATCCAAGTGATCAGTATAAACAAGCTCAATATTTTAGTTGGTAATCTGTCAAAGATTTATAGTAATAATTATAGCTAAATTTAAACACTTTCAGTGCATGGCAGCCTTAAACCCAGGCTCCTTAAGCCATGCGGCCGGGTCGAATAAAGAGAAAAATTGCAAAGCTGGTCGGAGCAAAGCTGAGCTGTCCAAATCTACGCTCAGCTTGCGCGGCCTCCGTCTCACCCAGCTGCCACCGCTGCCGCGGCTGCACTGCTTAGTTCGCTTGGACCTTTCTCACAATCGCCTGGCTGACCTGCCCGACAGCTGGCCCGCTGATGCGCCCGGCCAGTCATTGCCTTTGCTTCAGGTGTGGCCTTTTAAGTCCTTTTAAGACCTAATGGGTCTCCACGCACACCCTCAATTACCACAGCTAATGCTGGCACCCAATTTACAGCTGGGTGAACTGAAGCAATGCAGATTTAAATATCTTGCTCAAGGACACAAATTGTTCCGAGTGGGTCCAGAATCGAACCCCCGACTTTTCAGTCGTGAGTCCGACGCTTTAACCGTTAGGCTACCAGCCCTTTGGGCTACAACCCCTTTAGAAATCCCTTAGAAACCCCTTAAGAACCATAGCCCATGACCCACTCCGTTGAAAACGTTACTGTGACAAGAATCGCTAAAAAGTCGAAAATTGACTCTGACTTTGACAACCTCTTGTCGTTTTAGAGTCGTCTAGAGTCCCATAATTATTTCCTATTTTACCTGTGTTACCTGATTAGGCAAACATTGCCATTAAAATCGCATGCGCTTTACATACTACTTGCACCATCAAACCAAACAGGAGCTGCTGGTCTCTCACAATCGCCTCAACCGGGTCCCGGCCTGGTTCGCGGCTCTCGACGGCCTTCGTTTGCTGGACCTGTCGCACAATCGTTTGCGCAGGTATCCCCGTGAACTGCTTCGGCTGCCTCGCTTATCCCGCCTCTTATTAAACGGCAATCCTATTATTAACCTTAGTAGCGAAAGTCGCGGGTTCGATTCCGCTTGTTCGAGACGGCCGCTTACGGACAGGCAGCAGCAGCAAATTGGTCAGGACTATTCTACATCCTACCAAGATTGCTTAGCAACGACTTCCGGCCAGTCGGTTGGGCAAGGTATTCGACTAGGCACTAATCCTGAGTCGCTAATTCCTAAAGTAGACTCAAAGAAGTTCAGGCTGAAAAATAGACCGCAAGCTAATGTGTCTACAGCATCAAAAACAGCTTTCCCTGCAATGCGCACATCTTCCGGTACAATTTTTACAACTTCCGGTGCAGCACTTAAAGCTTCTATTGCAGCATCTTCAACTTCTGGTGTAACATCTACAACTTCCGGTGTAACATCTACAACTTCCGGTGTAGCATCTAAGGTTTACAGTGTATCATCTATAGCTTCCGGTGCCGGTAGAGAATGTACAACTTCCGGTACAGCATCTACAACTTCCGGTGTAGCATCTACGACTTCCGGTGTAGCATATACAACTTCCGGTGTAGCATGTACGACTTCCGGTACAGCATCTACGACTTCCGATGTAGCATCTACAACTTCCGATGTAGCATCTACAACTTCCGGTGCAGCTTTAAGCGCGTCGAATTCATCTAACCGTCCTCCCAGACTGCGCGATCTTCTGTCGCCAAGTTGCCCGGCAGTCGGGCTGCTCAACCGGGTCGAATCCTCTAGCGCAGCCGAGATCGACTGGCAGACGCAGCAAATAGCCAAGGCGGATTCAGACAGCAGCCTTGTTGTTGTCGGCTTGCTGGCGACCCTACTGCCGCGGCCGTCAGAGGTCAGCAGCGACGCCCTGCGCCTCCTGCCGGACAAATTGGCGCCAAAATTGCGCCCCGCCGCCGACTTGACGCTTGCATCGCCGCCAGCGCGTCTGTTGGCGCCGGCTTTGGCGCTTCAGCTGCCGCTTGGCGTGGCTGCGCGTCGCAGGCGCGACTACGTTGTGTGCATCGGGCACATCGCCGATGCCGCAGTCGAGTCCTCCGGTTCGATCAGATGGCGACCGCTGGATTCCGAGTTTGTTCGAGTTCGGGTTGCTGACGGAGGCCTTCGAGTTACCGTTTCTGCTGCAGACTCGGGGTAAACCGTGTTACTCTGCTAGCAATATCCGCCCCTTCACCCACCCTGATCCACCCCATCCACCAAGATCCGCCCTCTCACCCCACACTGATCCGCCCTCACTCCACACTGATCCGCCCTCCTCACTCATCAAGATCCGCCCCCTCACTCATCATAATCCGCCCCTCACTCATGATCCGCCCCCTCACTCATCAAGATCCGCCCCCTCAGTCATCATGATCCGCCCCCTCACTCATAAAGATCCGCCCCCTCAGTCATCATGATCCGCCCCCTCACTCATCAAGATCCGCCCCCTCAGTCATCATGATCCGCCCCCTCACTCATCGTGATCCGCCCTCCCCCCTCAGTCATCATGATCCGCCCCCTCACTCATCAAGATCCGCCCCCTCAGTCATCATGATCCGCCCCCCTCACTCATCGTGATCCGCCCTCCCCCTTCAGTCATCATGATCCGCCCCCTCACTCATCGTGATCCGCCCCCTCACTTAGTCATCATGATCCGCCCCCTCACTCATCAAGATCCGTCCCCCTCAGTCATCATGATCCGCCCCCTCACTCATCGTGATCCGCCCCCTCACTTAGTCATCATGATCCGCCCCCTCACTCATCAAGATCCGTCCCCCTCAGTCATCATGATCCGCCCCCTCACTCATCGTGATCCGCTCCCCCTCACTCATCAAGATCCGTCCCCCTCAGTCATCATGATCCGCCCCCTCACTCATCGTGATCCGCTCCCCCTCACTCATCAAGATCCGCCCCCCTCACTCATCATAATCCGCTCCCCTCACTCATCAAGATCCGCCCCCTCACTCATCAAGATCCGTCCCCCTCACTCATCATGATCCGTCCCCTCAGTCATCATGATCCGCCCCCTCACTCATCATGATCCGCCCCCTCACTCATCATGATCCGCTCCCCTCACTCATCAAGATCCGCCCCCCTCAATCATCATGATCCGCCCCCTCACTCATCGTGATCCGCCCCCTCACTCATCATAATCCGCTCCCCTCACTCATCGTGATCCGCCCCCTCACTCATCATTATCCGCTCCCCTCACTCATCGTGATCCGCCACCCACACTAATCCACCGCTTACACCCGCTAGACTTGATTAGTGCATTTTTTAATACAACTTGTACTTTAATTTTATCCACTCACGCCATTCAGCCGTCTTCTCGCTCCCGCCGCCTACTGCGCCTTGGCCGTCGCTTCCGCTCCGGAGGCCGCCGTGCTGTTGTCGCCAGACAGCTCCGTCCAAGCCGTCCTGTCCGACGTTCCCGGCCAGCCGAGGCTGGAATTCCCGGCCGGCTGCGTCCAGTGGACGGCCGAGTCGCCTTGCCGAGCCGTGCTGCGCTGCCCGCTGTACGCTAAGGATAGCACTGCGAAAGAAGAAGCTGAAGCATTCGAACTGCTCCGATTGTTGAATGCCTGCCTCATCAGCTCGCATTTTGCCGGCCAGTGACCCTCTGCTTGCCTTTGCCGCACTGCTCCGAGCTGTTTGAACGGTTCGGACTGAGACCGGAGACAGACTTGTCTCTGTGGCATAGCGATACTACTGGTGAGTAGCAGTACTAGAGTGCCAGATTCTAATTCCCCTTGCCAGATTCCCCCAGGTTCTAATTCCCCTTCCCAGATCCCCCAGGTTCTAATTCCCCTTCCCAGATCCCCAGGTTCTAATTCCCCTATCCCAGATCCCTCAGATTCTAATTCCCCTTGCAAGATTCCCCCAGATTTAATTCCCCTATCCCAGATCCCCCATATTCTAATTCCCCTATCCCAGATCCCCCAGATTCTAATTCCCCTATCCTAGATCCCCCAGATTCTAATTCCCCTATCCCAGATCCCCCAGATTCTAATTCCCCTATTCCAGATCCCCCAGATTCTAATTCCCCTATCCCAGATCCCCCAGATTCTAATTCCCCTATCCCAGATCCCCCAGATTCTAATTCCCCTATTCCAGATCCCCCAGATTCTAATTCCCCTATCCCAGATCCCCCAGATTCTAATTCCCCTATCCCAGATCCCCCAGATTCTAATTCCCCTATCCCAGATCACTCCAGACTCTAATTCCCCTATCCCAGATCACTCCAGACTCTAATTCCCCTTCCCAGGTTCTACTTCCCTTTTCAGCTTCCCCAGATTCCCTCTGTTAGACCCTCCAGGTCTCCAAGAGTCTAATTCCCCTATCCCAGAACCCCAGATTCTAATTTACCTTGCCAGATTCCCCCAGGTTCTAATTCCCCTTCCCAGATCCCCCAGATTCTAACTCCCCTATCCCAGATCCCCCAGATTCTAATTCCCCTATCCCAGATCCCCCAGATTCTAATTCCCCTATCCCAGATCCCCCAGATTCTAATTCCCCTATCCCAGATCACCCAGATTCTAATTCCCCTATCCCAGATCCCCCAGATTCTAATTCCCCTATCTCAGATCCCCCAGATTCTAATTCCCCTATCCCAGATCCCCCAGATTCTAATTCCCCTATCCCAGATCACTCCAGACTCTAATTCCCCTTCCCAGGTTCTAATTCCCTTTTCAGTTTCCCCAGATTCCCTCTGTTAGACCCTCCAGATCTCCAAGATTCTAATTCCCTTTTTTTTAAATCCCCCAGATTCTAATTCCCCTATCCCAGAACCCCAGATTCTAATTCCCCTATCCCAGAACCCCAGATTCTAATTCCCCTATCCCAGAACCCCAGATTTTAATTCCCCTATCCCAGAACCCCAGATTTTAATTCCCCTATCCCAGAACCCCAGATTCTAATTCCCCTTCCCGGATTCCCATATTATAATTCCCATTCGCCTCCCAGATGTCTTAAACTCTACCTCTCCTAATGCTCCATCCCCTCCTTATCCCGAAGGCTCCGAGCCGCCCGTCTGGCACCGTCTCGACGCGCCGTTCTCCGTCGTTAAGTCGTCCGCTGGCAATGCGGATGCTTCTCTGGAGCTTCGCGTCCAGCTAACTCGGTTCTGCCTGATCCGCGCCGTCTGGTCCCGCCTGGCTGGCGCCATTCGGCGCGCCAAACTCGGCGCCGCGGCAGTTTATCCTAGCGCCGCCACCGCAGCAGCAGCCGGCGCCTACAGAATGCGCTGCGCCGTCTACGCGCAGCCGGCCGCTGGCGCCGGGTTCACCCTGGAGGTGCTGCTGCACCGGGCTGACAGACCGGCTCCAAATGCCGTCGGCGGCCGCGTCTGCGTCGGCGCCGCCTTGCTGGACCGGCCAGTGCCTCCTGGCCGGATTTGCGTCCGCCTGCTGTCCGAGCAGTTCGAGGCCGACCCCGGGGCTGGGGAGGCGCCGCAGTTGGCCAAAACTGAGACCGACTTCTCCGGCCAAGCCTTCGACAAAGTGTTCGCCTGTCGGTACCGACGGCTGGGCGAAACTTCCGACGGCGGCAGCGGTGGCGGCGGAGTTTTTGGCCGCGTCCTCGTGGAAGGCGACTCCGCTAGCGAGCCGCTGTTCGACTTGACTCTGGCGCGGCCGCCCCCGGCTGCACGGCCGACGGCGTCGCGCAAGCGGGCCCGCCGGCGCCACTGCTGCTGCGACAAGCGGCGACGACGGCAAAGGCGGCGCATCCGCCTGGCTCGCCGGTGCTGCTGCTTCGGCGACGTCGACGACGATGACGATGACGAGGACGATGATGTGTCGACATCGACAGCGTCGACAACGACGAGCGCTACGACCTCGTCGGCTACGGAGAAGCTGGCGCCGTCTGGGAAGCGACGTTGCCGCCGTGACGAGGCGATTGTTGAGGGAAGCGACGGAGGCGGCGGAGCCGCTGTTCCGCCGGCAGCCGACGCCTCGGCGAGTCGCCGTCTCCGCCGTCCGCCTCCGCCGCCTTCTTCTCCGTGCCCTGACGAGCCGGACGAGTTTGCGATGTGGGAGGCAGCTGAGCCGGCCTCAACCCGGTGGCGCGTTCTCGCCCGCGCCCTGCGACTTTCCAGCGCCGAGGTTGCGCGAGTCGAATCGCGCTGGGGCCACGACGCTCGCGAGGCCGCTTTTCAGTGCCTGCTGCGCTGGTTCGAATCTTCGGAGCAGCCAACGTGTGGTGCGGCCGGAGCTGCGCTTATCAAAGCCGGCCTGCGCGTTGCTGCCAGGCGCCTGTGCGTTGCGCATCGCGGCGCCGAGGCTCCGCAGTGGAACTGTTAGCAGAGTTTTCAAAGGTCATTTCAGGTCAACAGCTTTACGCTCGTATGGTTCATTGAAAATCTTAGGGGTCATTTAAGGTCAACTACTCTCAAAGGTCATTTAAGGTTGACTATTTTAGGGGTTATTTAAGGTCAACTGCTTTTAAAGACCATTTAAGGTTGACTATTTTAGGGGTCATTTAAGGTCAACTACTTTTAAAGTTCATTTAAGGTGGACTATTCTAGGGGTCATTTAAGGTCAACTGCTTTTAAAGACAATTTAAGGTTGACTATTTTAGGGGTCATTTAAGGTCAACTACTTTTAAAGATCATTTAAGGTCGACTATTTAAGGGTCATTTAAGGTCAGTCAAGTTTGGTGATCACTCAGTGTCTAATACATTGACGACCAAATTTTAATAAAGTCATCTTCTGTGAGCTATTTAATGTTATGCACTTATAAAGATCATTTAAGGTCAGCAACTTTGGCAGCTTCTATCAAGTTTTGTGTTTTCACTTTTTCTTTTAGTAAATATTTTAACTTTTTCGAGTCAATTTTTTGATTTTCCATTTCTATACTAGCTAGTACAGGTTGGTCATTAATACGGTCTGTTTTGCATGCATGCTGCATTATTATTAAAGATTCCAATATTGTTATAATTTTTAGACCTTGTACATACAGCTGAGCAGTGGCCGCTTACACTGATTTCCTGTTTACACTACTTAGCCAATTTCGATCGGTGCTGCATCTTTTTGTTTCTACGCAAGTTTTTGAAGCAAACATGCCTACTGTTAGTAATCAAATCATGACACACCACGTTATTAAATATTGGCTAAATTTTTTCAAGCCTTCAACTGTATCTACATATTTGGTCGGTAGCTCAATAAACCGTATTTAATGATTGCAAATACAATTGTACCAGCGCATTGCCTTTACACTATCATTATTGAATTTCAAATATTAATTTTAGGTTGTTGGTTGTCTTTTATTTCGTTTTCCATCCTGCCAGCGTTTGTATAGGGAATAGGCGATTGTTTTTTGGGCCAGAAAAGTCACCCTGCCTCCGGCCAGTGCGCAACCTCTGGCCTTGCTTCATCACCATGTAGCTTTTTATAAAACACATCTGGAGTGCAACTGCCCAGCAACTGAGAATCTGGGAGACTGGCCCGGCAACTGAGGATCTGGGAGGCTGGCCCGGCAACTGAGGATCTGGGAGGCTGGCCCGGCAACTGAGGATCTGGGAGGCTGGCCCGGCAACTGAGGATCTGGGAGGCTGGCCCAGCAACTGAGGATCTGGGAGGCTGGCCCAGCAACTGAGGATCTGGGAGGCTGGCCCAGCAACTGAGGATCTGGGAGGCTGGCCCGGCAACTGAGGATCTGGGAGGCTGGCCCGGCAACTGAGGATCTGGGAGGCTGGCCCGGCAACTGACACTCTGGGAGGCTGGCCCAGCAACTGACACTCTGGGAGGCTGGCCCAGCAACTGACACTCTGGGAGGCTGGCCCAGCAACTGACACTCTGGGAGGCTGGCCCAGAAACTGAGGATTTGGGAGGCTGGCCCAGCAACTGAGGATCTGGGAGGCTGGCCCAGCAACTGAGGATCTGGGAGGCTGTTTTTACCGTAGTTACAATACCACAATTATGTCAGTCGCGTCACAACTGCATTATTTTGGGAGGAACCTGTGAAACACTTACACCGCACGTTGTCCTCCAAATGCCGTCGAGTGGCTCTTTAGCTGCGGAAAAAGATGAAAGAGACCAGACCAGGTTTGTGAATTTCCAATCCAGATTGCTGTAGTTTAGAAGTCCATGCCGGGACAGGATAACGAACGCCCTTGTATATCTTCTCTATTTGTCGGCTTGCCATTGCCGCGCATTGTGCGTTGACTCAGCGAAGGTGTCATAAATTTCAAAGAAAATTCGTTCTTTCGCTTTTTCTGCCAGCTGTCCCCCAGGAACAGAGGAAGTGGTTAGCGAGGAAATGCCTGGAGTTGGCGGCAGGTTTGCCAGGCGAACTGCACATCATTATATACATGTACTGGCTGCAGTTGCTAACAGCACTTTTTTGAAAGATTTTGTTTTTTGAAACTTATACATCGGCGTTAAAGATTCTGTAATACTTTCTTGGCTCCAGACAATTGAGATTAGCGACAGGCAACTGGGATTAGCGACAGGCAACTGGGATTAACGACAGGCAACTGGGATTAGCGACAGGCAACTGGGATTAGCGACAGGCAACTGGGATTAGCGACAGGCAACTGGGATTGGCGACAGGCAACTGGGATTCGCGACAGGCAACTGGGATTAGCGACAGGCAACTGGGATTAGCGACAGGCAACTGGGATTAGCGACAGGCAACTGGGATTAGCGACAGGCAACTGGGATTAGCGACAGGCAACTGGGATTAGCGACAGGCAACTGGGATTAGCGACAGGCAACTGGGATTAGCGACAGGCAACTGGGATTAGCGACAGGCAACTGGGATTAGCGACAGGCAACTGGGATTAGCGACAGGCAACTAGGATTAGCGACAGGCAACTAGGATTCGCGACAGGCAACTGGGATTAGCGACAGGCAACTGGGATTAGCGACAGGCAACTGGGATTCGCGACAGGCAACTGGGATTAGCGACAGGCAACTGGGATTAGCGACAGGCAACTAGGATTAGCGACAGGCAACTAGGATTCGCGACAGGCAACTGGGATTGGCGACAGGCAACTGGGATTGGCGACAGGCAACTGGGATTAGCGACAGGCAACTGGGATTAGCGACAGGCAACTGGGATTAGCGACAGGCAACTGGGATTAGCGACAGGCAACTGGGATTAGCGACAGGCAACTGGGATTAGCAACAGGCAATTGGGATTAGCGCTACGAAATAGAGATTAGTGCCCGGCAATAGATATTGGCGCCACAGAATAGAGAAGAGCGCAAGGCAATAGATATTGGCGCCATAGAATAGAGAAGAGCGCAAGGCAATAGATTTTGGCGCCAAAGAATAGAGAAGAGCGCAAGGCAATAGATATTGGCGCCAAAGAATAAAGAAGAGCGCCAGGCAATAGATATTGGCGCCATAGAATAGAGAAGAGCGCAAGGCAATAGATATTGGCGCCACAGAATAGAGAAGAGCGCAAGGCAATAGGTATTTGCGCCAAAGAATAGAGAAGAGCGCAAGGCAATAGATATTGGCGCCAAAGAATAGAGAAGAGCGCAAGGCAATAGGTATTTGCGCCAAAGAATAGAGAAGAGCGCAAGGCAATAGATATTGGCGCCATAGAATAGAGAAGAGCGCAAGGCAATAGATATTGGCGCCAAAGAATAGAGAAGAGCGCAAGGCAATAGATATTGGCGCCATAGAATAGAGAAGAGCGCAAGGCAATAGATATTGGCGCCAAAGAATAGAGAAGAGCGCAAGGCAATAGATATTGGCGCCAAAGAATAGAGAAGAGCGCAAGGCAATAGATATTGGCGCCAAAGAATAGAGAAGAGCGCAAGGCAATAGATTTAGGCGCCACAGAATAGAGAAGAACGCAAGGCAATAGATTTAGGCGCCACAGAATAGAGATAAGCGCAAGGCAATAGATATTGGCGCCACAGAATAGAGAAGAGCGCAAGGCAATAGATATTGGCGCCAAAGAATAGAGAAGAGCGCAAGGCAATAGATTTAGGCGCCACAGAATAGAGATAAGCGCAAGGCAATAGATATTGGCGCCAAAGAATAGAGATAAGCGCCAGATCAAACGAGAATTATTTGATTCGGAAACAAGGACCATTAGAAGTTACCGTTGTTGTTCTCGATAGTCTCGTTCTTGGTCTTCTTGTGTATAGATCTTGTTCTGCTAGTTCTAGTTCTAGGTGGTCCTTTTTGGGAAACAAAACAGAGAGGCTTGCTTGAGGAACTCGGGTTTTTCCCGGAGGAAACTGAAATGACGCAAAATTGTAAAACTGTGAAACAGACCTCAGACCCGCTCCGAAAACTGTATGCAATACAGATTTCTGGCGCGCTACGAATTCCCGCAGCGAGGATGCCATAAAATCAACTGTGAATTAAAAGCTTTACTTTCTTCCCAATGGCTGGCTATATGAAGTTCCCAGGTTCCCTTTTCTCACCAACTTTTTGATGTTCTGCAAGTCTTTGTTCGGGGCGCAGTAAAATCGCCTTTTTAGAAGAGATTCTTTGCCAGAGGGTCTTCTTTTGATTTCCGTCTGGGGCTTTTGCTTGGCTCTGATTTTTTATTGCGGGCCTCTGTCTCTTTCTCATCTTTTATTGTTCTGACCATCCACCATCTGCCACCAAAGCCTGTGCTGACCAGCAGGCTCTCGAGAAATAGACCGAATTTGTCTATGGCAAAACCCCATTCAACGCTAAGAGCTCTCTTGCTGAGCATACCAAATGCACTACTAGCGATTTATTAATTACAGGCCTCCAGGTCATTTCTAAGAAATGAACTCATAAAGATCGACACTCACACAGGCTGTACAGTGTGGCCCTTTGACTTTCTAAACTCTAGGAATTTCAGACACGATGAAGATTCACATGGGTAACAAAGGTAAACTCTATAAATCATCCATCTCGCATCCTGCAATATTAATCATAGGCTACCCATGCTTATTTATCCTTAATTAGGAGGAGCTCTCTAGATTAAGCTAATTGTTCCAACGGAAGTGCAATATTGTAGGTTTATCTGACCACTTGGAATCCCCCCTTAGCGAATCCCGCCCAGCCTCTCTAATTTATGCCTGCCATTGTTTTTCACCATTTCCTGTCCAAGCCCCAGGCCGCTGTCCAATTTTACAGCTTTTTATTGCCTAATAATTGGCTTTGGCTGCCTGCCCTGGCCCAGCTGTTCTCCTCTTTCTCTAATCTCCCCTGTGATCTCCCGCTTTCCCCTCTCTGTGATCTCCCGCTTTCCCCTCTCTGTGATCTCCCGCTTTCCCCTCTCTGCAATCTCGCGCTTTTCTCTCTCTGTGATCTCCCGCTTTCCCCTCTCTGCAATCTCCCGCTTTTCCCTCTCTGTGATCTCCCGCTTTTCCCTCTCTGTGAACTCCCGCTTTTCCCTCTCTGTGATCTCCCGCTTTCCCCTCTCTGCAATCTCGCGCTTTTCCCTCTGATCTTCCGCTTTACCCTCTCTGTGATCTCCCGCTTTCCCCTCTCTGTGATCTCCAGCTTTCCCTCTGTGATCTCCCGCTTTCCCTCTGTGATCTCCCACTTTACCCTCTCTGCAATCTCGCGCTTTTCCCTCTGATCTTCCGCTTTACCCTCTCTGTGATCTCCCGCTTTACCCTCTCTGTGATCTCCCGCTTTTCCCTCTCTGTGATCTCCCGCTTTCCCCTCTCTGTGATCTCCAGCTTTCCCTCTGTGATCTCCCGCTTTCCCTCTGTGATCTCCCACTTTACCCTCTCTGCAATCTCGCGCTTTTCCCTCTGATCTTCCGCTTTACCCTCTCTGTGATCTCCCGCTTTACCCTCTCTGTGATCTCCCGCTCTTCCCTCTCTGTGATCTCCCGCTTTTCTCTCTCTGTGATCTCCCGCTTTACCCTCTGATTTTCCGCTTTTCCCTCTCTGTGATCTCCCGCTTTCCCTGTGATCTCCCGCTTTTCCCTCTCTGTGATCTCCCGCTTTTCCCTCTCTGTGATCTCCCGCTTTTCCCTCTCTGTGATCTCCCGCTCTTCCCTCTCTGTGATCTCCCGCTTTTCCCTCTCTGTGATCTCCCGCTTTCCCCTCTGTGATCTCCCGCTTTTCCCTCTCTGTGATCTCCCGCTTTACCCTCTGATCTTCCGCTTTACTCTCTCCGTGATCTCCCGCTTTACCCTCTGATCTTCCGCTTTACCCTCTCTGTGATCTCCCGCTTTCCCCTCACTGTGATCTCCCGCTTTTCCCTCTGTGATCTCCCGCTTTACCCTCTGATCTTCCGCTTTACTCTCTCCGTGATCTCCCGCTTTACCCTCTGATTTTCCGCTTTACCCTCTCTGTGATCTCCCGCTTTCCCCTCTCAGATCTTACCAATCCCTAATTAGTACAGTTTAACCTCGGTTGGTATGTTTTTAAGTCTCCACTACGGCACTGTGGTCTGGTTATGATGACCGCCTATGCCTAGCAATGCCAATGACAGAAACGTGAGACGCAGACCCACAGCAGACAGTTTATGAAGCAGGACACAGCGGCCCGCCAGCGTATGAGCAAATTCTGTGCGGTAAAGTCATTCAAAATACAAAACTGAGAAATTCAGTTTCTGTTTAACTTTCGCTCTGATGTTCTTAGTAAAACTTTAAATACTTTATGAACAATAATTTATTTAGGTTAAAATTGTCTGCTCCATAATTTTTATGCGTGTTTAGATGATCAAATGTGGTGTTTTATTGTTGTGTTTTTTGACGCGAATTTGAATGTAACTTAGAGCTAGCGTAAATATACCTAACGTCAACGAGAACAAAGGATTGCCGAAATTCAATTGCTGAGGTTGTAAAATGTAAGTTTTCTGGACTTGTGGGCTGACAGGGAAATTCTGTGAAATAAAAGATCATTGGGTGAACTTGCGCATTGGTACTTTAAACTGGCTGCATCCACTAAGGGCCGCCTAATGCTTGGCTTCTGTACAGCTGGCTCAGCTAAATTGCAAGCATGCAGGATGACAGAGTTTGAACAAATTTACATGTAAGAGAAAAGCTACAGAAATGAATAAATGAATAAGATATGGACATGACAATGACCCCTGCTTCTCAGTGACAGGCAAGCAGACAGGCAAGCTCTAAGACAGACAGACAAGAGACAGACAGACAGACGGACAGACCAACAGACAGACAGATAGACAGACAGACAGACAGACAGACAGACAGACAGACAGACAGACAGACAGACAGACAGACAGACAGACAGACAGACAGACAGACAGACAGACAGACGGACAGACCAACAGACAGACAGACAGACAGACAGACAGACAGACAGACAGACAGACAGACAGACAGACAGACAGACAGACAGACAGACAGACAGACAGACAGACAGACAGACAGACAGACAGACAGACAGACAGACAGACAGACAGACAGACAGACAGACAGACAGACAGACAGACAGACAGACAGACAGACGGACAGACCAACAGACAGACAGACAGACAGACAGACAGATAGACAGACAGACAGACAGATAGACAGACAGACAGACAGATAGACAGACAGACAGACAGATAGACAGGCAGACAGACAGACAGACAGACAGACAGACAGACACAGACAACCAAATCCTGAATGCAGCAACACAGACATCTTTACAGTATAAAAGTCACATTTGCACCACCAGCTGTCCAGCCGTTCCGAGTCCATTTCTCTTGCGCCGTTAGCGCATCGAATTTAATAATTAAGCTGATCGACAGACAAGTCGAAAGCTCAGAGCTCTGAGCTCGCAAACACCCCGCCGCCGCCGCGGTGCTGATAGCCGCTCATGGATTGCAGCTTCAGCTGCTGCTGCTGCTGCTGCTGGTCTTGCAGAAATTTGCCACCAGTTGTCAGCCCGCCGCCAAAGCCGTGAGGCTGCTGATGGGGCAGCGGCGGCAGCGGCTGCTGCTGCTGATCCCGACGCCCCGAGCCACCGCTGTCTCGGCAGCATCCGCCGCCCGTCAGTCCTCTGCCGAGACAGCGACTCCAGGCCGTCAGCGACTTGTCGTTGCACCAGACAAACAGGCAGCAGGGCAGCCCGGCGGCCAGCGACATGAATATCTTCAGGATGCTCAGCGCTGATGAGGGCCTGGAGTCTGGGCTGCAGCTGCCGTCCTCTGAAGACACCAGGCCGCTGGCGTTGACGCAGAGAGGTCGGGCAAGGACCTGCGGGTTGCAGTGTTGGGGCGCGAGCGCTTGCAGAGAGGTCTGTTGTTGACAATTTGTTGTTGATCTGTTCCAGGAACTGCTGGTCATCTAGCCTCTTGTTGTCTAATCTTATCCTTAGACTGTTGAATCACTCCTGGGTATCTAATCTCATCCCTAGATTGTCTAATCTCACCTGGGTGCCAATTCTCCCCTGGGTGCCAATTCTCCCCTCCTATGTGTCTAATCTCATCCCTAGACTTTCAAATCTCTCTTGTGTGTCTAATCTCATCCCTAGACTTTCAAATCTCTCTTGTGTGTCTAATCTCATCCCGAGTCTGTCAAATCTCACCTGTGTGTCTAATCTCACCCCGAGACAGTCTAATCTCATCTTGTGTGTCTAATCTCATCCCTAGACTGTCTAATGTAACCTGGGTGCAAAATTTCACCCCCTATGTGTCTAATCTCATCGCTAATATTTTTAATTAATCTTTCTACTATAGTAATATTCCGCGTAAGCAACAGCCCACCTTCTCCAGACTAGCAATCCACTTGTCCCTCTCGGCCAGCTCGTACAGGCTGACGGCCAGCACGCAGCCGGTGGGCAGCACGAACAGGAACGAGAGCAGGCAGATTTTGGTCATGAGCTTCTCCAGCCTCCTGAAGCCTTCGTTGCCGCTCCATTTCAGGCTGTGCCGTACGGAGGCCGATGAGCAGAGGGCGCTGGTCAGGAAGCCCAGGCCGATCGCGAGGCACGCGGCCGTCGGGCTGATGACGAAGGCGATGACGTTGACTCGGTCGGTCGGATCCACCACGCACAGGTGAGTGAGCTCGTCAGCCTCGACACGATGCAGCACCAGCAGCGACACGCTGAGCAGCAGTGGTGCGCCCCAGGCCAGCAGGTGAAGCCAAACAGATCTGGCGGGTTGGATCGTTGCGATTTGTTGGAAAGTAAAGCTTAGCAAATTTCTCGTTTTCATTTTCCGGGTGGACACTGAATTGGAAGGGGGGTGGACACTGACTTAGAAGGGGTGGCACTGAATTCAGGTGGGCGGATACTGAATTGAGGGGGGGCAGACACTGAATTGGGGGGGGCAGACACTGAATTGGGGGGGGCAGACACTGAATTGGGGGGGGGCAGACACTGAATTGGGGGGCAGACACTGAATTGGGGGGCAGACACTGAATTGGGGGGGGGGCAGACACTGAATTGGGGGGCAGACACTGAATTGGGGGGCAGACACTGAATTGGGGGGGGCAGACACTGAATTGGGGGGGGCAGACACTGAATTGGGGGGGGGCAGACACTGAATTGGGGGGGCAGACACTGAATTGGGGGGGGGGGCAGACACTGAATTGGGGGGGGGCAGACACTGAATTCGGGGGGGGGGGGGCAGACACTGAATTGGGGGGGGGGCAGACACTGAATTGGGGGGGGCAGACACTGAATTGGGGGGGCAGACACTGAATTGGGGGGGGCAGACACTGAATTCGGGGGGGGCAGACACTAAATTGGGGGGGCAGACACTGAATTCGGGGGGGGGCAGACACTAAATTGGGGGGGGCAGACACTAAATTGGGGGGGGCAGACACTGAATTCGGGGGGGGGGCAGACACTGAATTGGGGGGGGCAGGCACTGAATTCGGGGGGCAGACACTGAATTGGGGGGGGCAGGCACTGAATTGGGGGGGCAGGCACTGAATTGGGGGGGGGCAGACACTGAATTGGGGGGGCAGGCACTGAATTGGGTGGGGGGCAGGCACTGAATTGGGGGGGGCAGGCACTGAATTGGGGGGGGGCAGACACTGAATGGGGGGGCAGGCACTGAATGGGGGGGGCAGACACTGAATTGGGGGGCAGACACTGAATTGGGGGGGGGCAGACACTGAATTCGGGGGGGGGGGGCAAACACTGAATTGGGGGGGGCAGGCACTGAATTCGGGGGGGGCAAACACTGAATTGGGGGGGGGGGCAGACACTGAATTCGGGGGGGGCAAACACTGAATTGGGGGGGGGCAAACACTGAATTGGGGGGCAGACACTGAATTGGGGGGGCAGACACTGAATTGGGGGGCAGACACTGAATTGGGGGGGCAGACACTGAATTGGGGGGGGGGCAAACACTGAATTGGGGGGCAGACACTGAATTGGGGGGGCAAACACTGAATTGGGGGGCAGACACTGAATTGGGGGGGGCAGACACTGAATTGGGGGGGGGGGCAGACACTGAATTGGGGGGGGGCTGACACTGAATTGGGGGGCAGACACTGAATTGGGGGGGGCAGACTGAATTGGGGGGGCAGACACTGAATTGGGGGGCAGACACTGAATTGGGGGGGGCAGACTGAATTGGGGGGGCAGACACTGAATTGGGGGGGCAGACGCTGAATTGGGGGGGCAAACACTGAATTGGGGGGGCAAACACTGAATTGGGGGGGGCAGACACTGAATTGGGGGGGTGGGCAGACACTGAATTGGGGGGGGGCAGACACTGAATTGGGGGGGGAGAGCGGACATTTAATTTGGGGGGCGGACGGACACTGAATTAGGGAGCGGATACTGGATTGGGGGGCGGACACTAAAGCCGGACAGCGGACACTAAAGCCAGACAGCGGACACTAAAGCCGGACAGCGGACACTAAAGCCGGACAGCGGACACTAAAGCCAGACAGCGGACACTAAAGCCAGACAGCGGACACTAAAGCCGGACAGCGGACAATAAAGCCGGACAGCGGACACTAAAGCCGGACAGCGGTCACTAAAGCTGGACAGCGGACACTAAAGCCGGACAGCGGACACTAAAGCCGGACAGCGGACACTAAAGCCGGACAGCGGACAATAAAGCCAGAAAGCGGACACTAAAGCCAGACAGCGGACACTAAAGCCAGACAGCTGACACTGAAGCCGGACAGCGGACACTAAAGCCGGACAGCGGACACTAAAGCCAGACAGCGGACACTGAAGCCAGACAGCGGACACTAAAGCCGGACAGCGGACACTAAAGCCAGACAGCGGACACTAAAGCCGGACAGCGGACACTAAAGCCAGACAGCGGACACTAAAGCCGGACAGCGGACACTAAAGCCAGACAGCGGACACTAAAGCCAGACAGCGGACACTAAAGCCGGACAGCGGACACTAAAGCCGGACAGCGGACACTTAAGCCGGACAGCGGACACTAAAGCCGGACAGCGGACACGAAATCGCACTGGCACTGCAGCACCAACCTCTGCTGGATGGCTTCGTGAGCCCACTTGCGCGCGGCGCACAGGTACCAGCACACGGTGAGCAGCAGCCACCAGAGGCAGCCGGCCAGCGGGGCGAAGTACACCAGCAGGAAGATCACGGCGCACCAGTGGCCGGCGTGTTGGGACACCCGGTACACCTGCTGGCCAGCGGGGTCGCCGACGGCGCATCCGGCCGCCTCCGGCCCCAGCCAGACTCTCAGCAGGTGCGCGCCGGCGAACAGCAGGTGGCTGGCCGACACCCACACGATCGGCCGCTCGGGGTAGCGGAACCTGTCGCCGTCTAGGGCGAAGGTGGCCACGGCGAGGACGGCGGCGACGGCGCAGACGGCCGACCAGCCGAGCATCCAGTCGGCGGCGAGCTGTTTGTCCGGCCGGCTGTACAGCAGGTCGGCCTGGCAGCGGGCCGCGCAGGCGGAGCTTCGCTTGGCGCCGCCGCCGCTGCCGCCGCCTTCGCCGAGAGGCAGCTCGGCTAGGGAACATTTGAAGGTCGACAGCTTAGTAGTCGGCTTTCTCGGTGAAACCGCTGTGCCAGTCGGCGGGGTGGCCGACTCCAGAGCTGGCGGCCAGATTCCGGGCATCTGCGACAGAGGCGGTGGCGGCGGCGGCAGATCAAAGGAGCCGGCGGTGCTGAGCCGCAGTTTGCGGAGTTCATCCTCGAACTCGCGGTTGCTGGGCCGGAGGCAGAGGCCGCGCTGGCTGCCCCGGTGGCCCAGCTTGCCCTTCTCCTGCTCGTAGTTGAGGCCCGTGCAGTCGAGGCTGGGCGGCCAGGGGTAGCCGTACTGCTTGAGCTGTGGCGAGCAGAGGCCTTTGATCCGCAGGCAGAACTCCTTGCACGGCCGCACCAGCAGCTTCTGGTCGGCGTTGCACAGCGGCAGGTGCATGGAGCAGACGAACAGTTTAAGAAACGGCGCGCAAGGCGCTTTGACCAGCTGATTGAACTGGCTCAGCAAGTAGGCAACCTCTGATTGCTTGTTGAACCCAGGCAGTTTCTCGGCTGTTTGATTGTACTGCATGTTGCTGCACATGTCCACCTGTATGGGCGCCGGTCTGCAGGACAGCTGAGCCGTGGCATCACTGGACAGATGCAAGCTCTCGTCGTCGTGCACAGTCACCAGGGAATTGTGGAGAGGCGGCGGCGGCAGCTGCGGCTGTGCCAGACAAGTGGAGCTAGTCAGTAGTATGACCAGCGCAGCAAGGCCATGCTGTAAAGAATCTGTAAGTTTCATGGTCGCTTTGCAAAATCTAGGAGGGCAAGGAGAAACGTCTGCAGAGCCCAGGTATGGTCCCGTCCGGTTCATAATAACTGCAGCCTTTTGCCGCGAAGAAGGATTGCTATTGGCTGACAGGCTGTCAACCAATCAGGTTGTTCTTTTATCCAGTTCTTTATTCTTTTTCCTAGTGTTGTTTCTGTAGGAGATCACTCGTGGCGCTGCAAGGATGCAATATATTTTACCCCACTCGATTAGTTTGCCTAGGCGTGTAAAATGAAAATCAATACCCCCTTTTCGTGTCAGCTGTTAGACAGAAGTGTCAAATGTTAGACAGGAGTGTCAGCTGTTAGACAGGAGTGTCAGCTGTTAGACAGAAGTGTCAGATGTTAGACAGGAGTGTCAGCTGTCAGACAGGAGTGTCAGATGTCAGACAGGAGTGTCAGCTGTTAGACAGGAGTGTCAGCTGTTAGACAGGAGTGTCAGCTGTCAGACAGGAGTGTCAGCTGTCAGACAGGAGTGTCAGCTGTCAGACAGGAGTGTCAGCTGTCAGACAGGAGTGTCAGCTGTCAGACAGGAGTGTCAGCTGTCAGACAGGAGTGACAGATGTCAGACAGGAGTGTCAGCTGTCAGACAGGAGTGTCAGCTGTCAGACAGGAGTGTCAGATGTCAGACAGGAGTGTCAGATGTCAGACACGAGTGTCAGCTGTCAGACAGGAGTGTCAGCTGTCAGACAGGAGTGTCAGCTGTCAGACAGGAGTGTCAGCTGTCAGACAGGAGTGTCAGCTGTCAGACACGAGTGTCAGCTGTCAGACAGGAGTGTCAGCTGTCAGACAGGAGTGTCAGCTGTCAGACAGGAGTGTCAGATATTAGACAGGAGTGTCAGATGTCAGACAGGATTGTCAGTAGTCTAACATCACACAGGGATCTCCTGTAGGACCGGAGAGCCTTCTGCAAGATATAAGTGGCCCAGAAGATCACTAAAGACGAAGGAAAAAATCCTCCAAACTTTTTAAGAGAATGAGAAATCGCGGCACATAAGGAAAAGATTTTGCAACTTAGCTGAAAAAAAGAAAATTTTTGAAACTGCGAAAAATTCCGACTTGTTTCAAAACCTGCGGTGGACAGGCCGCCGGGCAGGTGAGGCTACCAACACATCTGCTGCTAGGGGGGGTCATGTTAGACAAGAATTGAATTTTTCGCACCAGGACTTTCGATACACTTCACCGGCGGTGCATGTGCGCAGCAGAGTTTTAATGCGAAATTTGTCCATTTTATTACTTCATTGCATCACCAGCTGTTTGGTAATTCTTACGAAGTTGGGTTAGGAATTACTATTGTTTTCTACGCTAGATTGCTGTATTGGCTGTCAGATGTCGCTAGATTGCTGTATTGGCTGTCAGATGTCGCTAGATTGCTGTATTGGCTGTCAGATGTCGCTAGATTGCTGTATTGGCTGTCAGATGTCGCTAGATTGCTGTATTGGCTGTCAGATGTCGCTAGATTGCTGTATTGGCTGTCAGATGTCGCTAGATTGCTGTATTGGCTGTCAGATGTCGCTAGATTGCTGTATTGGCTGTCAGATGTCGCTAGATTGCTGTATTGGCTGTCAGATGTCGCTAGATTGCTGTATTGGCTGTCAGATGCTACCAGATTGCTGTATATCAGATGGCAACCCTCTTTTGGTTGTTAAAGGGAAAACTATAAAAGCGCAGGATAGGATACCGCTAGTTCCCGGTGCAGATTCGAACCCATTGGCACAGAAAAAGCTGCTCCCGCCCACAGGACAGCACTGTTGCTGGCAGAGGCCCGGGAACTGGATTAATTTTTGCGCTCGAATAAGTACCAGCCTGCCTGCCGCCCCATGCAGTTCTGCAGGATTTATGTGGGCCTCATAAAGGTAGATTAGGTGCTGCCGCAAGTGGCCTTCTCTCTCCCACTGTGTGGAAAAATGTTGCAGGAAATTCCTCCCAGATACGCTGAGATGGCGCGCAAACTTGAAGAACCACACGCGGAGCCTGCAGGGAGTTGCGCTCGCTGCAATTTCGCAGTTTGGTGCGCTTGGCGCAGCGGCCGCGCAGTTCAAAACATCAAATTTCAGGAATGTAGCGTTCTGTCCGCTCTTTTAAATTGTCTGCTTTCGCGGCACAAAACTAACAGCTAGGATAGGCAGGCAATCAGACAGACAGACAGACAGACAGACAGACTGACAGACAGGCAGACAGACAGACAGGCAGACAGACAGGCAGACAGACCAGAAAAAGAAATCAAACAGCTGAATCAGACTATCTCTAATGAGCGCTCCTGCAAAGCATACAGCAACAAATAATTATTGGATCCGGTCAGACCTGCAAAAGGAAGACAATTCCGTGCTCCGACATAAACTTTATTGAGATGCGCAAGAGACCAACAATAATAAAAAAGCAGTCATAGAGATGAGAATAGCCAGAATAAAACAAATCACATGCATGCAAGTCAAGCTATATCTCTCTCTCTCTCTCGGGAGCTTCACTCGCGGCAGAGGATGTTTGAATAAAGCAGACAATGCGATTCTTACGGAACAGCCGGGGCCTAAAAGAAGAAATTAACATTTGCGAATACCGTTTTTATGTCATTGGCTGGTTCCCATTTGTGTTTTACGAGCCCGCATATTGCCCCCTCCACTCCAGCATTCCGCAAGGCCGCGGCAGGAGCAACGCGCTGGTTTGATATGAACTTTCTGCTCCGGTCAGAATGCGCTTCGTCTTCAGATTATAGAGCTACATTCGTGTTCTTCATCAACAAGATGAAGAAAAACAGAATCCCAGTTAATTATCACGCGATACAAATGCGAGTCTGTTGGATTCGAATGTTGAAATCGTGTATTTAGTGCTAAACTGGCATTTTACATGTACGCCAGTGGTAGGCGGCTGACTCGAATCTCGCAGGACTCTCGCACCAGAAGTTCCGGGGGTTCGATTCCCTGCGCCACATTCATAGTTGGACCTTGGCCAGGGGGGTTGTCGTGCGAAAAAAGACAGAGAGTGTACATGCCTTGCCGATTAGAAAGCTAGGGCCGATGTACACCCTGTGTGAGCCTGTGTATGAGTTCGTGCCTGTGTACAGCATTGGCGAGCTTGCATGTTGCTCAGGCGTCAGCGGAACATACATGTGCAACTACTGGTCAATCTGGCCGATCCGGCCACCGTAAATTGTGGTGGACAAAGTCGCAAAAATGCCCACCCAAAAGAATAGAGACTAGAATAAAGAGAATAAAGAATAAAGACTAGATGACGAAGCATTTAGTCTTAATAAGACAGTCATAGTTGCTCCTGCCGTTTACCCTACATTGCGGTAATTTTTGCTTGCTTTTTTCACAGGTAAGTCGCATGGCCAGTGTAAATCAAGGGGTTGCGCGCGCATGTATGCAGCGGAATGGGCTGAATGGCCGTCAGCGCAGGTTGTAGGATGAGGAGAGAGAAACTGGCTTGGCGCCTCTCCATCTTCTAGCCGAGCTAATTTGAACAGTTGAGCAGACACAAGCCATAGCATACGCTCGTACCTTGGCTGATCACTTCTGCAGCCTTAGGCGACCCGGTTGTTGGATAACGGGCCCATATGTTCCATTCAACTTTTTCTGAGCAAAAAAAACAGGAATCAAAATTTGAAGGAATCCTGGCCTCATACTTTTGACTCCAGGAACTGCTGCTGGCAGCAATTAGCTGGCGAAATATCAAAATCTGTGCTGGCTTTTTTTGAAATCTCAGCGAGATGCATTTGCTCGCGGAGTCCAAATAGTAGGTCGGCATGAGTCAGCATTGCCGCGATCGACTGTGCAATGTGCAGTTTGCTACAATTTGTAACTTCTTTTTTGCACCTCCGATCGGGAAAGCGAGCAGGTAGGTCCAAGAGACTGTGAAGAATACCATTGAAGCTAAAATGAAGAAATCCTTTAACAGAGTTTGTGGAATTTCGGTGGCATCTCGCGAAGGCTGGGAGGAATATTTGAATATTTGAAGGCCGACTTACGCGCAATGTGCTTTCGGTGCCTGTGGCAATTATCATTATTAATATTAAATGATAGCATAAGAGACAAATATAACAAAAACACATATTTCATCCAAGTATTTTTTTATCAACAACTTGCAACAAACGCATGCACGGTTGCGGACTGACAGAGCAATAGTTATTATTATATAACTTGTTACAAAGCTTGCTAATACAACAATAAAGTGCATCAACTCAGCCAACACAGAGACAATTATTTTGTTCTCAGAACACAAAGTACTATTAAATATCAAATAATTTATAATTCATAACCACCCCAAAAAACCCTCAGACTGATACACGCAAGTTAAAGAGAATAGGTAACGACAATGAGAAGAATAACTAGGATTTTGAACTATATACGAGTATTAAATGAAAAATGCTCACTATCCTACTAAGTATGAATCAGTAGCACATTAAGGAAAAACTATTAGTTTTATTAGTAAAACATAGAAAATAAAACACGGGGATTTTTAACCCAAAAAACATGTACTAAAAAGTTTCGATAAACTTTGTAGTAGTCATGCGGAATTAAGCTGGTTTATCAGTTCACTGACCAGCCTGTTTGCGCAGCAGGACATAGATTTTCTCTTTGATCCAGTCTTTGTTGTGCGGCACATACGTGCCAGTGGTCTGGTTGAGTACAAGACAGCTGAGATCGCCCAGACGGTCAATGAATTGGAACAGCTGCGAGATGTCGTAAGTAATTGATGGCGAGTTGGGATTAGACACTTTCAGGTGTTCCTCGTAGATTTTGCAGATTCCCTCGAGACAGAGGTCCACTGTTTCATAGTCGCTCCAAGTGCGACTTTCAGGCTTGCGAAGGGTCGGTTGGATCAAGAGAATTGTGTGCGGCATGGCTTTTGATCTGGCTTAAATAATTATTGCAAATGAAGGTCAGACTTGGGTTTTGTAAGTGTCAGAATTGCAGTGCCATTTGGCATCAACAAAAAATTCAAAATAAAAAATTACCAACACTGCTGACTAATGTTGATTTTCAAGATTATGATTTTCTAATCACAATAAAGATCTTTTTTTATTTTTCAACTCTGTAGGAACAGGTCAAATAAATAATATTGTACACTGACAACCCCAAAAATATATTGCTTTATTTTTAACCTAGCTAGAAAAACTTATTATTGATTTGATTTAAAACAAAATCTATCTAAAATGCCATAAATAAAAGTGCTAAAATTTTTGGTAATTTATCCATTTTTGGTGAGGCCAAAGGCAAACATCCTCTCTTTTATCCTCTCTTCCCTTTCCTCTCTTCTCTGTCTCATTTTTTCTCCTCTCCCCTCTTTTCTTTCCCCTTCTCACTACTTTCTCCTTCTCTCATCTCTCCTTTTCTTGCATTGTTTAAGTAACTAAAGTGACAAAATCTCCCAATTCTTACCAAGATCTGCAACAGCAATGGCTTTCTCATCAGTTGGTTGAGTAGGCCACTTAAGCCCCCACCATCCCAACCACAGTGTGCATGTGATGTCAAAAGTGTTGTTTGAGTCCCTGACCCCAAGACTTAAGAGCTACCTTTGTATTGAAAATTAAAACACATCTCAACTTTAACCCTTCACTTAATCCAACTAACAGTCAAACATTTCTGTCTTGTTGCTTAAGTCCCAATTCTAAGGACTTAAGAGCTCTTTTCACATTGAAAGTGAAAACATCCATCTTAAATTTAGCTCCCAACGTCACAGCCCCATCCCAGTCCCCCAACCATCGCCAGGGGTTAGCGAAATGGGCGGCAACGCATCCTTGCTGTTTCTGGACACACGGAGCCCCCTGCAGCTAAGTCAAGTAAGTCCCCCAACCATAGGGACTTAAAAACTCCTATTGAAAGTGAAAATATTATTCCTAACTTTAGCGCTACCACCTAACCCCAATATGCATATGGTGTCATGTTTTTAATTCTCCAACCCCAGGAACTTAACAGCTCTCCTTACATTGAAAGTGAAAATATTCATCTTAACATTAGCCTCCACCACCTAATCACAATGTGCATGTGGCATTAAAACTCTTGCTAAGTCTTCAAATTTATACAAGGACTTAAGAGCTCTTCTTAGAAAGTGAAAACATTTTATATTAACTATTAATTTAAGACTTTACTACCCAACTACAATATGGACATGGCATTGACAATCTATGTTGATGCTTGAGTCCTAAATTCTAGGGACTTAATAAGTTCTCATTATTTTGAAACTGGCTACATTCATTTATTTCTATTACTCTAATCCTATCAAATCAATAACTCTAATGGCCTTTCTATTCCCAATTGAATGGTATAACTAGATATGGGAAATGTTTCCAAAACCATATCTATATATGGCATATCTGTTTACTTTACCAAAAAACCACCATATCTATAACTTTTAGTAGCTATATCAATAGCTATAGAGCAAGCAACCCTAATCAAACTATTTCTAGCAAAGGTCAATCTAGTACAACTAGAAAAGTCCAGAATAGCCAAAACCTTTACTAGATTAGATATCTTGTTTGAAAAAGTCATAATAACAAAGCTTCTAATTTTCTATGTAGAAAGTGGCAATTTTTTGTAGGTCTAAATGGAAGTATCTAATCAATCCAGCAATAAAACAATCTGGCAATAGACATTTTAATAACAGTCAAAGTAGCAACAATCAATATGACAACAAGGTGCAATAAAAGCAATTAAAGTGACTATGTGGCATTTATATATATTAGAAAGCTATTATTATTATTATCATTATTATTATTTTATTATCATTTTAAATAGAATATATAGGCCTACAACATTTTTTTAAGATATGAATTTAACATGTCCAAAATTTATAGGTTTTAATAGCATCTTGTTTTTGTATAGGGCCCCTCCCAATTCTTTTACAAAATTGATAATTGTATAACTCATTTTGAATGTGTGCCAAATCTAGGAAAATACATTTGTTATAATACATGTATTTTTTATAATATTTTACGCAAACTAATTTTTTTAAACTAGTAGTAAATTTTAGTATAAATAGAAGCATTTTTGGAGGAGAGGCCAACCTTGCATATTGCAGTTCCTTAAGAAAGAAAGCCAGTATCAAATAATAAGAGTTCTAAGCAAATGTTATTGAAGATTGTTTTCCAAGTTATTCATTTGCAGAAAAGAAGTGAATTGGCAAAGAACACATACAATATATACTACTGAGAAGTGGAAGTAGTAAGAGACTATGAAGGAGATCCTAAATTGATACATGAAAGAATAACTAGAGGCTATGACACTCTGATCTCGGTAACGCCCAGGATTGGGAATACATGAAATACATATACCAGTAGACCAATATACTAAATTATTAGTAGAACGCTACCAGAACATAGTAAATGCTACAGGAATAACAAGAGAATGATACTTGTAAGGGCTAAATAGTATTCTAAGAACAATATACTTAGGCAAATTTTCAAATATATACTCAGACAAATACTGAGATATATCCTCAAACTTATTCTAAGAAACATTTCTTAGACTTATTCTAAGATTAATAAATTCATAATTTATTAATAGAATATAGCTACCAACAACTAGTCTTGGTGGCAGCTACCAACATTATAAAGATAGAAGTTAAGCCCTATTACAACTTTGGTGACCTCAGTAAGATTTTTAATAGAGAGAAGCTTCAGCCCATTACAATTTGGTGACATTGTGGAATTATTTATAAAGATAGAAAGTTAGCCCCTCAACAACTTTGGTAGCAGCTTTAGGATATTCAATAATAAGAATAAAAAAGTAGCCTTACAACATTTTCTTATAATGATGATATTGCTTTGAAAAAATGGGAAATTGCATTTAAAATCAATGCATTATTTTTTCAATAAGGGCTGTATACTAGTTTTATAATTAGATACATTATAGGCCTTTAGCATTAATGTTTAATAAGACACCTTATATGTAGACCTATATTATATCAGAAAAGATACTCTCTTAAAGTAAATTCCTAAAATTAAAAACTCAAGTTTTGTTTGTATCTAAGACTAAATTCGAATTACAATCACTATGGCGACAAGTCACTTTGGTGACAGTCACTTCGGCGACAAGTCACTTTGGTGACAGTCATTTTGGCAACACATTTGGATCAATTCGGCAACAATTAATAATAGCTAAAGGACATATTTTTTGCCAATGAAACTTCACAATTAAAAAATGTGATTTATCCAGATTTATTAAAAAAGCAACACAAATTTTCATTATTTCACAATGAATGCTTACAATAAATACGATAAAGTACAAAATGAATTGACTTGCATTATATAGTACTATAAGTATTGTTATAAATTTATTTGGCATATTGGCATGTATGGGCACATACACTGTGCCACTCCATTGCAGAAATAAAGAAAGAGAAATAAACATGCATTAAAAGCATTAAAAGCATACATACACAAATACATTGTGCTCTGTATCCATGTGCTCTGAAAAAAATTAGAAAATGTTTCCGTAAGTGCATATACATATAAAAATGTGAGGGGAGAGAGAGAGGGGAGAGGGAAAGAGAGAGAAGAGAGAGAGAGAGAGGGAAAGAGAGAGAGAGAGAAAAGACAGACAGGCAGATTGAGAAAGTACAAGTACTCTTCAAACTATACATGTAATTTATCTGGATATAGTCAAACAGAGTGATGAGCTATGAAGGAGCGTTTTCCGCCAGCATTCCTCAAAGCTTGAAGAATGCCTAGGCAATCTTGGCACTTGGCAAAAATGGCAGTGCCATCAACTTTCTGCAAAGGCGCTGGGTGCCATTGTCAATGGTATACACAACTTGCAGTCCGACAGTCTATACATGACGCCACACTTACTTATTAAATTGAGAATAAATATACCTAGCTAAATATCTAAATATACATAAATTATATAAATTTATATTGCTTTTTTAATTGTGAAGTTTCATTGGCAAAAATATATGTATTATAAATGTGTTCTTTAGCTATTAATAATTATTGCCAAAGTGATCCAAATGTATTGCCAAAATGACTGTTGCCGAAGTGATTGATGACCCTAAATTCTAGGCTTATAAAATCTACAAATAAAATCTATTGCCACTTTGACTATCACTAGGGGCCTAGATCATTTGTTGCTAGATTATCTTGCCACTAAATTGATTGGAAGCTAAAATAGAAGTCTTATATCTCATCTATATAGGTCAATGAATAGAAAATAGAGCAAAAAGCAAAAGAATAACATATTTGATATGAATCAATTTAGTATAAAAAACTTACATGTTACATTAGGGCCAATTAGGCCCTAAATATTTGCAAAAAACTTTTATATAAAAATTATCACAATACCTAATGCCCAGTAATGGCTAGGCCTTAAAAAAATAAAGCTAGGCCTAATGAGAAAAAGCCCAAATGTACAAGGGGTGTTCAATAAGTTTCCAGACTAGGCCTAGGCCTACATGAAACCATTTAAGCTGTTGGAGAGTTTGAAAAGACCTAGGTAGGCCCTAATAGTAATTTTTATTTGCCATTTTTATTCTGTGTATCCATAAACTTATAATTGAATACCCCTTGTATTACTATTAGGCCTATATACAAAGTGTTAAAACTTCATAGCACAAAAAAATATTGTGGGCCTAACATGCAACTTTTTACCACAATATTAGGCCTATAGGCCTAGGCCTATACTACTCTTTACTAATTTACAAAATCAGGGTGTTTTTTCCGTGGGCAAATAAAATTTACTAGACGGAAAATACAAAAAAACTATCAAAATCTCACTGGTCTGAAGTGAAACCGCTTACTCGGAGTCAGGGTGGGACAGGTGGGTGGGCTAACATTAGGCCCTAGACAACTGAAAGGGCCGATTGGCCCTGTTAAACATAGATAAATTATCTATACTCATTGAATAAGTAAGAAGGGCAACAGACAGGACAGAGCAGAGATCCTTCTCATGATCTTCAATGATCTTCGATGTCAATCGTCATTGCCGCCGGCCAGGCGCCGCCGCCGCATCGTTAGCGAGCGATCAGGGGCCTTTTCATATTACCAATTCCAGAACCAGAATCGGTTCGGAATTCCAAGAAAAACAGCAATATAACTATTAAACTCTGTTAATATTTGACTGCCTTAACAACCTAACTTAGCACAATTTTTCACTTTCTTCTTGGCGATTGTCATTCAATAATAAAAACTTTATAGCACGTATCTCCCTCTAGTTATGGAGACAAAAAGTTATACTTCACAAATTGGTTCTGGTTCTGGAACCAGAGCAAGCAATATGAAAAGGCCGGGCAGCTCGATCAGCTAACAAGCAAAAGTCTAATTTTAATTTTTAATTATTTCAATATTTATAACAAAACTCTATATAGCCCAGTAATTAGTTAGTTTTTTATTTCTAAATTTGCTTACTTTTTAGGTACAATTAAACTGATATTCTTTTTATTGGTCTATCTGTTTATTGCGATAAAAAAACCGTTTCTTTTGCCCCCTTGGGCTGGCCGTGCACCCTTGGGGCAGGGGTACCAGTCATTTCGGCGAAGGACGTTTTGGCAAAAAGCTTTTCTTGTCGCAGTATAAGTATTGTATTTTAAAGCAGTGAATTCAACATGAACAGGAGTGGGGTGGTACAGTTTTGGATAGAAAAGTAAAAGTGAGTTAAAGAGATTTTAGCAGAACAATAAAGTGCAATAATGGTATAGGCCGGGCGGAGGAGACAAGGATGTACAGCCGACAAGAGACAAGGCATGGTAGCACAATCAAAACGTGCTAACAGAATGCTTAAGCAGAATTCACTGTTTACTAATCAAGGGCCAGTTTCACTAGCAAAATAGGCCGAAATTTCACATTGCCGAAAAATCATTTTAGCTATCGTACATGTAGTGTCTTTTACTAGACCGAAACTTATGAAAGAGCGTGCTTAGCCACTTTGGCTATGTGAAGTTTCGGCCTAGTGAAAGACACTAGCTGCTAAAATGATTTTTCGGCAATGTGAAATTTCGGCCTTGTGAAGGAAGATGCTTTCGGCAATGAGAAATTAATTGGGCCTTATGAAAGGGGATTGAAAGCGCCCTCCAATCAAAAATAACAAAATGTTGTTCTACCATGCAGCGTCTTTATTGTATAAAGTACGACGTATTTTCTATTTGACCTGAATATAACCGGAAATATTAAAGTTAAAAATTAGGTACTCAAAGGTTTTAGGCGATTTACATGTATATATATTATTTTCGCTTTAACGTCTGTCGCCGAAATGACAGGACCTGTGTAACGAGTCCGCGCCGTTAAACCTGAACAGAGGAATCTCTTTTGGTGATTAATGGTAGGAATCTGCACTTTTGTACTTTACAAGGCTATATAGTATAGTCATAGAGTGAAGTGCAGCCAAATAAATTAAATGAGTTAAGAGACCTTCAAATTTATTTGTTATTTCTTGCTTTTGAAAACGGTTTAGACGGCCATCAGCACATGCATCCAATGCAATTAATAAAACTAAATGTAGGTTTTGACCCATCAGCCTTGTCGACGTGCATCTCAGCATTTCTCCTCGTAAGCCTTTGGCATCTTAGAAATTCTCCCCGTAAGCCTTTGGCATCTCAGCAATTCTCCCCGTAAGCCTTTGGCATCTTAGAAATTCTCCCCGTAAGCCTTTGGCATCTCAGCAATTCTCCCCGTAAGCCTTTGGCATCTCAGAAATTCTCCCCATAAGCCTTGACATCTTAGCAATTCTCCCGTAAGCCTTTGACATCTCAGCAATTCTCCCCGTAAGCCTTTGACATCTCAGTGATTCCACCTTGTATATTGCTAGTAATCCTATAAGAAAACTGAGGTTTAAAGAAAATAAAAAGCAAAAATTTGCTGGCTGAGAAATTCTAAAATGAACGAATTTAAAATTCGCACGTGGCATCTTTTTCGCTAAATCATACATATGTTATAGAGGCTGCTATGGTCTTAGTCTAGCTGCTTTTTAGTAAAACTACAAGCGTAATGCTAGGAGATGAATGTGAGAGGTGGGCTGGGACCTGCTGCTTCTGCTGCATGAAAGGCGCTGAAAGAGGAAGACAGGGGAGCGTAGAATCGGGGTGGGAGGGGTAATTTTGGGCAATCGCCTGCAGCGAGGCATAAAGTTGCTTTGCATGCGTTTCCATTGGCAACACGGGGCATTGAAATTCCAATTCTCCCGTGCTAAAGCTGCACGGCAGGCTGGGCTATAGAATGCAGAACCCCGGACCCAACGTGATGCAGTGTGCAGCCTGCCGAGATGCAAAACAACAATGCTTGCTGCTAGAGACTTTTTGCGACTTCAACCCTCCTCACAGCGCTGTCTCTCTGTGACAAAGCGGCAGCAGCTGCAGTCCCCCCATCCCTGTCACTCTGGAGCTCAAACAGTTTGCTGCTGTGGCCCAGCATTATTGCTTCTGCCTCTCCAGCATGTTTCTTTTCCCTACCCTTCAACACGCCCTCCCCAGCTCCCCATTCGGTCTCTTCCTTCTCTCTAGATCCAGGAGCCATTGTTGCTACCCCCCCCCCCCAGCCAACTGTGGAAATTCTGGCTTGTGCTGCCCTGCCTGCAACAGTTTTAGCTGCGTCAATTGTCCGGATGCCGCGCATCCGCGGAAACCAGCGGAAACATTTCTGACATCTACTTTTCTGTCTCTAAAGCTAGGGGGCGCCGGCCCCCGCATGGTCTCTCTCTCCCCCTCCCCCCGTAGCTGTCTCCTCCCGCATCTTCGTCAGCAGCAAGTATTGATTTTCTGCGGCCCAAGACAGGCTGAGGCCTGACCAAGCCCGCGGGACGCTGCAGTGTGGGAAGCAGGCAGGTAAGCAGACAGGCGGCCAGGTGGGGAGATGCGGCGAGAGCGTCACGACTCCGGGACAAGGGGGTTGGTGGCGGCAGCATTGTCTCTTGAATAGTGCCCAACCCCCATGCTGCCTCCCAGCTCCCCACCTCAGCTAAAGCCTTCGCTTCCCTCACGGCTCCTATGGCAATGAAAATTTTATGCATTACTTTTTCCTATCTCCACCCCCGTCTCGGTCCCCCTCTTCGCCCCCCTCTCCCCTGTTTCTCTGTAGCCAGGCTTCTGTTTACCGGTTGTCAGGGGCTACCAAAGTCAAAACTGAGATCGCGCCTTTAAACACTAGGGGGGAAGGCGACCCGCTCCGGTTCTGGAACTCCCGCGCAGAGCTAAAGCCCCCTTGCTCTAAGCCTACTGTGCTCTGCTTTCCCAGTTCGGAATCTTATTATTGGAAGTCTGTAACTTCGGATGGCAACCTCGCGACCAGCCACCGGTGGCGTAGGCGCTTCTCGGGCCAAGAGCCAAGCGTCCGTGGCCAGCAGCCAGGCCTGGTCCAACGACCCCGCCATGGACAACCCGGAAATGCTGGACCAGGACCCGGCCTTCGATAGCCAGACCAACATCGTGGCCAAGGACGAGAAGACCGGATGTTGGCAGCGGTTTCGAAGGGGAATTCACGGTAATTGCCTCCTATCATTTTGCTTTCGTTGGCTCCTAGTTTCGATGTAGCGATGCGGGTGCGCAGAACACCCCAATGTTGTCTGCAACATCGCACAGGCCAGTGGCCTTCACACTTACTTAAGGTATTATATTACAAGTTAGTCGTCGAAAAATGACGAAAAATAAGCTTTTGGACTGGGTTTACCGAGGTTTCGAAGCGTTCTACAATATTATAGTCATACTGCTATATCAAACCATTTTTCAGTGATTTGGCGAACCAACATGACGGAGAACACGAAGGAAGATCGCGAGAAGTACATCAAGACCACCCTGCGCGAGCTGATCATCTACTGCATCTTTCTAATCGTGCTCATGATTCGTGAGTAGCCAAATTGTTTTCATTTACTGTTCCGTAGCGACTGATCACTGCTGTATAAACCAAGACGCTTAAAATCGCAAATCATTCCGAAATCTTTCTCAAGTGACGTTCGGCATGACCTCCACGACCATGTACTACTACACCCAAGTGCTCAGCGCGCTTTTCTTGGACTCCACCGATGATCCAGTGAACAAGCCGACGTTCAGGAACCTCGGCTCGATCCCCGACTGGTGGACAGTGAGTTTTTCTAAACTGTCTAAGCTTTTCCTGTAAGTGATCCAGTCATCCAAGCATTCCACCCACTCTCTCCGCAGTATATGCAAAACGCCCTACTGACCGGACTGTACTGGAACACCTGGTACAACAGCAACAACTTCACTGACCCGCGCGAGACCAACTTCATCTACTACGAAAACAAACTGCTCGGCGTGCCCCGACTTCGGCAGCTCCGCGTGCGCAACAACAGCTGTAATATCGCCTCAAACTTCAAGGACACCATCCCGTTCTGCTATTCGACCTACAGCAGCAGCGCCCAGAGCAAGGATCCGTTTGGCTACATGAACTCCACCGCCTGGAACTACACCAGCGACGACATCCTGGACGGGCAGTCCTACTCCGCTCAGCTGGCCAGCTACCCTAGCGGAGGCTACTACATCGACCTCGGCCGCGACAGGGACACGACTCTGGCCATCGTCAACGAGCTCTACAGCGGCCTGTGGGTGGACAGAGCCACCAGAGTCGCATTCGTAGATTTCACAGTTTACAATGCCAACATAAACTTGTTCTGCGTCATCAAACTGGTGATGGAGTTCCCGGCTACGGGTGGCGCCCTGCCGTCCTGGGAGTTCCGCACGGTCAAGCTGCTTCGCTACGTCGAACCGATGGACTACTTTGTGCTTGTTTGCGAAGGCATCTTCATGCTGTTCATCTGCTACTACATTGTCGAAGAGGCCATCGAAATCAAGCGGAACAAGCTGGACTACTTCAAGAGCTTCTGGAACTGGCTGGACATCCTCGTCATCGTCATCTCCCTGGTGTGCGCCTGCTTCAATGTCTACCGCACCATCGCCGTGGGAAAGAAGCTGACCAGCCTGCTGCAGGACGAGAACAAGTACCCGGACTTCGACTTCCTGTCCTACTGGCAGCAGCAGTTCAACCACGGCATCGCCATCACTGTGTTCTTCGCCTGGGTGAAGATCTTCAAGTACATCAGCTTCAACAAGACCATGACGCAGCTCAGCTCCACTCTGGGCGCCTGCGCCAAGGATCTGCTCGGCTTCGCAGTGATGTTCTTCATCATCTTCTTCGCCTTCGCCCAGCTGGGCTATCTGATCTTCGGCACGCAGGTGCAAGACTTCCGCGAGTTCCAGCAGGCCATCTTCACTCTGTTCCGCATCATCCTTGGCGACTTCGATTTCAACTCGCTGCAAACTGCCCACCGAGTGCTCGGGCCGCTGTACTTCCTTCTGTACGTGTTCTTCGTGTTCTTCGTGCTGATCAACATGTTCTTGGCCATCATCAACGACACGTACAGCGAGGTGAAGAACGACCTGGCCAATCAGCCGAACGACTTCGAGATGACCGACTACTTTAAGCAGGTAAGTGTTGGGGAAACGAATTCTTCGTTTTAAGTATTGGTTTTGTCAACCTAACTGAGAATAAAGCCATCCAAAGTGAGAATCCTGCCTACGTTGACTGCGAAGGGCCTGGCTGCGTGCAGCCTTAGTCTATGGGCCATAGACTATAAAGGATAAGCAAAGTGATAAAAAGCCATCCAAAGTGAGAATCCTGCCTACCCTGAATACGAAGGGCCTGGCTGCGTCCAGCCTAGTCTATGAGCCATAGACTATTAAGGATAAGCTAGGATTGGCTAGTCATTTGGCTCAGAAGCTCAGAAGGTATAAAAATAAAAGAATATGACGCATAGACCAATCGATTCTCACATTGGATGGCTTTTTATCACTTTGCTTATCCTTTATAGTCTATGGCCCATAGACTAAGGCTGCACGCAGCCAGGCCCTTCGCAGTCAGCGTAGGCAGGATTCTCACTTTGGATGGCTTTATTCTCAGTTAGGCTGACAAAACCAATATCAGTGCGCAACCCTTTTACGCTCGTAAAAGACATTCTCCACTACACCTTTTCACGTTCAATTTTGAACAAAGTCCAGTTCTAAAAAAACTAGCGGAAATTCAATTCAGACAATTCAGACTGGGGACAATTTTGTCTATGGCTAAACCTCGCTTCCGTAGCAGAATGTTTTGAACTGGGGTTTGTTGCCCCAGTCTGAATTGTCTGAATTGAATTTCCGCTAGTTTTTTTAGAACTGGACTTTGTTCAAAATTGAACGTGGAAAGGTGTAGGCGATCTCTTTTAATATTCCAAAAAGGTATATATTATAATTAGACAAGATTAACTTTTCCCCTTTTGAGCCCTTTTATCATGAGGTAAAAAGTACGAACTAAAGCCGAAGGGATCGCAAGGCTGCAGCGTGGTCTTAGAGAGGCCGCATTTGCGCACAGTGACTTAATGGTCAGAAGAGCAGAGAGTGTGTTCATAAATTATTCATCAACAGACGGGGAATGGGAAAGTTTTTTACCCATCTCTAACTCAACTGCAGTCAGAGTAGTTGATGCCAGCTAAGCACCGTGTTTGCATCGCCGGTTGTCATGACAACTTATTGCCTCCTCTTAAACAGATGAACAACAGAGGTCTTAGAGATTATTTGACTTGGTTTTATTAGTTCCGAGCAACCGATGTTCATCTGGGTGTAAACAATGTGTTGCTACACGGCGAGGTCCGAGATGGCAGAATTTTGAACAATCCATGTTCCAATGAAGGCTCGACTGCAATTCTTCCCTTCATCTGCGATGTTGGCTAGACTAGCAATCCATTCTATGCAACCAATTCCACAATGACTGTCCATCCTCCCCCCTCTCCGCCCCCAGCGCGCCGGCAAAGTGTTCGACAAGCTGAGCTTCAAGCGCGACAAGATCGTCGACATCCAGAAGGCCATCCAGTCAGCCGACCTCAACAACGACAGGCAGCTGGACTTCGAGGAGTGGCGCGCCGAGCTGAAACAGTAAGTTGAAAAATTCAAAGCAAAAATGTCGATAGCATTACTTGCAGTAAACTGAACGCGCAATTTGAAACAAAAAACACAAAACACACCCCGGTCGTTGCAGACGCGGCTACGCCGACGGAGAAATTGAGGCTCTGTTCGCCAAATACGATCTGGACGGCGACCGCGTGCTGGACGAGGAGGAGCAGCGGCGGATGCAGGCCGAGCTGGAGGGACAGAAGGTGAGCGCGGATTGTCAATGAGCCAGTAGACGATATGTTGTGATTGAAGCTTTCAAACCCGGCGGGAAAGTGTTGGCTAAAGTTCAGGTCAAAGCCATCAATTCATTGTTTGTTTGCCTACCTCAGATTGAGCTGGAAGAGGACGCCGTATGTTTTTATTTTTAATTTCTGCAGTGTTGCAGTTTTGAGTGCAGTGCTGATTGTGCATTTGAACTTGTTTCGTAACTTTGTATTGACCAAATTGTTATTTCTGTACTATTCTCTACAAATGTATTTTTGAAGTGCAAATGCTACACCGTGTTAGCAGTTTTTGTTCAGATGCCGTGAGCATGAGATTGCTTTATCACTATTGATCTGTTAGACATGCTATAGAATGTTATGTGCTATACAGCCTATACTATACACTAAAGAATGCCAGACAGCCCGCTGGAAAATAGGGCAGGATTTCGGTTCGGATTTTTTTTATTTCGGCCGGATATTCTCTGCATCTGTTCAGTGGGAGAATATCCGGTCGTTTCTTCGGATAAGTGACGCCAACTTTACATATCCGGATGCTTTGTTCGGATATTGTAGTTCTGTATCCGGACGAAACATCCGGATATGTGTATTGAATCCGGACGTAAGTCCGGAAATGTATCCGGCTATAAGGCCGGATATGTGCATTGAATCCTGACGTAAGTCCGGAAATGTATCCGGCTATAAGGCCAGATTGAAGCCACATATCTGGATGTTTCAGAGTTTGTGGAAAACAAGTAGTTAAACGAAATTTTTGTCCGGATAAGTCATATATCCGGGTGATAATCCGGATATTCGTCCGGATACGACTTGTCCGGATATAGTTCGGATAAAATGTCATATCTGAACATATCCGGCCGTTCATTCGGAAAAGTGCCCCTATCCGGATCCGGATACGCTATATCCGAACCAAATATCCGTCTCTATTTTCCAGCGGGAGACTACAGAATGCTTAGACAGACACTACAGAATGCTTAGACAGACACTGCAGAATGCTTAGACAGACACTGCAGAATGCTTAGACAGACACTGCAGAATGCTTAGACAGACACTACAGAATGCTTAGACAGACACTGCAGAATGCTTAGACAGACACTGCAGAATGCTTAGACAGACACTGCAGAATGCTTAGACAGACACTACAGAATGCTTAGACAGACACTGCAGAATGCTTAGACAGACACTACAGAATGCTTAGACAGACACTGCAGAATGCTTAGACAGACACTGCAGAATGCTTAGACAGACACTGCAGAATGCTTAGACAGACACTACAGAATGCTTAGACAGACACTGCAGAATGCTTAGACAGACACTACAGAATGCTTAGACAGACACTGCAGAATGCTTAGACAGACACTGCAGAATTGTTAGACAGACACTGCAGAATGCTTAGACAGACACTACAGAATGCTTAGACAGACACTGCAGAATGCTTAGACAGACACTGCAGAATGCTTAGACAGACACTGCAGAATGCTTAGACAGACACTATAGAATGCTTAGACAGACACTGCAGAATGCTTAGACAGACACTACAGAATGCTTAGACAGACACTGCAGAATGCTTAGACAGACACTGCAGAATGCTTAGACAGACACTACAGAATTCTTAGACAGACACTACAGAATGCTTACAAAGACACTGCAGAATGCTTAGACAGACACTGCAGAATGCTTAGACAGACACTACAGAATGCTTACAAAGACACTGCAGAATGCTTAGACAGACACTACAGAATTCTTAGACAGACACTGCAGAATGCTTAGACAGACACTACAGAATGCTTAGACAGACACTGCAGAATGCTTAGACAGACACTACAGAATGCTTACAAAGACACTGCAGAATGCTTAGACAGACACTACAGAATTCTTAGACAGACACTGCAGAATGCTTAGACAGACACTACAGAATGCTTAGACAGACACTACAGAATGCTTAGACAGACACTACAGAATGCTTAGACAGACACTGCAGAATGCTTAGACAGACACTACAGAATGCTTAGACAGACACTGCAGAATGCTTAGACAGACACTACAGAATGCTTAGACAGACACTGCAGAATGCTTAGACAGACACTACAGAATGCCAACCACATCGCCACACATTTCAAACCAGCCATGAATTTCGCAAACAGCACCAAATTGCCTTCATTGTCCGCAGAGCGCCCTGAACGACCAGATTGAGGAGACCGAGCAGCAGCAGGAGCGGCCCTCCACCGCCCGCAGTCTGGACGGAGAGGGAGCCATCGGCGGCCGGCCGCGCAGCTCCCGACGCGGCGGCGGTGGCGGCGGCGGCGGCGGCGGCGGCGGAGTGTCAGTTGAGGAGTTCACGGTCCTGGCCCGCCGAGTGGACCGCATGGAGCACAGCATCGGCAGCATCGTGACAAAGATTGACTCTGTGCTGGTGAAGCTGGAGAGCATGGAGAAGGCCAAGCTGCGCCGCCGTGAGACCATGAGCAAGCTGCTCGACTCCATTGCCGAGTGCGACGGCGCCTCAGAGGCGGAGAAGCGCGAGCACATGGAGCGACTGGTCCGCGAGGAGCTGGAGCGCTGGGAGAGCGACAATGCGGCCGGCAGTGGCGCCGACTCCGTCGCGCCATCGTCAGCCCGCGGCGCCCGCAGCTCGGCCAGCGGCTCGAGGCGCCAGCTGTGAACTTGGGAAAAGAGAAGCCATCTTTGAGATGGACGAGTGACGAACTCCAATAACTCTATATGATATGGGATCTGAGGTCAATTTATCCACGCGAATAATCTAACATAAACGTACGATGCAGCCTTCATTGTTTCTCCGTCTGATCTCTGTACCTGTCTATGGCCCGCCCGTCTTAATAGATTAATATATATGTTTATTGAATATAATTAGCTAGCTCGTAAATGAATATCGGGAGGCACACAGAATACAAAAAGACCTTCTTGCCCAACTATTTGCGTAATTTCTATGGTTTTCGTTGTCAAGGGAAAACAAGCAGGATATAATGTTATTTTTGTCCTTATATACGAGTACTTGTCAGTAGTTAGAAGCGAATATCAATGTCAATAAATATTTTTATCTAATGCCGATCATTTTAGTGGAACTTGCCTGCCAACTTAATGGCTTTATCTGGTGTTGCCAAGCTGTTGTGAAAATCTAAATAATAAATCAAACTAACCCGAGAATCTGACATACGCAGTACTAGAGCAGCCTCTATATGCATATATATTTTTCCTATATCTGGCATTCTCAAACTCGTCAAACTATGCTCTGACTTTGAATTGTCATTTTTTAATTTACTGCAAAAAGTTGTTTTGAATTCTGTCAGAAGTCACTTAAGATCAAGATTTGAACCAGAGTTCAGTTAGGGTGAAGCTATGAACAAGGCGTCAACATGAGGTCAAGTTGTCAACCAGTCTGAAAGGTCACTTGAGGTCAAGTTGTGAACTAGTCCTAGAGGTTACTTGAGGTGAAGTTGTGAACCAGTCCCAGAGGTCATAAGGTCAAGCTGTGAACCAGTTCTAGAGGTCAAGTTGTGAACCAGTCCCAGAGGTCACTTGAGGTCAAGCTGTGAACCATTCACAGAGGTCACTTGAGGTCAAGTTGTGAACTAGTCCTAGAGGTCACTTGAGGTGAAGTTGTGAACCAGTCCCAGAGGTCATAAGGTCAAGCTGTGAACCAGTTCTAGAGGTCAAGTTGTGAATCAGTCCCAGAGTTTAAGTTGTGAACCAGTCCCAGAGGTCATAAGGTCAAGCTGTGAACCAGTCCCAGAGGTCATAAGGTCAAGCTGTGAACCAGTTCCAGAAGTCAAGTTGTGAACCAGTTCCAGAAGTCAAGTTGTGAACCAGTCCCAGAAGTCAAGCTGTGAACCAGTTCCAGAAGTCAAGTTTGAACCAGTTCCAGAAGTCAAGTTGTGAACCAGTCCCAGAGGTCATAAGGTCAAGCTGTGAACCAGTCCCAGAGGTCACTTGAAGTCAAGCTGTGAACCAGTCCCAGAGGTCATTTGAGGTCAAATTGTGAACTCGGATCACAGGATTAAGAGGATTTGGTTCCCGACTACCCATTACAATAACTTTAAAAATAAACGAAAACAAAATCAATTTATAATAATTAACTGTCTGTCAAAAATGCACAGTGCCGATAGCTAAGTAGCGGCATAACGATGAAAAAGCTGCAATACACTACTTCGAGTATAATATAAACATTAGGGAATCTTATTTACTTATTTTCTCTGTCTAGCCCTCAATTGAGACATTCCAGATTAGTGACAATCGAAAAAAATTGCATAACATCACGCAGTAAAAGAAAAAATTCAACACCAAGCAATGCATCTATGAAATCATCAGTCGAAGTAATTTGCAACGCATGCAGCTTCATCTGGCCAATTTTCGATCGGTTTCTTCAAGCGAACCCGTTTGTCGCGCTTCGTCGAATTTTGTTAGAGGAGCCGCCGGACCCGCCGCCGCGACCTCCCCGACCGCTAGCGACAATGTCGCTAAGTCGACGTGCTCGAGGACCCGACGCCGAGCCTGAGGAAGCTGCCGCCGCTGGATGTCGGCGATATCTATTGTCGCTACTGCTACAGCTACTAATACTACTCTTAGTATTAAAATAGGCATAGTTGTAGTCGGAGCTCTCGCATCGGCGATAACTACCGGCCGACGCCGCTGGAGCCGCTCCGCCGGCCCGCTTCACCATGTCGGCGAATGTCGGCCGGTACTCGCTGCCAACCGATGGCGTCGCCGGGGTCGACGAGCTGGTGATCACGTGATGCGCAATCTTGGGTGCGGTTGCCGCAAAAGAATCGGTGCCGGCCGGGTCGCCGCTAGGCTGCTGCTGGTCCTCGCCGGACAGGCCGGAGGAGCGAGACATCTGGCGGAGCTGCACCTGGCGCGTGACTAGCTGGGAGACGCCGCCCCGATGGCAGTCATCGTCAGCGACGTCCCAGTCTGTCAGGGCGATGTTCAACACGGGCGGATAGGCCTGGAGGGGGGTGGGACGGTTTTCTATGAAATCGTTTTGAAGACAGGTTTCTAGGAAAGCATGTCAGTTGAAGGCAGGTTTCTAGGAAAGCATGTCAGTTGAAGGCAGGTTTCTAGGAAAGCATGTCAGTTGAAGGCAGGTTTCTAGGAAAGCATGCGAGTTAAAGGCAGGTTTCTAGGAAAGCATGTCAGTTGAAGGCAGGTTTCTAGGAAAGCATGCCAGTTGAAGGCAGGTTTCTAGGAAAGCATGCGAGTTGAAGGCAGGTTTCTAGGAAAGCATGTGAGTTGAAGGCAGGTTTCTAGGAAAGCATGCGAGTTGAAGGCAGGTTTCTAGGAAAGCATGCGAGTCAAAGGCAGGTTTCTAGGAAAGCATGTGAGTTGAAGGCAGGTTTCTAGGAAAGCATGCGAGTCAGAGGCAGGTTTCTAGGAAAGCATGCGAGTGATTATTTAGGTAATAACATGCTGATACTACTTGCACTATTTCCAAGAAAAGTAACTAATTTATTTTATAGAAAATGAAATCATGAGACACAGCCAGACGGATGCAAATTCACCTGTAGACAGACGCGCAGAGTGACTGGAAGGTCGCGCGAGTCTGCAGCCATCCAGCTGGTCATCATATAGCTGCACCCGACGCCTGTCATCGGTTCGCCATCGGATTCCAACTGGTTACCGTTAGCAAAGCTGTTCGTGTAGCTGCCGAATTCATTGACAACAGGCCGGCTGATCAATACGGCCACGGAGTCAATGGCCACGGACACGGTGGAGGCGCCGGAGTCCTGCTCGAGTGTCGCCTCAGAGGCTTCAATTTCTAAGCAGAGTTTCCAGGAACCATCTGGTTGGCTAAGCCGGTTAACGACAAACGTAAGGCGCACCTGAGCGGGGTTGGGGTGACCTGACAAGGATCGGCTTGCAGAAAATGCACCAGTACTTTGTATCTGCATCCCAGGGTTATAGACACGAGGGGACAAATATCCCATGATTATTGACACGAAAGGAGAAATATCCCGACTATAGACACAAAAGGAGAAATATCCCGACTATAGACACAAAAGGAGAAATATCCCATGACTATAGACACGCAGGGATAAATATCCCATGACTATATAATATACAAAAAGGGATAAATATATCATGACTATAGACACAAAAAAGTAAAAAATATCCCATGACTATAGACACAAAAAGATAAATATCCCATGACTATAAACACAAAGGGATAAATATCCCATGACTATAGACACGAAGGGATAAATATCCAACGACTATAGACACGAAGGGATAAAATCTCATGACTATAGACACAAAAGGATAAATATTCCATGACAATAGACACGAAGGCTAAATATACCATGACTATAGACACGAAGGCTAAATATCCCATGATTATAGACACGAAAGAAGAAATATCCCGACTATAGACACAAAAGGAGAAACATCCCATGACTATAGACACGAAGGCTAAATATCCCATGACTATAGACACGAAGGCTAAATATCCCATGACTATAGAAAAGGACAAATATCCCATGATTATAGACTCAAAAAGGGATAAATATCCCATGACTATAGACACTAAGGCTAAATATCCCATGACTATAGACACAAAAAGGGATAAATATCCCATGACTATAGACACAAAAAGGGATAAATATCCCATGACTATAGACACAAAAAGGGATAAATATCCCGACTATAGACTCACAGGACAAAATGCGGCGGCAGCAGCGGCCGACACCACTGAATTCGACATTGCGCCGGACGGTTGGACGGCGGCAAAACTGGAGCTAGTCGACGGCGTGGCGGCGGACCGAGGCGCGGCGGGACTGACGGCCGGGGACTCGCTGGCCGAGCAGGCGGTGAGGCTCAGGGGCGGGTACTGCCGATAATTGTTGTTGTGCAGCTGGAGCTGGCGCACCAGTTGGAGCAGGCTGGCCCGGTGCTCCGGAGCCGACACGCCCATCTGAAAAAGGTCGTAGTCGCTCAGGCGGAGGAACCTCTCACCTGTGATGTTGTTCTGCATCAGCAGGTCTGCGTAGACCGCCAAGAAGCCAGCCGGCAGGTCCGGCCCCGTCGACGACGTGTGATGCCGGAGCCAGTGGGAAATGTCGACTTCGCGCCAAGAGTTCACGTCGAATTGCTGGCGATTTGGTGTTGGTTCGATTCGGGACTCAATCAGCGAGTGATTCAGGAACTCAATCAGCGAGTGATTCAGACACTCAATCATTCAGCGAGTGATTCAGGCACTCAATCAGCGAGTGATTCAGACACTCAATCAGCGAGTGATTCAGGCACTCAATCAGCGAGTGATTCAGGCACTCAATCAGCGAGTGATTCAGACACTCAATCATTCAGCGAGTGATTCAGGCACTCAATCAGCGAGTGATTCAGACACTCAATCAGCGAGTGATTCAGGCACTCAATCAGCGAGTGATTCAGGCACTCAATCAATCAGCGAGTGATTCAGGCACTCAATCAATCAGCGAGTGATTCAGGCACTCAATCAATCAGCGAGTGATTCAGGCACTCAATCAATCAGCGAGTGATTCAGGCACTCAATCAATCAGCGAGTGATTCAGGCACTCAATCAATCAGCGAGTGATTCAGGCACTCAATCAATCAGCGAGTGATTCAGGCACTCAATCAATCAGCGAGTGATTCAGGCACTCAATCAATCAGCGAGTGATTCAGGCACTCAATCAATCAGCGAGTGATTCAGGCACTCAATCAAGCAGGGAGTGATTCAGCAATCAGATTAGCTTCAAATAAGCGACTGATTCAGCAATCAAATAAGCGAGTGATTCAGAGGTTATGAAACTTTTCAAAGCCAATATCCCATTCCAAAGCGCTCACCTCCAGCCTTAAAATCCTGAGATTATTGGCTGGCTGAGTCCGCTGATTGGCCAGATAATTTTTGAGCTGAGCCTCAATAAGCTGCGACTCCAACCGCTGCATGCGGCTTAAGGCGGACTCAATCTCTTCTTGCCAGGCCCGGCGCTGCTGCAGGAACTCAGCGGTAGCCGACTGCAAACTGTTGTCGCCATCAAATTTTCGCAATTGTTTCAAAATCTCGCCACAGGTTGGCCGATCAAATGGCTCGGCGGCCCAGCAGCTGCTCATTAAGCTGGCCAGCTCTGTAGGACAGCTGGCGGGTATCGGCAGCCGCTTGCCATCCTGCACTACAACGTACATGATTTGCATCGGCTCCAAGCCGCGGAATGGCACCTCGCGGGTGAGCAGCTCCCACAGTACGACCCCGTAGCTCCAGCTGTCGCAGTGCTTAGTAGCAGGGCGTTCGGCTAGCATCAGCTCTACAGCCATCCAAGCCGGCGTGCCCGCCAGAGTGGCGTGATTGTCGCTAACCACAACAGTTTTCGAGCTGCCAAAATCGCAGATTTTACATTGACGACTAGAACTGATTACCACATTCTTAGATTTTAGATCTCGGTGTATGATGCTGACTGGCGCTTCCTCGTGTAGGTACTGCATACCGCTGGCGATCTGTCTGGGTGCGTGAGACGGGCGTTTTACTGCATGCGACTTTTAGTAGTAGAAGCCAATAGCAGAGGTTGCTCATTGTCAATGAGCAGTGTTGAGTCTATTGTCAATGAGCAGTGTTGAGTCTATTGTCAATGAGCAGTGTTGAGTCAATTGTCAATGAGCAGTGTTGAGTCAATTGTCAATGAGCAGTGTTGAGTCAATTGTCAATGAGCAGTGTTGAGTCAATTGTCAATGAGCAGTGTTGAGTCAATTGCTAATGAGCAGTTACTCTCCAATCACTTTCAACTCACTTAGCCCAAGCCAGAATGCCAGTGAAGTCCAACGGCTGACTGGAATCGTGCAGGTAGTCGAACAGGCAGCCCAGGTCAGCGAGTTCGGATACAATGCAGTAGTGCGGTCGTTCAATCACGGCCCCGATAAAGCTGATCACATTTTTATGCTTTACCTGGCTGAGAATTTTTGCCTGTGTGGACGGATGGCGCGTTAAAAAATTATTAGTATGAAGAAATGGCAAGATGAAAAACGCTTTGGTTTGACACCCATTAGGGCGTCCCTTTGTTCCCATGAAGGTAACAAAGTCCCAAGCACTAGATGGTTCGTTCCGTCCTGCCCCCAGCGCGTGTCCTGGTGTTCAGAAATGCTCAAACCCTGTACTCTCCGCTTTCTTTCTAGGCTCGTAGCCACACTACTGGTGATTTGTATGTACGCTCGTAGCCTAACTTTGCACCATTGTTATTTTCTGCTTTTTATCATTGAATTTGGTCTTTTTATTTATTTGCTGTACTCGTACTTATAAACGTACACTTTTTTCATTCAAGCTCCTTTTTGCCTGAAGCATTTTTTATTTCTATGAAGGTTTAATCAAGGACGACTAAAGTAACGTATATAAGTACGGTATAAGAGGGTTTTATTTTTGATAGAAAGTTAAACCGTGTTAATCCTTTAGGAGCATGTTCTGCACGCTTAAAGGCTTCGTAGAGGAAATTCCTACATGCAGTTTAAAGCACGCAACAGTTCTAGAAAAAGACCTGAACAATGCGTTAATCAATTGCCTCGCGTGTGACCCGCGATAATGCACAAATAATGAACACAGTATTCTGGTAACGCGTATAGCACTATATTTCTATTATTTATTTGCACACACAGACACAGAGTGAGAGTTTAAGAGGGCATACAACTAATAACAAGAATTATCACGCGCCTAGCTCACTTAATGTTCAGTGCGCACTCTTATAGGCGGGCCAGGCCTAGGCTCTGTATTGGGTAACAAAATCCGCAGAGGCCCAAGCGGAGAGGGTTCCTTGGCGACGATCGTCCAGGTCTGACCGTTTCGGCGAATCCGCCCCCGTGGCCGCGCCCATCAAGGGGTCGATGGACGCCGAACAAGGCTGGCAATGGGTTTGGGTACGGGAACGGATACCATGGGCGACTGCCACCGCCCGCGCCGCCCTCTGTCAGCACCCGCTGCCAGCCCCTCCGAGCGATTGACAGTGGTAAAACTCTCCTAGAGGAGCCCGCTCCTGGAGCGCGTCCACTCGGCCCTTGGTCGGAACCAGGGGCAACGCTGCCCTCATGCTGGGTGGAGCCGCCCACGGCGCCCTCGTTCCGGCTGGAGGGTCCGTCCGCTCGTCTATAAACACCCTCCGACAGCTCCTCCGGGCGACTGTTAGCACCAAAACCGTCTTGGAGGAGCCCGTTAGTGGCTCCACTACGGCCTTGGGGCGGATCCAGGTGCGATCGGCGCCTGCACGGAAGCAGTGAGAAATGGGATTGTTAACTGGAGCACCCTACGATAGTGACAGAGCCTGCTCTACTTACCGGTTTACTTTTCGGCTGTTCCTCGGAGTCGCGCAAGACCCGCAGTCCATTTAAGTAGACATTCGCGAAACGCGTCTCCAAGTCGCGGAAATACTCTTTATTTTCCTGCAGACAATGGACATGCCCTTTTCCACTGCCGGAAACGTGTGCGTCCCTGCAGCTGGTTTGTCGGCCCTTGGCCGCGTCCATTTCCATGAATCCGCGCCGAATTCATTTAGCTGGTTGCTCATGCTTTGCGATTTGGTCTTTCGTTAAAGACTCTATAAGTAACAGATTTAAAAACTCGAAGTTTTCGGTGTATCAGGACCCAGCTCCCTTATTATCTAGGCTTATGTCGAAAGTGTAGTTTTTTGTTTAGGATTCGTCTTGGTCGAGATGAGACTCCGGTACGACCTCAAAAGCCGAGGAGTCCTAAGCCACGCCCAGGCCGGTTTCCGACTCAGCAGGTCTTGTGAAGAGCAGATAGCCCGCATCGCCCAAACCATCTTGATTTCTCGAGGACTTACAACCGAGTCTGGCGGAAGGCCCTCATCTGCAAGCTACTCGTCATGGGCGTCCCAGCCCTCGGTCTCGGTCTTAGGTCTTAGAAACGACTTCCTGAACGACCGGAGGGCAAAGGTCCGTTTCGGACGAGGGCTGAGCAAGAAGCGGACTTTCAGAGAGGACCTCCCGTAAGCTTTGGTCCTGGCCTCGCTCCTCTGGCTCGCCTACATCAACGACCTATTGAGTGCCATCGCCAATGCGACCAAGGAAGTGGATGTCCAATGCGACCAAGGAAGTGGATGTCCAATGCGACCAAGGAAGTGGATGTCCAATGCAATCAAGGAAGTGGATGTCCAATGCGACCAAGGAAGTGGATGTCCAATGCAACCAAGGAAGTGGATGTCCAATGCGACCAAGGAAGTGGATGTCAGCCTCTACGCCGACGACTCAGCTCTCATCCAAATCCAACTCAGCATCGGAGGCGACGCGCTTAAGTTCGAGGCCAACATCGCGTTCCTAGGGTGAAGTTCGACGATCATCTCGCCGAGCTTCGCCAAGCACGCGAAGGACATCCGCCGCCGCATAGCCGCACGTCGACGTCCGCTACAAGCCATCGCTCAACGCCAGCTAAGGGCAGACCAGCATGTGCTGCGGGTGGTCTACACAGCGACAGTCCGATCGTCGCGGACTACGGTAGCGGGACTTGGCTGCTGTCGCGGCCCCGAGCAAGCGCCTCCTGATCGAGCGGCAACAGAACTCTGCGCCAGGCTAATCACGGGGTGCGTTCAGACCACTATCTTTAAATACCTGTTGGGCGTCGCTGGCCTTCCGCCAGTCAGCAACATCGCCACCCAACGCGCCTTCCTTCTTTCCGAACGCATGGCCTGGCTACCGAAGACAGCTCCAGCCCACGTCATCGCTAAGAGCACAAAGCCCCGCCTTAAGAACCGCCCCTTCGAGGCTCACTAGCGACTACCCGCAGGCGGCGTGGGCGATGCCAACGACCCCAATTACACCAACGCCACCAGTCGCCACCACCCAGGCCTCACGGCGGACGAAGCCAGAACGTTTAGGGGCTGCTGCGCCGGACTGCCCAAGAGCTCACCTGCTGCAGGACCCTTAACAGCCCGCCACGCGCTCCCCAGCCCCTCGGCCCCCAGCCATGAAGTACGGACGGCGCCGACGGCATTTTCTTTGACACCTTGCTGGCGGACATCATCAACAGAAGCATGCCAACGAAGACCAAGCTAGAACGAGCCGCTGAGACCATAGACACAATGGAGCAGGACCCAGCCGTCATCTGGATGGACGGCTTGGTCGGTGCTGGCTCGACTAAAGGGGAAGAGCAGCCATCGGCCACTGGAAAAACCGGGGCCAAGAACACCTGGCCCTCGCTGGCGCCTGGTGCAGCAGTTCCATCGCCTCGGACAGCCTCAGTGCCATCACCGTGCTGAGCGCCGGCTGGGTCTCTACGCACTGCGGAGTGACAGGCAACGAAGCAGCAGGCCGGGCAGGCAGCCAGGGCCGCCAAACTTGACCAGTGCCGTGTCCCGCTCCAGCTTCAGGCGGCTAAGATCACTATGAGCGTATCCGCCAGAGCAGAAGGGCGCCGGACGTGACTCAAACGGCCCACTACAGACCCCCTCTGACCGGCCCTCCACGCCACCTCCATGTGCTCAAAAACCAACTGAGATCCGAGGCAATCGAGGACACCGTACAGCATATCATTGCTGACTGCCTGTGGGGCGACCGCCGACAGACCATCCTTCGGCTTACCCCGGAGGAATTTATTGCTTTCTAAAAGGATACCATCAGCATGGGGCGTCTGCCACCCTCCAGATCAGCTGTGCGGGAAAGGGAGAAGCCCTGAAGCAAAAGAAAGAAAAGGAAAGCAGTGCCCTCCACCGTCTAGTGCAGAGCTCTATGAAGCAAAGTCTCGCCACTGTTGCATGCGTTAGGCTGTCGAACTCCGCTATTCAAGTGCATTACAATAGTCCTGCCGCGTACCGACTTCTAAGAGATCAGTGGACGATACCATTTCCATCAGTGACGTCAATCAAGCGGCGCATCAGATTGTTCTTTCAGAAAATGGGCGCTTGAGAAGTAAACTCAAACTCTATACAGATGCCCTATTGAAAGTAGCTTAATCATGAAATAGACAAGAGACCTATCTAGTGTTGTAAAGTAAGCGCACTTGTGATACGACAAATACACATTCTTTACTGGCCCCAGATGATTTCTAAGAAAACCGAATGTAGCGTCCTGCCATCCTACTACTTCAATATATGTACAGTATCTGCGCATGTGCTCAGTCAGCAGAATAGGCAGAATTGCCTCAGCACAGGTTGTGGGACGATGTCGCCAAAAACGCCAGTGTGTTCCCCCAAGAGATTAAAAGTACTATATGACCTTTCAAATTCAAAGAATCGCTGCCTACCTCAGACAGGTCCAATTCTAACAATTTCTTCACGGCTACGATTCTGTCAGCACTGATCCATCGCGCCCTATAGACGCTGCCTTTGGCGCCGCGGCCAAGCAGCTCATAGAATTCCAGATCTGAGTAGCCGATGTGAACCAAATCAGTCATGAATTGGCTTGCATAAGTTGATGTTTGAAATCAATTCTTTTAATGACACAAAATACATTTTGGAGCATAAATATTAAACAAAAAACATTAAAAGTCATTAGATATGTAAATGTTTATTAAGTTCTCAATTTGTTGTTTGCCTAACTAACTATAGTACTAGTATTTGGCACTATAAATCTTTAGGCGATTCATTTAATGTTTCAATGAGTGACTTTTTTTAATTATCAAAACATTACCTACTAAAATAGCCATCCAAGTTAGTCTGCTTGTTTTGTAAATTGCTTTGTTTTTATTGCCTTCTTGCTTTTTGTTTCAGTTTGAATTTTCTTTTTTTGCTTCCCTTTTCTCTTTTTTTCTCTTTTGTTTATTTGCCTTCTAGTCTTTCTAACTTTCTATGCCATTTTAAAATCAGTGTGTTTCTAAGAAAAACAATTTGTTTTAATACTCATATTTCTTGAAATATTATTGAAATTTATTTTTTGTTGAAAATGACCTAAAATTTTAGTATAAATAGACACAAATTCAGCGGAGGAAAGACCAACTTGCACTCACCACAGTTCATAAGAGGTTAATAGCAATTAAGAAAAGTGTTCCGAGTAAATATAATTGAAGTTGTTTTCTGAGTTGATTTTTCTCTCAAGTGAAGTGAAGTAGATGGAAGCATACATAGTATATACTACTGAGAAGTGGAGGTGATAAGTAGAAGAAGAGGAAGTAGATCCTAACAGTACATATAAAGTACCAGAGCCTGTGACCCTCTGATCTCGGTAATGCCCAGGACTGGAAATATATGAAGTACATATACCAGTAGACCTTATATACTGCTCAGGCTAGAATAATAGTAAATGCTACTAGAAAAATTGTACACGCTACTAGAATAATAGTAACACACTACCAGAATAACAATAAGAATGCCACTTGTCAGAGTTAACTAGTATTCAGAAAAATTCTTAGACTAATACTTAGACCTATGCTTAGATAAAAACTCAGACCTATAGTAATAACTTTTCTCCAACTTATTCTAGAATAATAAATTCACAATAGAATAGTCTTGGTGGCAGCAATAGAACATTTAAGAGACAGAAGGAAAGCCCTGTATAGCTTTGGTGGCAGTTTATGAGATTTCTTAGTATACAGGAAACACACCTATAACAACTTTGTGGCTTAATGGTAAAATTTTCAAGAGAGAACAATCAGCCCTATAACAACTTGGTGACAGCTATGGAATCATTTATAAAGACTACCCCTATGTCAACTTGGTGGCAGTTTTAGGATATTTACAAGGTGAGAAGCAGTACCCCTATCATATAAAAATTGAATTAACTTTTGGATATAGTTAATATACTTTTAATTATAAATTGTCAAATAATATAGACTATTCATACTTAATAACATATAGAATGCTAGCTCTAAACAAACTTTAAACTATTTTAATTCTTATAAAATTTCAAAAAAAGAAACCTTTGAGAAATTGGAGAAAATGAAATTGACATGAATTTCTGAATTTTTCTAAACTTTGGCTATGCTATAACCCAAGTCTAGCCAGTGCTAGCATATAAGTTTAGCCCTAAAGGCATTATTGTAAGTGGTTAGCAATATAGCCAATGCCTTAAGTTGGTACAATGAAATGGCTATGTCAATATTCATTTATAGGTTGCAGATGTCCTTTGGCTTAGTTGGCCATTTTGGAACCTTCTATGCTTGTTATTACCAATAGAAAGTCTAGCTAAACTTTAAGACTGCCTTCAAAATATATATGGAGCTGCATTCTATATGGCAATTGAATTTGCTATGACTCAACAGCAGGTTTGATAAATGTTAAGCACCAATGTTGGCTCATATCTATATGCAGCCTAATGTAAAAGGTTTTATACCATGGAATGCCTGAAAAAAATATATACCTAAAAGGATACTTATAATATACAAAGGTTGTTACTAAATAAGAATAAAGCCTAGGCCTAGCCAAAAAGAAAGCAAAAAATTGTGCAAAGTGAGGCCTTTAAGGCAATTAAGCATTCAAAAAATTTAATTTAAATATGTATAAGCCTACTACTTTTTTCTTGGAAGATTTAAACTAATTCTAAGAATTTCTAGTTCTAGAATTATAAAATGAATCTATGACGTTTTATCCCAGGGACATTTTGTCTAGGACACTTTGTCCAAAAATTTTGGGGCATGACATTTTATCTGAAGGGTACAACATTTTGTACAATGGGCACAACACTTTGTCCAAAAATTTTGGGGCACAACATTTCATCCAAAAGGTACAACATTTTGTCCAATGGGCACAACATTTCATACAAAAATTTTGTTCATTTTAGTCTAATTGATTGAAGTGTTAATTGTTTAAAAGGGTTCAGTGAAGGGTTCATTATGACTAGTGCTGAAAGATGTACATATAGTTTCATGTACATCTGAGAGTGGAGTAGAGTGGGTATAAAGATAATGGGTAGAGAGTGTTCAATTTGGTTATGTAAAGTTGGTTAGTTTGCTAGGGTTGCTTTGGGCATTTCAAGGCCCATTCAAGAATGCCTACTAGGTGTACATCTGCCCTGATTTTCTTGTTGTCAGGTAGTGTACAAACTATGTGCCCTGGAGAACATCCAAATTTGGCCAAGAGGGGGATTTGTTACATTCTGCCATTCAACCTCTATAGCTGTTGTACTATTGCTACATGTTGTTATTAAAGTGGTAGTGCTAGTCTAGCTTGGATGTTGTACATGTAATATATATTCCACAAGTCACCTTTTGACACACTAAGCCAAAATTACAATTACAATATTGGAGAATGAGTGCATCAGGTGCAAAAATAAGAAGCTATGGAATGCAATAAGTGCAACCATTGGCAGCATTGAATGTGCAGCACTGGATTTTCCAGACCACAATATCAGGCCATGTGTCAGGGTGCACTGAGTCTGGAGTGGATCTATGAGGTGTGCAGTGCAAAAAGCTCCTCATTGAATCAGCAGCTCCTTGTCAAATTGGGGCTGCAGTCGTGCTAGCTCCATCAGACTCCTCATCAAATTGGGGCTGCAGTCACGCTAGCTCCATCAGCAGCTCCTTGTCAAATTGGGGCTACAATCATGCTAGCTCTGTCAGTATCACCTTGTCAAATTGGGGCTGCAATCACACTAGCTCCATCAGCAGCTCCTTGTCAAATTGGGGCTGCAATCATGCTAGCTCCGTCAGCAGCTCCTTGTCAAATTGGGGCTGCAGTCATGCTAGCTCTGTCAGCAGCTCCTCATCGAATTGGAGCCATAGTTGCGCTAGCTCCATCAGCAGCAGCACTTTTAAAGTTGTTTGTTGTGTTCATAAAAAGTAAATAATGAGACCATACATGTATGTGCATATACATTTATACAATCTAAATATACTAAATCTCTAAGGTTTGTATGTTTGAATACAAATTTTAGCAAAACTTAGCAATTTTAGCAAACTTTGGCAAGCAAACTTCTCGCAAGCAAATTTCATAGACCCGTTTAATTACCAGCCGATCCAATGCAAATTGTGTCAGGCGCATAGCAACATCCTGGTTTTTCCCTTGCGCCTTGCGCAACCTCTTAATCGCTAGCTGAACTTCTCTTTTTACAGTCAGAATTATTCATTGAAAAAATGCAGGAAAAAGGAATTTAGCAAATAAAAACACAAAACGCCAAAAAAATGCCAGTGTTAAAAAAATGCCAAGAGTGGCAACACTGGTCACAGCCTCCGGTTATTCTTATATGTATTTACTTCAGATCTACTTTGTATATTTTTACTACTCAATTCTGCTACTTCTCGGTAGTATGTACTGTATACACTTTGATCTACTTTGCTCTTACTTCTTAAAAAGAATTAACACAGAAAGCACTTCTTCAATTCTTATTTTCTCGGAACTCTTACTTTTTGCTAGTCTATCAATCACTTATTGTGGAACCGCGATGCGCAAGGTTGGTTCTCCCTCCACCGAAATTGCTTCTATTTATACTATTTTTACTTGTAGATTTAAACAAAAATTGTATTCGAAAAATATTATGAGAAAATCATACAGTATAACAAATTGTTTACTTAGTTTTCAGGCAAAAATTTGAAAGCATTGAATTGTAGAAATATAGATTGCCCTGCATAGATTAATATAGAAAACTAGGCCTATGTATATTTTAATCTAAATATATATATATATCATATTTTAATTTCTGGATATACCAAATAATGAAATAAATGCATGTACAAGCTAAGATAGGCCTATCCTATTGACAAAATATTATATATAAATTTAGAAATATATTTATATATTAGAAAGTTTTCATTTTTATATGTAGAGATTAAAAGAGTTAGTGACTTCATTTATAGAATCTACTTTTTCTTCATTTATAATTAAATGAAGATTATAAATCCTCTTCAAAAGATTTACTTACTTCAAAATTTCAATTTTCAACTTGCATAGGCCTAATGTTCTTTGCCACCTTTAATTTTTTTACAAAGTTAATGTGCAAATTTAGCCAATTTTAGGCCTATGCAAATTAATTCAGATTAGGGCCTAACTAGAGTAGAAATTTGGGTCTGCGCGGTCATTTCGTCTGCCGCCTTTTCTCGTCTGCCAAAGAATTTTAGCAGACGAAACGACTTTTTTATTTATGTTTATTTTGGTTCACTTATTTAGTATTTTTATGTAGGGAATTAAAATAAACTAGTATAAGCAAGTTTTAAGTATGTTTTCTTATTTATATTGATACATTTTGTTTTTCTTCATTTTCTACGAAACCTAACTAACCTATATATTTTCAACGCATCGATGCGAAGTTATTTTCTGAGAAAGTGGTGTTATCGATAATTTATTCGAAGAGCTTGCGTGCACGGCAGCCGTTCACGTAAGCTCAGAATTGCGTGCACGGCGGCTATCTACCTAGTGCTTTATTTGCATGTATGCAGCCGTCCACCTAGTGTTGTAATTGCGTGCACGGCAGCCGGCAATTGGCCGTGACTGGGCCCTTAAATCCACGCATTGGCATTGGCAAACCTAATTAAAAAATATTTTTACTATATTGTTTTATAATGTTTTATCCCCCGTACACCATGGACTGCAAATGTAATCTTAATTCATTGTTTTTTTGTTAACTTGAATATTAATTCGAATAGTATATGACTTACTGTATAAGCCTATAAGATATAGCTCTGCCGTGCACGCAATTCTGAGCTTACGTGAACGGCGGCCGTGCACGCAAGCTCTTCGTAATTTATTTCACCATGATTAAATTGCATATATATTATTTGCAACATATTAGCTCCGGAACTTTCAGAAAAATCCTAGCATTATAATAAATTATAATTAATAAGACATTTACATTACACTTCCATGCGAAGCTTGATGACATAATTAGTTATTCCGATTTATATATTATATATATTGGCAGACGAAACGACTATATCGTATATTGGCAGACGAAAAGGCGGCAGACGAAATGACCGTCAACCGAAATTTGAACTATACTTGGTAATGAAATAGTTAAAATGTTAATTATATTTATAAAACTACTAGTTGTAGTTGATACTAGTTGTAGTTGCTTGGCCTAAAGTTAATTAGGCCCCTGCCATTAAAATATAAACCTTGTTCTTGGTGAGCCTAGTTATAAATCTACTATTTTGTTACCAAAGTGGCTTTTAATTAAGTGGATTGTATTCTATTTTGATGCCCCATTTTGCTTTTTGGTGCCTAAGCTAAATTATAAATTAGAATTGGACACAAAAAGTGATACTTCACAAATAGGATCTGGTTCTAGATCTGGTTCTAGAACCAGAAAAAGCAATATGAAAAGGACCTGAACCATCTAAGCTTTTTAAATTTTTTTCTTATGCTGCTTTACAGCAATTTGCTTAGCAGCTCAAGCTGTTTTTGAGATGCTTGCTTATCTAGTCATCAACTCTACCTAGTGCTTCGGGCTTTTCCTAAGCCTATTTTTTAAAAATGCAAAAAAATTCACTCTAAGAAATTTGTTTCTTATAATAATAGTGCCTACTAATAGTAATAGGTTTCCACTTCTAACTAAAGATTTTGCATTATAAGAGCAGAAAAAACAAAACATTATATTAGATATTTCCTTATTTATTAAGAGCGGCAAGAGCCCGAACAAACTCGGGTTTTGGTCGAGTCGAGTATATTGCTCTATTGTCTTATAATATATAAACTAACTTAATGCTTTTTATTTGTATGAATTATAAATTTTGTATTTTGTATTTGTAATAATAGGTCTTACTTTTGGCACAAAATGTTTCTTTTTTACTACTTATTGTTTTAGTAGGATTATGATTACTTTAAGTTAATGGATTCTAGGAAACCCAAAAAACCTATTTTGAAAACTAAAAAAACAAATCCATATTGGCATACTTGCCGATTGTAGTGCTCGTTAGAAATAACGGCATTTTTGTTTTATGATCCCCATTCCTAGGCACTTTCGTTATACGATCCCCGTGTAAAACACGCAGTCAATAATAGATACCAGACGAAATGTTTTCTATGAGTCAAAGTCACTGCAATAAGGCAGTTTCAATTGCTGTCTATTTGAAGTGGAGTGCAGCAAAAATGAGGCCACAACAAGATTCTTCACAAGAGTAGGAATGTCTCTATATTCAATTTCATTATACAATCATTCAGATGGAGGAAATATATGGAAAGGATTGTATAACAAATGTGAAGGGGTGTTAAGGGTGTTAAAAAAGGAAAGACTGAATCATCAACCATGTTCCACTCGTTAGGCTAATCTATACACAAGATACACGGTCTTTTAGCGCAGCAATGCATGCAGCCAGTGCAGAGCATATGAAACGACCCAGGAGAATTCTTTTTATTGGCCATTCCTAAAATTTTTACAGGGGGTTATTTTGCATTTTAGGTACACGTACACAATCCCCTGCAAACACATTTTTGACTTGGGGAATTATATTACAAAATTGATGAAACGCCCAAGTTTTGTTATCCAATCCCTTTCCATACATTTCCTCCATTTGAATGATTGTATAATGAAAGTGAATATAAAGATGTCCCTACTATTGCCAATAAATGTGGCTTATGATTAACTAGGCCTAGGGTAATAATGCTTCACATATACTCCACTGGTATACAAACAAGACTCCTATCTTTTACACAGGGGATTGTATAACAAAAGTGCTATGTTTTGTAGGACAAATGTAAGGGGATTGTAGAATGAAAGAATGCCAAAATAACAATTTAATTATTCTATATGTATTCTATGTGGTTCCTAGTCATTTTGTCATCTGCCATTTCGTCATCTGGGTGTCTGGGGTGCTCACCTCGACTATGGTCACTTTGTCATCTTAATTAACATGCACTACCTGAAGAGAGTCATCTTGTCATCCACCAATCATATTAGTTCCAACTTCAAGTGAATTATTGTGGCAAATAAATATATTTACTTAGAATCCTAATGATCCCAGTCATTTTGTTATCTCGATTGATAAAACCTGTCAATCGATCAGTTCTGCTTGCTGCAGCTTATAGTTAGGCCTATTAAACAAAAAATAGTTTATACTAACTCGAATCATGCACAGATTGATTGGTTGATGACAAAGTATCTAGCATAACTAAATATTTGGTCACTTCGTCATATTATTTTTCAAGATACTTTGCTTCTGGTCACTTTGTCATCCAATATGACAAAATGGAATATGACGATCTGACCAGTGACCTTCAATGTAATGTATATACTATGAAGTATATAATAGGCCCTATGTAAAATTTAACTTGTGAACTTGACAATTATTATACTTGATAGTATAAACTCACTCAACTGGACTTAGGGCTAGGGGTATATGTTATTTTAACTAGCTGGACTTGCCTTGCCATTGTCATTGCTGCCGCTAAAAGCCAGTTCCCTATTTAATTGCTTTAAAAAATTCAAGACAATTCAAAATGCTTCATTATTTATCAGCAATCAATTTTTGTTAAAAACTTGACAAAAACTCATTAAGTCATATAATTGCTAGATTGTAATATATTTTTATATATAGCAAAAATACACTATTTCTAACTCCCAAAGTCCTACTCATAAGATGATAGGCAAGAAAAGGTAGTCTAGCAATATTTGTTCCAATTTTATTTTGAAATATTATTATTATTATTATTACTAAGTTTGTATAGATTTAGGCTAGCCAGTGGTTAGCCAGTTGATAATTGAGTTGGGTATCATATAGTATAGGCCTATTATCCTATATAATCATATATATCATACAGAACAAAGGCCAAGATTGTCAGGTTCAAAGTTTTGCTTTTGCCATAAGCCATACTTTGTTCAGTAACATAATAAAGCTTGGTACTATTGGCTAACTAGCCATGTTGATAAAATTGCTAATAAAACTTGTTAAACTTATACATATGAACTTGTTGGCTTGTAGCTCTATAGTTATAGAAAGATAAGTAAATTTACTTAGCCTAGTAAATAGTGGAATAGTACTGTTTTTTTCCAAAGCTAAGAATAAAAAGCTAGGCCTATTCATATTTTTAAATAGATTCTTATACCAAGATTTTATCTAATACACTAGCCTATTGATTTACATTATGTAATAAAAAGCAAAAAATCTAAAATTTAAAATTAAAATTTTTAAATTTCTGCATAGGCCTATCCCCTTTGGCTATAGACATCATTTTCTAATATAGTATTATATTGTAGCATTAATTCAAACTTATAATAAAATTGTGAAGCAAACTAGATTACTAGCAATTGTAATTCATTTTTTATAAATTGTTTTGTCTTTAAATATAATGTCCTTGTAAAAATGGACAAGTTTAGAGTGCTATTTATGTTTAAGATATAGACAGTCCATATTCTAGAAGACATGATTTATGCCAGAATTTTCTGGTATGCAGTTATGCATTCAATATGACTTTAAGTAGACCTATGGTATAGACAGAAGTTTTCAAACAAAATATAGTAATGGTGACCTAGTTCTTCTATGTGATAGGGATACTATATTATCTTAGCTTTCAAAATTGAATCTTTAAATTAGACCTTGGGTACAATTTTGCATCTTATGTAAAATAAACTTGAAGTTGAACAATTCAAACAATATTCATTGTGGTGACAAATGAATGAATGAATGTATCCTTGGCTTGGTGGGTGAAATGCACCTTAATTTATTCCATAATTATTTGTATAATCTATTTGTGCAATAAAACTAAAAGTAATTAGATATTATTATTTAAACTAGATGGACTCAAATTCTAGAACAACTATGCTACTCTACTACAACCATGGCGCCTAGAAAGCCTAATACCAAACACAGCATATTCACCTTTCAAATACAATAGGAATTAGCATGCAGTAAAAAATAGTAATAAAGTATATACTGTAGTAAGTATCACAGAAAAGGAAACGTACTACTGAATAAACACTGACTAAAATAGTTAATAGATAATTTCCAGGAACACAGGATACATTATAAAAAGTACATATATTCAAATGATACATAAATATACTTTACACTTAGTACTAGGCTTAGTTTTCTATATAATAGGAATACTATATAATATCCTAACTTTGCAAATCACATCCTGAAATTGGACCTTGGATGCAATTTTGCATCTTAATGCAAGCAAAAAAAGAATTTAGATCTAGGAATATGAATATATATGAATATTATATATTGCAAGAAAAGTTATAAAAGGTGGAAAGGAAAGATAAAAGAGCTAATAAAAAGAAAAAGAAAAGAAAGAAGAGGAGAGAAGATAGAATAAGATAATAAAAGGGGAAAAGGGAAAGAAAAGAGGAAAGAAATGAAATCAAGATTAGAAAGAAAGAAAGAAAAAAGAAGGAAGAAAATAAAAGAAATAAAGAAGAAAAGGAAAAAAGAAGGGGGAGAACAAAACCTTATAAAAAAAGAAAGAAGAGAGAAGAAAAGAGAAAATAGTCAAAAAGGCAATCAAGTTGAATAGGCATTAAGCACCATATATACATTCTGCACCATCTCCAAAGTATAATTCATAGCTGCATTCTTAAAATTGAAATAGCAAATAGCAAGAAATCACAATACCTTATTGCCTAATGGCACATTGCAACCATAGCAAGAAAGTAATAGAAAGCTACAGAAAATTTACTACCCTAAGGTAATTATAATATAAATATAGATACAGATAGGCTATAGGAAAATTTTTGAGATATGGCTTTGGATATAAGTTTTGGTTATAGTAAAACTTTAGACAAAATGACCTAAAATATTAGAACATATAGTCAGTAGAAGATTTATAGTTGGGTTTTGAAGTTTCTTGCTAGTTTTAAAATATTAATATTTTTATACTATTTGCAGAATTTATGGTTTAAGTCATTGGCACTACTTATAAGTCGGTTTTTGTAGGCAATTCTATATTGTTAATATTTTAGCTTTCTAGTCTATGCATAATTTTTTGCTATCTAGTCTCCTTGGGATGAGTATTTTTCAAACTATAGGCTTAGTTTAAAAATCTAGCATTGTATTTTTCAGTATTAATTATTGATCCAGTACTGTAAACCTCTGCAGCAGCAGAAGCCATGCCAAAAGTGCCGCGTCGTTCAAATCTGAAATCATCAAAGCGGAAGCGTCAGACTTTGAAGTTTTGCTTGAACTGCGCCCAGCCAGTCGAGGACGGCATCATGGACATAGTGAGCTTTGAAAAATTCCTAACAGAACGAATCAAAGTGCAGGGCAAGACTAACAACTTGCAAAACCTGGTCAGCGTTGAGCGAACTAAAAACGAACTGACTGTCACGGCGGATATCCCGTTCTCTAAGCGATATTTAAAGTACCTGGCAAAGAAGTATCTAAAGAAAAACTCTCTTCGTGACTACCTACGAGTGGTGGCCTCCGGTCGGGAGTCCTTCGACCTGCGCTACTTCAACATCAACAGCGATGAGGCGGATGAAGCTGACGGCGACGAGTAGCAAGCTGGGAGTGCAGGCACTGTCTTGTTGAGTGACAGATGTATATTGCAGCGGATAGGCACTTGCAAAGCTGTTTAAGAATATAATATAGCGATGTGTTCAATTTCATTTAAATGCCAACCATATTAGTACTTGTTGGATTAAAAATGGTCTGCTGTTTTTGTTGACTCGAGTTTTTATTTTATCAGCAAATTATGCCCTCCCCTGCGATACCTGCGTTATCCACTGCCCTCCCTGCCATGCCCTCTGCCATCCCCTGCGATACCTGCGTTATCCACTGCCCCCCCTGCCATGCCCTCTCTGCCATCCACTGCCCTCCCTGCCATGCCCTCTCTGCCATCCACTGCCCTCCCTGCCATCCACTGCCCTCCCTGCCATGCCCTCTGCCATCCACTGCCCTCCCTGCCATGCCCTCTGCCATCCACTGCCCTCCCTGCCATGCCTCTGTCATCCACTACCCTCCCTGCCATCTACTACCCATTACTCATTACTCAGTGACAAGAATGGGATTGAGACTAAACCAAAAAGCCACACCTACAAACTTCACACCGATTCTGTCGAAATTCTACACTAGAAATTTAGGCAGCCGGTAAAGTCAAGAATGCAATTAACCAAATTACGATGCCATGATGGAATCATCGCTGCAGCTCTCTCGTACGCTTTTTTACCACGGATACACAACAAACGAAAAAATGTCAAGAAAAAATGTAGGTTAAAAATATTTTGGATCAATAACTTTCACATATTGTGAAGTTTTTTAGGCATAAAGTTACGAAAGCGGTATTTGGCAAGTTTGGACTCTATGAAACAACTTAGCGAAGAGTAGTTTTCCAATATTTTCGAGTGGAGCCAAAAAGGGAGCCCATACATCGAGTTCAAGTTATGTGGGACATGCTATTGACTGTCTGTAGCCCACCCAATCTTGGACATCTGTACTGTACCATCTCACCTTACGGTAAGGTGCCCAAGCCTGGTGCGCGTCTGATGCTGAAATCTCTCCTGCGGTGGCTAAATTAGTGTCAGGAGATGCATCGATGGCAACGCCCCTAACGAATTCACATGTCCAATACACGAGTTTACACTTGTGTTAGATTGTGGCTGTTTTATGACTTGAAACATTGAGCCCTCCTAACTGCAGCATTGAGCGTACACGCCAGGCTCTACGCGTAGCTCTGCTTTGATTCATTTGATGCTATGCTAATCTGAAGCGACTGTGAGTCATCGACCGATTTACCCACTGAGCTGGTTTCTCTGACACTACTGTCCCTCAGAGTCAGCTGCTTATTGTGCCGCGAGATCATTTTAGCAAACGTTTCGTCTAGCGACATCTGGTAAAACGAGAAGCTGGCCAGATTCCAGATTTGCTTCATCTCGGCTAGCCAGGACAGGGCGTGCGACAGTCTGCCGAAGCTATTGATCGGCACGCTGAACTCAATGCTGTCCATGAACTCTTCGATAACGCTGCTGTTTGAAAATTTGCTGCTGACGGCAGTGATCGCCTTGGATTTTCTCATCTCCAAGGCTTCGGTTGATTGGTTGCTATCCGTAGCAAAGAAGAGCTCGAGAGTGTAGAGCTGGCCGTACCTGCGGTGTCAGGGATGGAGCAGCTGATGTTGTACTAGCATTTCACCTCAGCTAGCATGCCTGCACTTCAATGGCGTATGCAGGAATTTAAAGTATTTGGTGTCTTAGTGGGCGCCCATGGCTCTTGGGCGCCTCAGGCTCTTAGTAGGTGCCCTTGGCTCTTGGTGGGTGACTCTGGCTCTTGGTGGGCGCCCCTGGCTCTTGGGCGCCTCAGGCTCTTGGTAGGTGCCCTTGGCTCTTGGTGGGTGACTCTGGCTCTTGGTGGGCGCCCCTGGCTCTTGGGCGCCTCAGGCTCTTGGTAGGTGCCCTTGGCTCTTGGTGGGTGACTCTGGCTCTTGGTGGGCACACCTGGCTTTTGGTGAGTGCCCCTGGCTCTTGGTGAGTATTTTGAGTCAAGAACTCTGGATTTCAAGATCATCGATCAAGAGACTGAACGATTTGTTTGGCCGTGGCTCACAGGTTGGTAATTTTTTTAGCTCTTAAGCGTAATTGAGCTTTCAAATGCATTCCCAAAGTGTTTAAGCGTAAGACGTGCGTCCTCTTACCAGCCAGCCTTGGTTAAAATGCTGCACGTTTCAGTCCTCAATTCAGACCAGCCAAAGTATGCGTGCAATACCGAAACGTAAAAAATATCAAAGGTTTGCCGTGACGGTTTGCAGAGCTATGGCGGCAATTTGACACTTACCTGTTCTTTAACTGCTGCACAGCGCCCAGGCCGATCAAGTAGCCGTGATTCAGAATGCCAACCCTGGTAGCCAGCGCTTCTGCCTCTTCCATGCTGTGCGTCGCGACGACTATTGAACGGTTCTCGCCAGCCAGGGATTTGATCGCCTGCCACAGGAATCGCCGGCCGTCTGGATCCACGCCAGTTGAAGCTTCGTCGATGACCAGAACGCACGGATCGCCCAGCAGAGACGTGGCCAGTGACAGCCGCCTCTTGGACCCAAACGACAGCTCGATGGCGGCCTTGTTGCTGTGCTGGTCCAGCTCAAGGCCTTCAAGTAGCAGGTCGATTTGCTCGTCAGCGTCCTCTTTCGAGATTCCCATAATCGTTGCGTAGAACTCCAGGTGCTCCCGGGCTGTGAGGTTGGCGTACAGCGGATTGTACTGTGGACAGAATCCTACATGGCCTCGCTTGGTTGCCAGCCTGCTTGACCTCCAACGGTCGCCCTTCCGGATTTCGCATCGACCTTTGTCTGCCCTGATCTGGCCCACAATCACGGCCATCGTAGTGCTCTTGCCTGCGCCATTTGGACCAAGCAGACCAAATATCTCACCGGAGGCCACGGCGAAGCTGACATCCTGAACAGCCTTGGCTTCGTTTCCGAAAGTCACGCTAATATGACGCAACTCTAGCAAGTTGTTCTTACTTCGAGGCGTCTCATCAAGAAAGTTAATTTCGTCTCGAATCCCTTCGTCATTTTCAAAATTCGCTAGTTCAACATCGTTATTATTTAACTTTTTGCAAGCGTTTGATAGAAAAAATCTGTTCTCAAAGATGCTCAATACTAAGGGCTGGATAACAAAGTGCACTATGATGGACGTTAATGACGCAACGATGTGCGGCTGGGAGAAGAAAATGATTCTTGCAGATCTTTCCACTGTGGAAATACTGCTGACCTCAAGGAATGACACTGTATAGAATATCGCCTTCGTGCCGTGAAAGGTCAGCGCGATTGTTGCGAAGGGCGGCAGCAGCGCAATCAGCACCACGCCAACCACATTGTCCAGCTGAACTGTCAGCGTAATTAGCATGAGAAAGACGGAGAAGAAGAAATAAGTCACTGCAACTATTGGATTTGACTTGTTGAGAAGCGAGCTGAGAATGTACACTGTCAGCTGATTGTTGCTGAGACCGAATATTAGAGTTGGTAGCACGATTCCAGCAAGGTAGAAGCTATTAGCATAGCCGCTTGAGTTAATTACGACGACCAGAATTACGCTGACCAGGTAAATAACCGCGTATTGAATCCAATGCACGAAATGCATAGTTGTCCAGTAGTTGGTATCGTCCATTCCAATTGTGGACAGCTGGTTTTTCACCCTAGTCTCCTTGTCTTCGATGATGTCGTCAAGAAACGTAGCCGGAATGATCGTCAGTAGTAAAATTTGCGCAAAAATTCCGTACAAATTGATGAAAGCGCCTCGAAAGTCGTAAGTTGACTCGACCTGAATGTGGAACAGTTCGTTCTCCCTTTCAACTACGCCGGATAAAAAGTACATCAGCAGCTTAATGTAGGCTCCGACGCCGATAAATGCAGCTTGTGAAGAATTAAAGTCCTTGTTTGTTTGGAACGATCCAACAGAAATTTTTCTGTCGCTATTAAGTAGATCCTTGTTCCACTCGCTTGAGTAGACGACTGGGCAGCCGGATTGCAGATTAGTTACCCCTTCACAGATAGATCTGAACTGAATTATTGTCGAAGGTTGCTTTAAATACTCTCTGAGGCCTTCCATAGGAATGGGCAGTGCGTAGAATGTGTGAATCGTATCATTGTCCGACTTTCCCGTGAGCATCTGAGCGCAGGTGCTCGCCGATAAGTTTATCCCGAGTTTGGATTCAAACAGACAAATCCCTCCCTTGAACGAGTCGCCAGAGTTGGTTAGATTGTTTCGAATTTTTAGTTTTAAGTTTCCTTGGCGCTTCTCAATGACGGCCAAGATGATGAGAATGAGCAGCATTGCCAGAGGAATGCCGATTCGGCTAATCAATCGCGTCTTTGAGCGAAGCAGTCGCATCAAATTAACACGTATTAGGGCACGAAAGTTTTGCATATTCGACGGGTTGAGGGTTTTCTCGACAGAAGAAAGAAGCGTTTGCAACCGTTTTCTTCTGCTTTTGAGTTGGTTACTGGCGTCTTCCTCGGCTCCTTCGCCTTCGCCTAGCAACCCGATCCGCCCCTTTCTAAATAGGTCCTCAATTTCACCAGGCGGGAAATCCTTTAGCCGGATAAAGATGTCATCCAAAGACACCTGGTGCAGTCCGAATGCGGCTATCCAATTTAATCTTCGTTCCAGCGCTTGCGCCAACAGCGGCAACTCCTTGATGTTTTCAGTCGGTAGATGAAACCGCAGACTTCTGTGAAACTGGCTTCTCACACGGACAGATCTGAAGTCGTGCACAATTTGCTTTACTAAAAGTGGAGCGTAAGTTTCCGATTTAAGCGTGACATTGAATTCAAAGCCGCAGTCGAACGCGCTCTTTAGAAAGTGGGACGACCCGGCGCAAATCAGGGCTCCGCCGGACAAAAACATCTTGCGATCCGCCAGGATGTCCGCTTCGTCCATCGCCTGTGTACTCAGAATTATTGAACACTTAGTCTTGTATTCCTGCAGCAGCTTCCAAATCAATCGTTTGGACAGCGCGTCGACACCGCTGGTTGGCTCGTCCAGCAGTAGCACCTTGGCATCTCCAACGAGAGCCACAGCGGTGCACAGCTTGCGCCTCATGCCGTTGCTGAGATTCTCAACGCAAACAGTCTTCTTGAAATTTAGTCGCGTCGCGTCCAGCAGCTTATCGATTGCTTCATCAGAAATCTCCAAGTTTTGGCAGCTGACGCGAGCCAGCTCAAGCGTCTGCAGTACAGTTAGCGAGTTACATAAGGAGTTCTCCTGCGGACACACGCTAACAATCTTGTGCAACTTAATTCTGTTGATTGGGTTGCTGACCAGAAGGCCGTCGACAGAAACGTGCCCCTCTGTTGGAACATCAGTGCCGCTTAATATATTCAATAACGTTGTCTTTCCTGAGCCGTTGTGTCCAACGATTGCTGTGATTTGGTGCTCGTAGATGCAACCTACAATGTAAATGTAGCTTTTTAAGCTTTTTAAAGAACTATTACTAGTAAATTATTCACAGTTGAACACAGATCTTGAAAAACCATAAATTGGGTTTAGACTGAAAATCAAGTTTTATCCTAATAAATGTGAGCAAAAAGTCGTTAGTAGCAAGAGGGATTCCTGTGATTTCCCACCTGCTTCTTTTTCCTCAATATTTCTAATTTCTAATCCAGTTAAATTACTTGATGCCAACCATTACTTGGTTGTTCAGTGCGTATGGGGATCTGCCAGTGATCATTGGTAACTCTTTCAAGGTTCCATATAGCCTTAGGACTTGCTTTTGTTCATAGACTTCTGCGGGGGTCAAGGCTTCAGCGAACTTCAGCAGCTCCTCCCTCCTTTTGCTCCACAGTCGCACTGTGCTCTCCGTTCTATCAACAAACAGCTTCTCCTTTAAGCTTCCTTTCTCTAGAGCAGAGCAACAGAAGCGGTTAATCCTGGCATCAAGCCATCCATTTTTAAGAGCCAGGTGTCTCAAAGACTACCTTGATTAGTTTTTTAGACTTCTCTTATCCTTGTCTTGTTCTCCTTCCGTTCTCTCACTTTGCCTTCCTTCACTTCCTTTCCCTTTTACTTCTTCGTATCCATGGGGCACCATTGGTGTTTCTGGTCCAGGACCGCTCCCTTATATTCATCCCTTACATAAACAGAACTTACGTTTCACTTACCTGAAACGTTGTTTAGAGCTACTATTGTCTTGGATCTTTCTTTGCAAAAGCAGTGCGCTCTGTTTTTAAAGCGCTTGCTAGCCTGGATGATCTGGACAATTGGCCGCTGACCTTCAGCGATTGGCTCAATATTCGGCGAGTCGGTCAGAAAATCTTCGAGATGCTCGGTGATAGGCTCTGTTGACTCTTGTACCCAGAATCGTCTGTCAAAGATGTAGCCACATTGCAGCCGGTATCCATTTCCCGAGGCCATCACAAAGTCTAAGTATACGGTTGCACCAACGACTAGCGCCGGAAACAGGATGCTTACAGCCAACACCCAGTTGTGATAGACTGTCACGCTGTCAGCGATAGTAGAAGACATTAAGTGGGCGGTCAAAAACTCGCCAAAGTGTCCCATCGGTCCTAGCAGTAGCAGCAGGAGGACCTTGGGCCAAAGTCCCACAGAGGGAGGCAGCAGGTAGTTAATTATTACTATAACGCAGGAGAATATTGCAATCAGTGCCAGCACTAGGCCGATATTAAATAAGCTGTATAGCAGTACGCTCAGCAGGAATCCCAATGCGGCAATACAGAACAACTGCGCCATCGTCACAAAAAATATAGCGATCATTGAGTTAGGCCGATAGAAATTCGGACAATGCGCAGTGAAGGAGGTGACCATCAGCACAGCCGTTATCAGCGCTTCAGTCAAGGTAATCAACCACATGGCTGACCAAAACGCGTTTACGGATAGGCCTTTTTGAAACATGATCCGTAGAAAGCCGTTCTTTTTCAAGTCCGCAATGCACCTGATTGTGCTCAAAAGGAAGTAGAGAAACCCCGAGCAGATGAGCAGCATAGATTGGAAAAGTGCCGTCAATTCAATGACGCCCTTGAAGTTGCCGTGCTTTCCACAAAAAGTGTTTGAGGGCTGTCTAATCCACTTATTGTCTGCCGCCTTGATGCTGAAAAACTCCGCCCTGCCAAACGTGTAGCCCGAATGGTGCAGCTTCGGCTTCAGTGAGGTCGCCACCAGGTGATTAAGGAAGGGGCATTGAAGCTCGGCTCCCCGAGACACCTGACATCTGACGGTCGGAAGCGTATTGCCAGTGCCGTAGTCTATGTAGGACGTGTGCCTATTGGTGTAACTTCTGCCGTATTGCAGCCGAAATGCCGTCTCAGAGCAGCGGCTCCGAGTCTCGCACGACACGAGCATCTGCTCGACTCTGCTGCGCGCAATTACCTCCCTGTAAATAATGGCATCCATTAGGGCCCTTGCCGATTCCGGATGCGAGTACTTGTCTACTAAGAGTAAACTGTTTGCCGTAAACTCGTTGGCTGTCATGTAGGAGACAATCTGGGCTCCGATGCCCATCCAGTTGGTAATTATCGAGAACAGAAAAATATTTGACACGGAAGCTAGGCACACCAGCAGGATCCAAGGTAGATGGCTCAATTTTAGTCTCAGCAGGAGAAGGAGCAGGTACAGAAATTGATTTTTCATCGCAATTTCTTGGCGTGCACACTTAAATGGTAAGCCTGGAGTGAAACGAGATTTGTGGCTCTCTACGAGTACGAGATCGCATTCAAGAAATACTTCGAGCCGCTAATTCCTACGTTGTCTGAAGACCGACCTTGAACTTACACTTGAATAGTTGAAAAGTCAATATATTAGGAAAGTTATTTTCATACAATTCAATGACAACTAGCAATTAGACTTGAAAGCATTATGATAGTGTATAATGTAGTATGACTGGTATCAGAATTGATTCTAGAAAGCCATCTTTCTGTGTCTATCTACCTTGAACCCATGTCCATATGGCTATAAAAACCAAACCAAAGCATTGAGCCAAATCGTCTCACCTGTTGCACGTTAATTCTTCGGCGCTAAGAAACAAATTGCTAAGCTCATAGCTTCGTTGGTTGTTGAGCAGTATTTCTGTTTCCAAAATATTTTTTTTTAAACTGATTGTCTAAATAAAGAAGTGGATTCCTGCGATTGGGGCCACAGGTAGTTAGAAAAGATGATTATTAATAAGACTTTGAGCCATAGATTTTTTAGCATGGAACTTCTATTTTTAGTGTTTTGATTGACGGTTATAAAACTCATTTTTTAGCATTTTTGCTTTATTGTTAATAAATATTGCAAACATATTCAGTTTAGTCGAAAATTTTGCAGCCTTCAATTTATTTACACGTTTATTGATTGCTTCTAATCATAATTAACCGCTAGTATTTTGATACGATTCTCTAGTCGTAATTGGATGACATGACACCGTTATGGATTGAGAAAAGTCTATCGGGGCAACTTGAAGCTAGACATGATTGCTACATCTGAAAATAACTTTTATTACAGAGAAATGATCAATAATATTTAGCAAAGTGATGAAATGAAAAGATGACTAATAATACGCTCGTATCTACAATAGAAAACTGCTCTGCACCTTCGTAAACTACTGGTCAAATTTCATTTCATCAACTAAAAACTTGGCGCTCCTTGCTTCGAAATTCAGCCTTCAGCCTTTTCCCAATCAGCTTTTTCAGCCTGGAACCGTCCTTTCGATCTTTCACTGCGGTCATGGCTTTGCACTCGTTCGGATAAAAGTGGCACTTTTTATAGTGCTCGTTGACCCCGATGTCCACAGCCACGTGGTAGATGCTCATCCTCGTGTTCGGCTTGGGGGCGTCCTCCCAGCTGAAGTGATTTTGCAGCGCCACGACGCAGCAGGATCTGTGGATTGACTTTGCCGAATAGCCAATCTGGCTCTCCTCTTTCGTTCGGTAGGGATGTCGCAGCATGTGCATCCTGGAATCCACTGTCGAGTCCTCTCCGAGCTCGTTGAAGTGGTACCAGTTTCTGAAGGCGAACGAGCTGGTGCTGACCTTCTCCAAGGCTGCCAGCATGGAGGGATAGTCGGGGTGCTGCTGCGGCACGATGATCTCGTCGAGGTCGAACACTGCCGTGTACTTGTAACCGCCCAGGTTCTGAAAATGCGCATTCAAGTTTTGTTTTGCGGACAAGTTCATGGCCTCTGTCGCCTGTCTCCGGTACCTTTTGCACGTACATTTAGTTTGTGTACTCGGGCAAATTTGGAGTTGGTAGTTTTTCCGATTAGTGCGTTTTCGTATCTCACTACTGGCAGGTTTCAGTGGCCATACTTTCAATCTTAATTGTATTGTATAATTACGGAATCACAAAGTCTACAAACCAGTGAAGCTAGTTAACAGTGGGCCCGAAACTCACGAGGTATCAATAAATATACCCAGGAGGGTTGCAGACACTGGCACAACTCCTTCGGCGAAATCGGCCCACAATCTGAGGCTACTCTACTCTACAACCTGTGAACAAGCCCCAGATGCATGGGTGGCCGCGCATTCAAAAAATCCAAACCTAAAGAGTAAAACTCTGATCTTTATTCTAAAGAATCCTCACCTCGTAGAGGCACTGGTTGATGGCGGGAGACATCAGCAGCAGCTTTAAATCGCTGTCCGCCGGATCGCAAAACGGGCAGCCGATTTTTCTCACGTTCAAAAAGCCTTCGGCGCTGTAAGACTGGGCCACGGCTTCAAAGTTTTTGTTCAATACATGATAGAAATGCAGTTCGACTTTGTCCATTTTGAGTAGGCGCTGGGCTTCCAGCCATTCAATCAGCCGGTGCTCGTTTGGATTGCCAAACGTCACGGACACGCAGTTGATGATTTGTTGCTGATCAGCTGGCTGCTTTCCCAGAGACAGCGGATTGTGTCTGACCCGCAGCACCTGCGATCGCTGAGCGGCGTCTCCAGTCTGAACAAAGACAAAGGTGGCAGATCTGGTGTCATTACCGATTGGACAGGACAGCACGAACTCCTTATAGTAGTGATTGTTGTACCCCATGCCAGCTCCGATTGCCGACTTTCTGGCAACCGTGCTAAACGACATGCGGCCGGACTCGTGCAGAAACTGGCAAATAAAGTCACTCTCATAGGCTTTGATATCCAGCACGGCTACGATGCGGACGTATTTTCGATTTCCAAGCGTAGCTCGGGTGTCAAAGTAGGCGCTGAACACGTGCTGCCCGATGGCGGCCAGATCGTCCTGGTCCGGTCGCAGCTGTTCAGCGATTCTCCGTGAGAGTTCCAGATCGACCACCCGCGGCTCGGTTCGCCGGGTCAGTTTGAGCGCGGAGAACAGAATTATGACGAGCAGCATGCAGCCGACGGCAGCGACAAACGTTGCTCGTCTAGTGAGCCTGTGCAACACCTGGCAGCCCAGCGACTGTGTTGAGGAGAACGTTGGGATTGATTTGTTGAGCATTACTCCAGGAAAGATTAACGCTTTTTTATTCACACCAGTTTAGTAGTCTGCTCAAGCGTTGGTGCTCGTAGCTATAAAAAATACGTATTCAATAAAAAGTTGGACGTCTTCAATACGTATTTTTTGGTCATTGGAACGCCCCTAAGACGCATCCAATGCATTTATTATCTTCCAAGAAGCTGGTTTCTACAAAAATGGTGAATAAGTATTGATTCTATTATTATTTTATATTTATGCATCATTTTTGTAGAAACCAGCTTCTTGGAGGATCATGAATGCATCGAATGCGTCTCAAGGGCGTTCCTACGACCTAAAATACGTGTTGAAAACGTCCAGGTTTCTATTGGATACGTAAATTTTGTTACGCGAAAGCACTTGAACTGAAGTGTCCAATACAGTCTTATAGCTCGTAGATAACATCTGAAAGAGCATCTTGATGAAATTTTCTGTCATAGCGACTCATAATGATGACGCTAGACAGGTGACCAAAAGACAGGTGACGCTCACCAATATACAGTGAAACTCACCAATAGACAGGTGACGCTCACCAATAGACAGGTGACGCTCACTAATGTACAGTGACGCTCACCAATATACAGTGACGCTCACCAATATACAGTGACGCTCACCAATAGACAGTGAGGCTCACCAAGAGACAGCGAGGCTCACCAAGAGACAAGGCATGGTTAAAACACAACGAAAGTGATTGCAGTATAGTAACTTACCATTCTTGTTTCAACTGACTTCTATATTCACAGCTTTATTAGTCAAGTATCGCCGCAGACTTTGAATGCATTACGGCGCACATAAATAAGCTTAAACTCAAAATATTTCTTGCAGACAGGTTTAGCAACACTCGGCTGCCGCTGCATGACCCTATAAATTCTGCCGAAGCCACCATCTCAGATTCTCAGTTCGCCGTGCTGATAAGAACAGAAGACCAGCTGTACAAAGATTTACCTAAAATGCCGCTATCTACGTGAGCACATTTAGACCGCGCAGGGGTGCTCGGTTTATCGCTTCGAGAACTCTCTCAGAGTCGACTGCAAGCAAGCATGCAATCTGATTGAGCAGAAGTCTACGAGTATTTTTACACACGCCGGGTACAACAGTAGTTGAATCGAAAAGTTAAGGTAATAAATTTTTTTGATTGTGGCATTTTGCACTTACATATATATGACGGATCAGGGCAAATTGATTGAGGATTTTAAGGGTTTCGCATTCCGGATTAGCGATACTAGGATACAAGGAAAAACAGGGGACAAAAAGAGGATTAATTAACATTATTAAGAGTCTGTAGAGCTCTCAGTTTGACTCCGAGCCCTCTCCGTCGCTCTCAGCAGCCTTCATTTCGTCAGCTTCGGCTTGATCAGCAAGAGCCAAGTCCGCTGCCGAGGTCGCCAGTGAGATGCCCGTCGGCTCGCGCTGGATGACTCGACTGGATCCTGGGGGTCGCTTAGCAACCAGCTGGGTGCGCGACGGCCTGCCGGTTTGATGCGTTTTTTGTAGAAATTGCATTGAACTCGAGATTTTCGGCTTACATTTTCACAGGCAACTGGGGATCTGGGAGGCTGCTGGTCAAAATTTGGGGACCTGGGAAAGTGCCAGTCAGAATCTGGGGATCTGGGAGGGCGCCAGTCCGAATCTGGGGATCTGGGAGGGCGCCAGTCAGAATCTGGGGATCTGGGAGGGTGCCAGTCAGAATCTGGGGATCTGGGAGGGTGCCAGTCCGAATCTGGGGATCTGGGAGGGTGCCAGTCAGAATCTGGGGATCTGGGAGGTTGGCAGTCAGAATCTGGGGATCTGGGAGGGTGCCAGTCCGAATCTGGGGATCTGGGAGGGTGCCAGTCAGAATCTGGGGATCTGGGAGGTTGGCAGTCAGAATCTGGGGATCTGGGAGGTTGGCAGTCAGAATCTGGGGATCTGGGAGGGTGCCAGTCCGAATCTGGGGATCTGGGAGGTTGGCAGTCAGAATCTGGGGATCTGGGAGGTTGGCAGTCAGAATCTGGGGATCTGGGAGGTGCCAGTCAGAATCTGGGGATCTGGGAGGTTGGCAGTCAGAATCTGGGGATCTTGGAGGGCGCCAGTCAGAATCTGGGGATCTTGGAGGGCGCCAGTCAGAATCTGGGGATCTTGGAGGGCGCCAGTCAGAATCTGGGGATCTGGGAGGTTGGCAGTCCGAATCTGGGGATCTGGGAGGGTGCCAGTCAGAATCTGGGGATCTGGGAGGTTGGCAGTCAGAATCTGGGGATCTGGGAGGGCGCCAGTCAGAATCTGGGGATCTGGGAGGTTGGCAGTCAGAATCTGGGGATCTGGGAGGTTGGCAGTCAGCCTCACCCGATCCGCGGCAGAAGGCGCTGTCGCTCCGCCCATTCCTCTGCCAGCCTGGGATCCGCCCGGCCGCAGTCGGCGAATTCGCCGCCGCCGAGCACCGCCGCCATCAGGTCGGGCAATCGGCGCGCCAGAGTCACCAGCTGGCGCCGACCTGTCGGACTGCGCGACAGCAGCGCCAAAGCGGCGCCGGCGCGACCCCGCACAGCTGACGGCGAGTCCGGCGCAGCTGCCAGGCGGGCCAGGCCGGACACGGCGCCACCGGCAATCAGCGCGTCCGGGATGCCGTCACGAGCGCCGGCCAAGCGGGCGATCAACTCGCAGACGCGGCACTGGAGTCGCCTGAGCTGCTGCTCACCAGGCGGCTCAACTCGGCAGCAGCGCAGCAGCAGCTCGGAGAGGGTCTGCAGGCCGCGGCCCGCCACGGCTGTCGCATCTGGTGGCGGAGGCGCGCACTGAGGGTCCGACTGCATCAGACGGCTGAGCACCACCGACTGCGGGGGTGGTGAGGATTGCTAATCTAGCCAACATCACTGATGAAGGAATAGAATGGATTGCTAATCTAGTCAACATCACTGATGAAGGAATAGAATGGATTGCTAATCTAGTCAACATAACTGATGAAGGAATAGAATGGATTGCTAATCTAGCCAACATCACTGATGAAGGAATAGAATGAATTGCTAATCTAGCCAGCATCACTGATGAAGGAATAGAATGGATTGCTAATCTAGCCAGCATCACTGATGAAGGAATAGAATGGATTACTAATCTAGCCAGCATCACTGAAATCAATCGGACCTGATACGCCGCCGTCGCCCGTTCGACCTCGTCCGGGTGTCGTCGCGCGCGGATCAGGAGGGCTTCCCGCGCAGCGGCGCCAACGCAGCCGGCGTCACGAATTTGGCGCCGCTGCCGCGAGCCGCCAGTAGCCAGCGCCGTCAGCACCGACGCAGCCAGACGTCGAAGTTCCCACGGCGTCAGCTGCTTCTCCGCAAAGCCGACTGGATCGTCGCTGTCATCGTCGACTTCCTCCTGACGAACTGGATGTCGATCGTCGCCCAGCTTGGCCAGCAGCTCGGCGTAGAGGTCGTTGAAGCCCGGGCAGGCGTCCAGAGCGGCCTCCGCTGTTGGGTTGTCGTGCACCGCGGCGGCCGCGGCTCTGGCGGCCAGCAGGCGCAGCCTCGGCTCGGCTTGGGTCACCGGCGCCGAGGCCAACCAGGCCAGCGCTCGGAGTCCGCTGCTGCCGGCTGCCGCTGCCGCCTCTGTCGAGGCGGAGGATGCGGCCAACGTCGACGAGGATAATGACGACGACGACGACGACAATGCCGTGAATTCGCCGCCGAGGCCGGTCAGCAGGAGGCTCTGCACCCGACGGTCAGGCCAGTCGCCGACGCCTGCAGCCAGACGGCGCATCGCAACGGCGGCAAGGGCCGCCACCGCGGGACGGTCGGAGCGGAGCAGCCGCAGTAGGGCCGGCAGGCCGCGGCTGGCGATGATGCGGTCGCGCTGCGATTTCGAGCCTTCGGCCAGGACGCCCAGGCCGTCGGCGGCGATGAGTTGCAGATGCTCCTCACTGGTCTGTCGATGATGATGATGATTATGGTGGTGATGATGATGATGATGATGATGATAATGGTAGTGATGATGATGGTGTTGGTGATGATGATGATGATGATGATGATGATGGTGATGATGATGATGATGATGATGGTGATGATGATGGTGATGATGATGATTGATGATGATGGTGATGATGATGGTGATGATGATGAAGATGATGATGATGATGATGATCGTGATGATGATGATGATGATGATGATGATGATGATGATGATGGTGATGATGATGATGATGATGATGGTGATGATGATGGTGATGATGATGATTGATGATGATGGTGATGATGATGATGATGATGATGATGATGATGATGATGATGATGATGATGATGATGATGATGATGATGATGATGGTGATGATGATGATGATGATGATGGTGATGATGATGGTGATGATGATGATTGATGATGATGGTGATGATGATGGTGATGATGATGATTGATGATGATGGTGATGATGATGGTGATGATGATGATTGATGATGATGGTGATGATGATGGTGATGATGATGATTGATGATGATGGTGATGATGATGATGATTATGATTATGGTGATGATGGTGGCGAGGGTGGTGCCTACTGAAGCAGAAATAGAAACACCCGGCAGTCACCCGAGCCCACCCACCGCCTGGCCGCTCCTGTTGTACTCATCGGGCATCCGGTCTGACAGCAGGCGAAGCGTAGCCGCCACTGCGGCCTTTCGTTGCGCCGCTGCTGCAGCAGCTTCTGGGGTCCCGGACGCGGCATCAGCATCCGCCGCTCTCGCCTCCTCCATCAGCAGGTAAATGGGCTGGTGCTTCACCTGCGATAAAAAGTTTATCAAGTGGACAGTTCGAATTTCCAGCTGGAGTCTCCCACAGACTGGCATCTCATTGACTCCCCCATTGAGCATTGGCATCTCATTGACCCCCCATTGAGCATTGGCATCTCATTGACACCCCCATTGAGCATTGGCATCTCATTGACCCCCCATCAGCAATGACACCTTGTCGTCTGGAATTATTATGAATTGGAATCATAAAAGATATTCTAGTAAAATTTTACATGCAGAATTTCAGACGCTATAAAGCTACCAACTGAGTAGTATAATTTGAACGCGCGCACCTGCAGGAAATCCAGCATCAGATCGACCCCAATCGCTGTTGCCGCGTCTTTGCGCCGTTCCAAATCAGCGCCTGCTATCGCCCAGATAGCACGTGCGCTCAGCGCCTGTAGGTCGCGAGTTCGAGCCCGCCTCAGATGGGCCAACAAAGGCCGGACAGCGCCGTCGGCTGTCAGCGAGTGCTGCGCCTCAGGGCTGCCGCTGGCCAGAAGGCGGACGGCCGTGATGGCGGCCTGCTGCAGCTCCGGCTGCTTGGCCCGGCACAGAAACACCAGGCTGGGACCGCAGCCCGACTGCACCAGACGGCTCTGGTTGGCTGCGGTGGGAATGCTGTCTGTCTGTCTGTCTGTCTGTCTGTCTGTCTGTCTGTCTGTCTGTCTGTCTGTCTGTCTGTCTGTCTGTCTGTCTGTCTGTCTGTCTGTCTGTCTGTCTGTCCTTCTGTCTGTCTGTCTGTCTGTCTGTCTGTCTGTCTGTCTGTCTGTCTGTCTGTCTGTCTGTCTGTCTGTCTGTCTGTCTGTCTGCCTGTCCGTCTGTCTGTCTGTCTCTCTGTCTGTCTGTCTGTCTTAGTGTCTTAGTTTCTCTCTGTCTGTCTGTCTGTCTTAGTGTCTTAGTTTCTCTCTGTCTGTCTGTCTGTCTTAGTGTCTTAGTTTCTCTCTGTCTCTCTGTCTGTCTGTCTGTCTGTACAATTGCTCACCCGAATGCCCATCGGCCAGCACCGCCACCACGTGAGTCAGCGCCCTCAGGAGGCCCTTATGCAGGCAGGGCGCGCCATCCGGGCCGATGAACAGCTGGGAAAGGCAGCGGACGGCGCCGGGTTCGCGACCGATGATCGACTTTTGATCCGGGACGGTCTGAGCAGGAGGTGAGATGCATTATAAATCAGCTATTTTGGTTCTGATTAACTTGGCTATCGTGGATTAGGAGCGCCTCTTTGATCAAATTATTCATCAGAGTAAAGTATTTGGAGCGTGAGTAGACCAGACAGAGCGTGAGTAGATAGATCAGTCAGAGCGTGAGTAGATCGGTCAGAGCGTGAGTAAGATCGGTCAGAGCGTGAGTAGATCAGTCAGAGCGTGAGTAGATCAGTCAGAGCGTGAGTAGACCAGTCAGAGCGTGAGTAGACCAGTCAGAGCGTGAGTAGATCAGTCAGAGCGTGAGTAGATCAGTCAGAGCGTGAGTAGATCAGTCAGAGCGTGAGTAGATCAGTCAGAGCGAGAGTAGATCAGTCAGAGCGTGAGTAGATCAGTCAGAGCGTGAGTAGATCAGTCAGAGCGTGAGTAGACCAGTCAGAGCGTGAGTAGATCAGTCAGAGCGTGAGTAGATCAGTCAGAGCGTGAGTAGATCAGTCAGAGCGTGAGTAGATCAGCCAGAGCGTGAGTAGATCAGTCAGAGCGTGAGTAGATCAGTCAGAGCGTGAGTAGATCAGTCAGAGCGTGAGTAGATCAGTCAGAGCGAGAGTAGATCATAGAAATTTGCTCACCTCGGCCAGGCCCGCGACGGCTTCAAGCAGCTCAGCCAGCATGTCGGGCGGCGGCGGTGAAGGCGGCTCGCTGCCACTGTCGCGGTCCCCCAGCCGGGCCAGGCAGCGGCAGACGCTGACGCCGATGCCGATGCCGGCGCAGGCGGTTGCCAGCCGCGTCGAGCAAGTCGTCAACGCGCGCAGGCAGCGTCCGACAGCGCTGAGCAGCCGCCAGTGCGCGATGAGGACCTCCGGCGAGTCCGGCGAGGGCCGCGCCACCGACAAGAGCCGGTTGATGGCCGGCAGGACCTCCGGGGAGCTCAATAGGCCGGCCTCGACCTCCGGGCAACGGAGGCCGCTGGTCAACAGCTGGAGCGTCGCCTCGGCCGACCTTGGCGTGGCGCCTCGAGGAGCCGCGGCGCTGCGCATCGCCGCTGCCGCCGTCGTCAAGAAGCCACCAGCGACGACTTCCGGCCAGCGTCGGCTGGCGTGGCCATCCTGTCGGCCGTCGCGCAGGAGGCGCCGCAGACAGGCGGCTCCGGCCAGCACGTCCGCCTCCCCCTGCGACTTCAACAGGCGGAGCAGCTTCGGCCAGACGGTGGCGCCGCCGAGAAGCTTCAATAGGACGGCGACGGTCTCCGCGCGGCCGGCGCTGGCGGCCAGATCCACGGCGCCGGATCCCAGCGCCGAGGTGGCGTCCAGCCGGGCGCCGAGTTTCGCCAGCAGTCGCAGGACGTCGGTCTGGCCGCGGTCAGCCGCCACGAGCAGCGGGGTGAGCCGGTCGCGGTCTCTGGTAGTCAGCTCCAGCTGGCCGGGGTTGGCGACCGCGAACCGCTCCACCGAGGCCAGCAGGCCGCGCTCCGCCGCCCGGTGGATCGGCGCCCAGCCGTACTGGTCAAATTCGTTCATGGTGCTGTGGAATTCCTTGATGTTCTTCAGCGTGGTCAGGTTGAACAGGCTGTGCGAGTTGCGGGCCACCATCACCTGGGTGACTCTGCGGAGACGATGGGTGCTGCGTGCTTTGTGTACGAAGTCGCGAGCTCGATTCCTATATTCCAAATTAAACTATTACAGTTCCCACCTCACGGTTCAATGGCTCTATCCAATGACACAATAACCAGTCGACACATTCATGTACTTATATACACATTCATGTACTTATAGACACATGCATGTACCTATAGACACATTCATGTACTTATATACACATTCATGTACTTATAGACACACACATGTACCTATGGACACATAAATGTACCTATAAACACATACATATACCTATAGATATATTCATGTACTTATAGACACATTCATGTACCTATAGATATATTCATGTACTTATAGACACATTCATGTACCTATAGATATATTCATGTACTTATAGACACATTCATGTACCTATAGACTCATACATGTACCTATAGACACATTCATGTACTTATGGACACATAGACATACCTATAGATATATTCATGTACATATAGACACATACATATACCTATAGATATAACAATGTACATATAGACACATGCATGTACCTATAGACACATTCATGTACCTAAAGACAAGGCAGATACATCTAATAGCCAACCGAGTTCAACCTTAGCCCTAAAACTTTGTTTCCTGTTCTCAGGACTAGAACGGGCTCACCTTAGTCTGGTTTCCATGACAGCCCTGCGCTGTGTTTAGTATGCCAGATTTAAAAATAAAAAAATTCACATGAAGTTCTGAACTGATGCTCAACAAATCTATTCTATCTTAATAGCTACAACCTGCTTCCAGTCCTTAAATAGTTTTATCAGACTGTTTTGACAAAGTTTATTAATTAAACCGCAATTCTCTCGGGTGGTGTAAAAGACTGCTCAACCAGAGTGATGTGATTGCCCTTAATTATTTAATTTGAGCTCTAGTTTATTGCCTACAAGTAAGGTGCCTCGTGGACTATGCTCAAAGGGCTTTTTACAATTCAGACACTTTGGAGAGGATCACAGCTCCTAAGCCCAAACACAACTTACGGACGTATCACACACACAAAAATGCAATTTTGAATGCTTGCTTGAACTGGTAGCTGGTCTGTCAGCATCTGTCAGCATCTGTAAGCATCTGTCAGAATCTGTCAGCATCTGTCAGGAGAATCGTCAGCATCTGTCAAGAGAATGTGTCAGCATCCGTCAAGAGAATCTGTCAGCATCTGTCAAGAGAATGTGTCAGCATCTGTCAGCATCTGTCAGCATCCGTCAGGAGAATGTGTCAGCATCTGTCAGCATCCGTCAAGAGAATGTGTCAGCATCTGTCAAGAGAATGTGTCAGCATCTGTCAGCATCCGTCAAGAGAATGTGTCAGCATCTGTCAAGAGAATGTGTCAGCATCTGTCAAGAGAATGCGTCAGCATCTGTCAAGAGAATGCGTCAGCATCTGTCAAGAGAATGTGTCAGCATCTGTCAGCATCCGTCAAGAGAGTCTGTCAGCATCTGTCAAGAGAATGTGTCAGCATCTGCCAAGAGAATGTGTCAGCATCTGTCAAGGGATTCTGTCAGCATCTGTCAAGAGAATGCGTCAGCATCTGTCAAGAGAATGCGTCAGCATCTGTCAAGAGAATGTGTCAGCATCTGTCAGCATCCGTCAAGAGAGTCTGTCAGCATCTGTCAAGAGAATGTGTCAGCATCTGCCAAGAGAATGTGTCAGCATCTGTCAAGGGATTCTGTCAGCATCTGTCAAGAGAATGTGTCAGCATCTGTCAGCATCTGTCAAGAGAGTCTGTCAGCATCTGTCAAGAGAATGTGTCAGCATCTGCCAAGAGAATGTGTCAGCATCTGTCAAGGGATTCTGTCAGTATCTGTCAAGAGAATGTGTCAGCATCTGTCAGCATCTGTCCGCATCTGTCAAGAGAATGTGTCAGCATCTGTCAGCATCTGTCAAGAGAGTCTGTCAGCATCTGTCAAGAGAATGTATCAGCATCTGCCAAGAGAATGTGTCAGCATCTGTCAAGGGATTCTGTCAGCATCTGTCAAGAGAATGTGTCAGCATCTGTCAAGAGAATGTGTCAGCATCTGTCAAGAGAATGTGTCAGCATCTGTCAGCATCTGTCAGCATCCGTCAGGAGAATGTGTCAGCATCTGTCAAGAGAATGTGTCAGCATCTGTCAGCATCCGTCAAGAGAATGTGTCAGCATCTGTCAAGAGAATGTGTCAGCATCTGTCAAGAGAATGTGTCAGCATCTGTCAAGAGAATGTGTCAGCATCTGTCAGCATCTGTCAAGAGAGTCTGTCAGCATCTGTCAAGAGAATGTGTCAGCATCTGCCAAGAGAATGTGTCAGCATCTGTCAAGGGATTCTGTCAGCATCTGTCAAGAGAATGTGTCAGCATCTGTCAGCATCTGTCAAGAGAGTCTGTCAGCATCTGTCAAGAGAATGTGTCAGCATCTTCCAAGAGAATGTGTCAGCATCTGTCAAGGGATTCTGTCAGCATCTGTCAAGAGAATGTGTCAGCATCTGTCAAGAGAATGTGTCAGCATCTGTCAAGAGAATGTGTCAGCATCTGTCAAGAGAATGTGTCAGCATCTGTCAAGAGAATGTGTCAGCATCTGTCAGCATCTGTCAAGAGAATCTGTCAGCATCTGTCAGCATCTATCAAGAGAATCTGTCAGCATCTGTCAGCATCTGTCAGCATCTGTGTAGAGAATCTGTCAGCATCTGTCAGCATCTGTCAGCATCTGTGTAGAGAATCTGTCAGCATCTGTCAGCATCTGTCAAGAGAATCTGTCAGCATCTGTCAGCATCTGTCAAGAGAATCTGTCAGCATCTGTCAGCATCTGTCAGCATCTGTGTAGAGAATCTGTCAGAAACTCGCTTAGGCATTTTGCATCAGAGCCGCCATGGTTAGGCCTATATGTAATGCTAGACTTCTGACTGGGTTTCAACCCTTCTAATTAAAGCAGATTGCTTCGACACATTTTTGACACACAGTCGGCGAGCTGCATCCCACTCAAAATCTAGAAAAACGTCTTGGGATACAAGACACCTGCCACAAAATTTTTAATGAGCTTTGATTTAAAAAGCAGGCTGACTTAGCGAGAGTTTGGGAATGGTGCCCAGGATGCAGATGGAATCGAGTGCCCTCACTGTATTGATGCTGCTGTGCTCAGTCCGCGGTCAGCTGCTCTGTCCGAGTCCGTTTAGCAGCTCGGCCAGAAAGTGTCTCTACAAGAACAATAACCAAAGCTACTCCTGGTGCGAGGCCAACCTGCAGTGCGCGGCGCTCGGGGGCGAGCTGGCGAACAGCCGCAGCTCCCTCAGTTACCGGAGCTACAGCCGGGGCCTGTGGGTCAGCGTCTCAAACCTCGCCGATGAGCGAAGCACCTCCAGATCTGGCTGGCAGCGAGTCAACGACAACGGCATTCTGCCTCTCGATGACTAGCTCTGGAGACACGACGATCCAAATAAGGAATTCGAAGACTGCCTTCTGCTGTTGGAACACACCTTCGCCAAAGGACTCGCTAACACTGTCTGCTCCAATGGAAGCTTCGGCTACCTGTGCGAGTTCCGGCCCGCGACTCGACCTGCCGCAAAGCTGCAGCCGGCCGCCTGGAGGCGAGTGGAGTTCAAGCGGACCAGCTACAACCCGAGCACCGAGTACTGCTACAAAGACCTGACCGGGATGCCGAGCTCTGTGAGCTGCGTAGCGGCGGCTGGCCGAGACAAAAACTGCAGACGCGCGCTGTACAACAGGAGGTCGAAGCTGTGCCGCTCAGGTCGAGTCGGAGATCGAGAACGGCGAGGGCTGGGCGAAGTTCAGCGTGACGTGAGCGAGGACTGGGCGGAGTTCAGTGTGACGTGAGCGAGGACTGGGCGGAGTTCAGTGTGACGTGAGCGAGGACTGGGCGGAGTTCAGCGTGACGTGAGCGAGGACTGGGCGGAGTTCAGCGTGACGTGAGCGAGGACTGGGCGGAGTTCAACAAAAAAATACATTTCAACAACTGTTCTATTTGCTGAGATTTTGGCTTATGGTTTACCGTGAATTCAAGTCTCGCATCTTTAAAAAATATACCTGTGTAAGCAGCATGAATCTCTTTGAATTAAGAACTACAAGCGGAATCACGAGCGTGACTAAATGAGTAAGAAACTTGTTCTAATGGTACGCCCTACTCGCGAGCAAGCACGAGCGATGTCACTCACAGGCTCTTGAAGAGCTCCTTTCCAGCAAGGCGTCTCTTCTGCATCCTCAAACCGAAATGAAAGAAGTGCAGCCTCGGCACTGGGTAGTTCGTTTTTTCCAGAGGCGTTTTGAGACAGGTAGACAGCTGTGACTCGTAGGCAGGTGGAGGGCCGCTACCGCCACAGCTCTACTTATTGTCTATTTTAGTCTGTTTAAATTGCATCTCAGAGCCAGGAAAACTTTTAGGGGAAAAATATAAGCAGGCCTCTTCTACCTGCCTTGCACTACGTCGCTAAACTACCCTGCATCAACTAACAGCCTTTCCAGCTTCTCGGCAGGCAATTAGAACAATGGTCCGCCATCTGCCAGGCAGCTCTTGGGTTCTTCTCTTCCTTAGCAACCCCCATCTCAGCAGCTTAGGAGGCAAGCCAGTTGAAATATTGATGATGCCAGTGAGCGGCAACTATGACTGTCTTTCTGAATGAGCCATTCCTCTCAATGACTGCCCCGGCAGGACTCTGCAGCTATTGATTTTACTGTTGCTGGGGCAAGGAAATCTTAAGCCTCACTATTCTTCCGCAATTTTTACTTTCTAGAGATCGCTGCAGACTCTCAGAAATTTGATTTGCAATCGATGCAATTTATTAAATAAATTTTAGCAATCGTTGCGGCTGTATTTAACCAAAAGAATACTCTAATAGAAGGACAGGAAACCTCGTTTCTATGTTTCCTGTACCTGAAAATCATAAAAATGCATGGCACAGCTCAATTTTTTCTTTTTATGAATCTATTTCATCATCTCTGTTACACATATTGTTACACAGTCAGCTAAGAATAATAAAATAGATCCATAAAACCAATGAGACGAGCCGTGCCATTTTAATTGTCCATACGGACATATACAATTGTAATGTACAATGAAAACATTGAATTCTACTTTTCCAAACGAAAAGCTTTATGAATATAGATAAAGCAATAGAAAAGGCACAGCATATCAAAAGATGAACTTTGGGTCTGCCTCCAATCAAAAGCAATAACTATTTTTGTGCCGAAAAAATGAAAGCTTCCTATCTCCGTAGTGTATTTTCTATGCCTCCTGAAATTTTCTAAGAAACGAGTTTTCCGGTCATTCTACTTGAGTAGAACTTGATAACCATAGATCTGATAATCCTGTACGCTATAAAATATGCAAACTAAAATACAATATTTGTGAGCAATGCTTGTTCCCTAAAATCCAATCATCCATCGTCCTGCTCAACAGATTCGTCATCTATCGAACTCAGAGACCCGTCAGCGTTGCCAAACAACTGCCGGTTGTGCAGCAGAATCATCCGGCTGAACACCTGGTCCAGAGACATCTGATAGAACGAGAAGTACAGAATCCCGATCGCTGCCCGGGTCTCCGCCAGCCACATCAGCGCCAGCGACAGCCGGACAATGCTGGACATTGGGATGGAGAAGATCACCCTGTTGGCGAATTCTTCAATCACCGCGGTGTTGGGAAACTTCTTCGAGACAGCGTCGACTATGACGGCCCTCTTGGTGGCGACCACCGCGGCTGAGTTGCCTCGGTCGGTTCGGACGAGAACCTCCAACGTGTAGAACAGGCCGAACCTTGGAAAGGGCATGGATGAACTAAGTTGAGATGCTGGTTTTTAGGCTTAAGGAAGGATGGCTGCGGAGTTGAAATCGGCTACCCTCTCTTGTTCAAACTAAATGAGAATTCGGACAGGCTAGATTAGAATTCGGACAGGATAAATGAGAACTCGGACAGGCTAAATGAGAATTCGGACAAGATAAATGAGAATTCGGAGGGCTAAATTAGAACTCGGACAGGATAAATGAGAATTCTGACATGCTAAACGAAAACTCGGACAAGATAAATGAGAAATCGGACAGGCTAAATTAGAACTCGGACAGGATAAATGAGAATTCGGACATGCTAAACGAAAACTCGGACAGGAAAAATGAGAATTCGGACATGCTAAACAAAAACTCGGACAGACCAAATGTGAATTCGGACAGTCTAAATAATAATTCTGAAAGGTCATGTGAGAACTCGGACAAGCTAAACGAGAATTCGGACAGGCTAGATGAGAATTCGGACATGCTAAACGAGAACTCGGACAGGATAAATGAGAATTCAGTCGGGCTAAATTATAACTTGGACAAGCTAAACGAGAACTCGGACAAGATAAATGAGAACTCGGACAGGATAAATGAGAACTCGGACAGGATAAATGAGAATTCGGACAGGCTAAACGAGAACTCGGACAGGATAAATGAGAATTCAGTCGGGCTAAATTATAACTCGGACAGGCCAAATGAGAATTCGGACAGGCTAGATGAGAGCTCGGATAGGCCACTGCTATCAATATTATTTCGGGCCACTTACCTGCTCTTGAGCTCTTGAACGGAGCCCAGGCCCACCAGAAGGCCGTGGTTCAAGACGCCGACTCGGTGGCACAGCGCCTCGGCCTCCTCCATGCTGTGCGTTGTGACCACAATGGAATTCCGACGACTGGCCAAGGACTGGATGGCCTTCCACAGAATGCGCTTGCCCTCGGGGTCCACTCCGGTTGAAGCCTCGTCTATGACAAGCAGACACGGGTTGCCAAGCAGGATGGCAGCTAAAGATAAGCGTCTTTTAAAACCATATGACAACTGCTTGCTAGTCTTCTTCTCGTGTTCTGTCAAGCACAGACACTGAAGTAGGACGTCGATAACATCCTTTGACTCTTTGGCGCCAATTATGCTAGCGTAAAATTCTAGGTGTTCCCTGCGGATCAATAACATAATTTAGTAATTAATCGTGTTCACAACACAATGTCACTGTAATGCCTGAAGGAAACGCACTAGCATAACATTGGACCCGAATTATTGTTGCTGTAAGGCTTGTAGTGTTGTGAGGGGCGGGTGTTGTTTGGGGTGGGTGCTGTTTATGGCTGGTGTTATTTGTGGCGGATGTGGTTTGGAGTGGGTTGTTGTGAGGGGGCTGGTGTTGTAAGGGGCGGATGTGGTTTGGGTGAGTTGTTGTGAGGTGCGGATTGTTGTGAGGGGCAGGTTGTTGTGAGGGGCGGGTTGTTGTGAGGGGCAGGTTGTTGTGAGGGGCAGGTTGTTGTGAGGGGCAGGTTGTTGTGAGGTGCGGATTGTTGTGAGGGGCAGGTTGTTGTGAGGGGCGGGTTGTTGTGAGGGGCGGGTTGTTGTGAGGGGCGAGTTGTTGTGAGGTGCGGGCTGTTTTGAGGGGCAGGTTGTTGTGAGGGGCGGGTTGTTGTGAGGGGCGGGTGTTGTAAGGGGCGGATTTTACACGAGGCCTTCTCACCTGACAGTGACGTCGCTGTACTGCGGATTGTACTGCGGGCAGTACCCGATCCGACCCCGCCTGGCAGCGAGGCGGCTCGCCATCCACTGATTGACAACTTGTACTTCGCAGCAGCCTTCCTTGGCTCGAAGGTCGCCAACAATGACAGACAGGGTTGTACTCTTCCCGGCGCCATTCGGGCCGAGTAGTCCGAAAATCTCGCCAGGAGACGTGGACAGGGTGACGTCGCTAACAACATTGTTGCCGCTCTGGTAGGCCGCTGAGAGATGCCGGATCTCCAGCATGTTGTCCGGATTTCTCCGCTCTTTGGTCAGACTCCGGGTCTCCTCTTTCAAGCCGATGCTGTCGCTGTCTTTGTTGAAGTCAGTTTCTGCTGAGCCAATTAGGCTGTGGATCTTCTGCGAAATGGTGGCCCTCTCGTCCAGAAAGAACATCAGGACTGCCAGCAAAACCGAGTGGACTGCCAAAGCAATTAGCGAGCTTAAAACGTGCGGCTGGGAAAAGTAGACCAATCTTATTCCCCCCTTTACTTCGCTGATTCGTTTCAGTTCAAAGTAGGAAAGCGTATAGAAAATTGCCTTCGTGCCGTAGAATGTGAGCGCGATGGCAGTGAATGGAGGAAGAACCGAAATCAGCACAATTCCGAAGACATTGTCCAGCTGAGCCGCCAAAATGATGAAGACTAGAAATATTGAGAAGAACAAGTGTATCACGGACACTACCGGGTTTGATTTGTTCAACAAAGAGCTAAGGATGTACACCAAAAGCTGGTTGTTGCTCAGGCCTAACACGAGAGTCGGCAGTACAACCCCAACTAGATAAAAGCTGTTTCCATAGCCAATAAAGTTTATTACAACTATTAGAACGACACTGGAAAGGTAGATGATGGCGTATTGAATCCAGTGCACGAGAAACATGATGATCCAATATTGCACGTCTTCAACGCCCATTGAAGACAGCTGGTTCTTAATTTTAGTGTCTCTGTCCTCCATGAGGTCGTCAAGGAACGTTGCTGGCACAATAGCAATAATGATGAGCTGGACGAAAGCGCCGTACAGGGGAATAAATGTACTTCTAAAGTTGTAGGCAGTCAGTGCCATCACTTTGTAAGCGTTTTCTGAAACTGGATGTTCCTGGCCCAGCTTCTTAGCCATTATGAACCTTGAAAACTTGGTGTAAGCGCCCATGGACACGGAGGCATCTCTGAAGGAGTTGTGCCGCTCAAACGTGCTAAATGAGCCAACGTACAGTTTGCGAGCCGAATTCAACTGCGAAGCGTCCCACGTGTCCGTGAAAACTATTGGGCACCCGACAAGATCTTCTGGCGAGTTGCATGCTGCTTTGATGCGGTCCAGTTGAGCTGGCTCCTGAATGTATTCGTAAAATTGTGCACCATCGGGTATTTGCATTTTCACAAAATTTTCCCCTCTGACCTTCAGGCGATGACTTTTCAATATAACGGAGCACCAAGAGGCGTTAATGTCACCAACGATATCGCCTTCCCTGTACAGGCAAATGCCTTTGCTGAAAGCTTCCCCAAAATTAGTAAGATTGTTGCGCAATATCATTTTCGAATTGTTCGCTCCCCGCTCCACAACGGCTAGGATTAGCAAAAGTACCAGGAGCACAGCTGGTGAGATGATTCGGGTTGCTAATCGAATTCGGGATCGAACAACGCGCAACACGTTGAGGTACGCAATTGCGCGGAAACGCATCAGGAAAGAAGGACAGATTTTCTTCTCCATTTCTGTGAACATTTCGGCGAGGCGAGACTGACTGGGCTTGCTGGATTGGTCCTCCAGCTCATCCGGCTCTTCATCGGCACTCAGCAGTCCAATGCGACCCTCCTTAAATAGCTTCTCAACTTCGCTTGGCCGCAGATCCCGCAATCGCATGAAGATGTCGTAGAGCGACGCTTGCAGCAAGCCGAACGCTGTGATCCAGTTGCTTCGGCGCTCCAGAGATTGGGCCAACACGAATAGCGAGTTGATCTCCGTGGCCGGCAAGTGAAAAACCAGGCTAGTTGAAAGCCTGTTCTTCACTTTGACTTTGGCGAATTCCTGCTGAATCTGCTTGATCAGCAGAGGCACATACGAAGGGTGCTTCAATGTGACGTTGAAGTCGAAGCCGCAGTCGAAGGCGCTCTTCAGGAACAGGGACGACCCGGCGCAGAGCACGGATCCGCCGGACAGGAAAATCTTGCGATCCGCCAGCGTGTCGGCTTCGTCCATCGCCTGCGTGCTCAGAATGATTGAGCACTTGGTCTTGCACTCCTGCACCAGTCTCCATATCAGCCTTCTCGATACCGGATCAACACCGTTCGTTGGCTCGTCCAGGAACAGCACCTTGGCGTCGCCAATCAGAGCCACAGCGGTGCAAAGCTTTCTTGAGAATCCGCTGCTAAGCTCGGTGACTTTCGAGCCCCGATGACTGCTAAGACGCAGCGCCTTGAAAAGGCGACTGGCCTCTTCTTCCCAAGTTTCTGGACTGTGGCCGCAGCTAAGCTGTGCCAGCTCGATTGTCTGCCCAACTGTGAGGCTGCTGCACAGCGAGTTCTCCTGCGGACAGATGCCGATGATGCGGTTCAGCCGCAGCCGGTTGACCCAGTTCTCCATCAGCAGGCCGTTCACGGACACTCTGCCAGACGTTGATTGGTCGGTACCGTTCAAGATGTTTAGCAGGGTGGTCTTTCCCGAGCCGTTGTGTCCGATGATTGCTGTAATCTGGCCTTCGTAAATATGCGCTGCAAATGGATTATACGAGGAGTTATCAAGGCAATTATAAAAAAATTGCACACCCAACCCTTTTTGAAATTGTTTCTATTGGGAAAATGGTAGTTGACTACCTATACAAAACAGGATTTTCAGTGCACGTTAAAACTTTACTTGCCTGAAACGTTGCTCAAAGCTATAACGTCCTCCTTGTCCGTTTTTTGGCAGAATTTCTTCGAATAGACTCTGCAAAGCTGACTGATTCGAATAATGGGATTGAAGCCGTCCGTCATTGGTTCGAAATTCGGCGTGTCCGTCAGCTCCTCACCTGCCAGGGGATCTTCAACCGCAGACTGACTTGGCTCCCGCTGCCCAGCTGTCCAGAAGCGCCGATCCGTGACGTAGCCATATGGCAGACACATGCCGTTGCCCGAGGGCAGAATAAAGTCCAGGTACAAAGTCAGCGCGATAGTGGCGATAGTAAATACGATGAGAAACAGTACGATCAGGTAATGATAAGCTGTGACACTGTCTGGCAGAATGACGGACAGCAAGACGGCTTGAAGAAACTCGCCAACATGCGACAGCGGCATTATGAATAGAAAAGCCACTTTCAGCACCGTTACGTTGTGCAGCAGCAATCGTAATATCAGAACAAAGGAACATGAGCACAGGGCAATTAGTGTCATGGTTAGACTGATGTGAAATAGACTTTTCTCTAGCACCGTAAGCAGTAGCGACAACGCGGCCATGCCACTCAGCTGAAAGAAGACTGCAACAAAGGCCAAAAGCATTGACGAGATGCTGTAGTAGCCCGGGCACTGAAGAAAGATGGACAAGGACAGCAGAAAGGAGATCAGCAGGACCTCCACGCCTGTCACCGACCAGACCGCAGCCCAGTAGCTTCGAATCGGCAAGCCTTTATGAAACATTATCGCGAGAAAGCCGTTCCGCTTCAGCTCCACAATGCAGCTGATGGTCCCAACTACAAAGTAGAACATTGTTGAGACGATCACTAATATAGTTTGCAGCATGATGGTCCTTGAGAACACGAGGTCGAATCTCGTGTGCCTGCCGCACATGGAGCGGGAGTCGCTCCTCAGGGTTCGCTGCGAGTGCGTTATCAGACTGAAAAAGTTCACCTCCTTAAACCGGTTGCCGCCGTGGTAGAGAACCGGACTTTTGGTAACGGAGACAACGTGACCGAAAAACGGGCAGTGAAGATCGGCCCCGTAGGCCAGTTGACACGTGATGCTGGGGATGGCATCGGGCTCAGCGAAATCGACGTAGGCAGTGTACAAGCTGGTGTTGTAGAGGCCGTACAGCGAATAGAATAAGCTTTTTTTGCAGGACTCGGTGCCGTTGCACATTCTAATGAGTTTTCCTGCGGCACTGTAGCTGCCCTGGCTTTCCTTGATCATTTCCATCAGCTGAACAAAGTTCAAACTGTACTTATGCACCTGCAGCATTACCAAGCTGCTCCAATAAAATTCTGCTGCGTCAATTTTTGACAACGTTTGGGCTAGATTTCCCATCCAACTGTCAACAATAGGGAAGATGAAGTAGTTGGAAAATGCGGACACCAGCACAATCACCATCCAGAGAAACTTGATGTTTTTTAGTCGGAGAAGCAGTTTAATTAAATAAATTGTCCGACCTTGAGTTCGCTCTTGTGCAGTGAGCTTCTGTGCATTATTTTTTTGTCTGGCTTCGTGTTCCGGTGTCTGAACCGAAGTGGAACCGACTTCCGGCTTGGTTGTCATGACGCTCTCACCAACCACCGCGCACTGTGCAGTCTGGAACAAAAGTGAACCTGGCTTAGGGATTCTAATTTTTCGTTGCTGGGTGGCATGCAACAGAGTAATGGGCGTCTGCCTATCGACTCGTAAATGGAAGTTTAGAGGCTGAAAATTGTTTACATAAACCTACACAATTTTCAATAGCAACATTGAGACCATTTTTTTTTAGAGGCAGGGGGGTTGTGTGCACCCTGGCGCAATTTAAGCGTCATTGGCACACAACCGGCGAGAGGCATTACTGCCCATTCCGCCGACTCCCCTGAGCAGGCACACAAGCGCGCGGATACGTTACGCAGGCACACACTCACACAGGAGTGTACAGCGGCCCTAACTTTATCAATTGTTAGGCATGTACACTTCACTGCGCCTTGGGGGGGGGGGGTTGGCTCTAACATTGAGACCATAGCTGTTGGATATTAATTATATTTACAATGTAAATCTCATAACGAACTTACATATTGTTCGGTCTAAGTCCCCGTGTTATTGAATAAACTTCGGCATGCAGGTCGAATTCACCTTTTGATCTTATAGAATTGTAGTTTTGATGACCGGCTAAACACGGTACAACCGGATTAAACCATAAACTATGAAATATTTTTGTTTATAACTTTTGCATGAATATATGCATCTTGCACCTTGAATGCACCTTGAATTTTCCTCAATTGAGATTTTAATTGAACGTGCAAAAATTTTATCGAAGCAATGGTACCAGGATTACGCTTCATGCATGTTTGTGTGTATTCACGACTCATATTCCCGGATGAGGGGAGAGGGGAGAGGGGAGAGGGTTGAGGGTTGAAGGGTGAGGGGTGAGGGGAGAGGGTTGAGGGTTGAGGGGTGAGGGGTGAGGGGTGAGGGGTGAGGGGTGAGGGGTGAGGGGTGAGGGGTGAGGGGTTAGGCAGACAGACAGACAGACAGACAGATAGACAGACAGACACTAAGACACTAAGACACTAAGACACTAAGACACTAGGACAGACATTCTGCAGCTCTCTGCACGGTAACCATGATGAATGACGATGTCGACTCTCATTTTGGCTCCCTTCTCATTCTCATTCTCATTCTCACTCTCATTCTCATTTGACTCCCATTGGCTCAATGGGTTAGCACGCTCGTATATTGCTTATTTCTGAGCTTTCCCCAAGTCCAATCGGAGTTAATAAGCATACGCTCGTAGAATGCCGCCTCCGACACTGTGATTACTTTCTCGCCAAATCTGTGATTAATGTATATCCCCTTGATCGAGTCGTGCTTGCACTGGTCCTGAACGGCATAGTATTTGCCTGGTAGATAGTCTTTATCAAAGCGGCACATCTTCACATTGTTTGATGTGACAACTCCTATTCGGAGAAGTCTGCTCTGCAGCAGCCGTACTTGCCCCAGATAATGACGCCTCTCAAGTTTATCGGAGCGTCCAGTTTGTATTGGAAATAGTATTTATCCACTGACACCGTGTGGTGCTGTTTGTGCAGCGCCTGTCCGTAGGAATGCATGTTATTGTCCATTGTATTTTGCGCTAGCAGTCCGGCCAGCTCACCCGGCAGGCGACTTTCACCTTTCCTGAAATTTTAGTTTTGGAGTCGGGGGTGAGTTTCCAGATGCTTTATACTTAAAAGTGTTCTTTTGACCTTTCTTTTGAGTTCTATTGTAGATTTACTTGAGTTAAGAGAAACAAAAGAAAAAAGAAAGAAATTACGTATTTCGAATACTAATAATAATAATAGTTGGTTACACCTGCCCCAATGGGGCCAGATGTGCAACCGACAGCTCAGCCGCAGCTATTGCGCGGCGCATCTGAAGGCTGCGTACGGCTGTTCAGTCCAAGGACTGGGGGGTCGCCACACACACCCTCAATTACCCCAGCTAATGCTGGCACCCATTCTACAGCTGGGTGAACTGAAGCAATGCAGAGTTAAGTGGTCTTGCTCAAGGACACAATTGTTCCAGTAGGATCGGGAATCGAACCCCAGACCTTCAAGTCGCGAGTCCGACGCTCTGACCACTAGGCCACAACCTAGAATAAACCCGGAATATTGCCATCTAGATTTTTAGCGGTAAAAAGGGTTTTACAAGCTTGATATAGCAAATAAAGAGAACTGCCGGGAGCTCACTGGAGCAGCGGTTCTCCGCTAGAAATAGGAAAGAGAAGTTCATTTATTTTGAACTTTTCAACGGCAAAGTTCCAGTGCAGCATTCCAAGCACTCATAATTTTTTATTATCCTACTTTTTTAGAAAACTCCTACAGAAAGAATAGGAATCGAAATTTTATGCGAGAAAGTTGTAAGTTCAGCTACATTCCATTCCGCACATTAAAAGCTAGTTTCAAGTCAAAGGAATGCAAAAAACACGAATTAGAAGATTTTGAAATACAATGCTTTTAAACGAAGCTAACCCACCTCACTCCTTATCCACCTCACTCCTTATCCACCTCACTCCTTACCCACCTCACTCCTTATCCACCTCACTCCTTACCCACCTCACTCCTTATCCACCTCACTCCTTACCCACCTCACTCCTTATCCACCTCACTCCTTATCCACCTCACTCCTTATCCACCTCACTCCTTATCCACCTCACTCCTTACCCACCTCACTCCTTATCCACCTCACTCCTTATCCACCTCACTCCTTACCCACCTCACTCCTTATCCACCTCACTCCTTACCCACCTCACTCCTTATCCACCTCACTCCTTACCCACCTCACTCCTTATCCACCTCACTCCTTACCCACCTCACTCCTTATCCACCTCACTCCTTATCCACCTCACTCCTTACCCACCTCACTCCTTATCCACCTCACTCCTTACCCACCTCACTCCTTATCCACCTCACTCCTTATCCACCTCACTCCTTATCCACCTCACTCCTTATCCACCTCACTCCTTATCCACCTCACTCCTTATCCACCTCACTCCTTACCCACCTCACTCCTTATCCACCTCACTCCTTACCCACCTCACTCCTTATCCACCTCACTCCTTATCCACCTCACTCCTTATCCACCTCACTCCTTATCCACCTCACTCCTTATCCACCTCACTCCTTATCCACCTCACTCCTTATCCACCTCACTCTTTATCCACCTCACTCCTTATCCACCTCACTCCTTATCCACCTCACTCCTTACCCACCTCACTCCTTACCCACCTCACTCCTTACCCACAGTCTATATAACCGATAACAGACAACCGTCTCTCTTAAAATTCTTTACATTCAGAAGCGTCAGAGATCTTCTACTTCAGTTAAATACGAGCGTATGGATGCCGAAGTTTTCGAAGAAACGTTTTGACAGTTCAGGTGGGTTCGAATAAAAAATGAAATATTTTTGTAAACCCAATTATGAAAAACGCATAGTTCTGTTCATCATTTGAAATACGATTCAATTTTCGTAAATTCATGAGTGAAGTACTTTTCAATAAATGAACACGTAAAAAAGATAGCTAGATTTCAAATGAACCGTAAAGCCGATCTCTGACTGTTTTTACCCCGGCTGCCTTCTGGCGGTATTTCTCGGGTTGTGAGCAATCCAATTGACCTGCCCCTCGGGTAGCTCAATTTCTAAGTGTCCTTACCGGAGGTGATGCACATTGTACCCTGCCTTGGTACCTGGAGTGATTGTGATTCTGGACTGCAGTGTGGCTAGAACGGGACTTGAGCCCCCTGGTTGTACCCGCCCTGCAGGAAAGACGACCATTCACAAAAGTGTACGGTAGAGCCCAGCTGATGCCAGCCCTGAGGCTGAGCCCCAGAATAAGGGTTCAGGCGCTCCTCCCAATTCTTTTTATCCCTTTGTGCTTTTAGATTTGTGTTTTCTCAGCCGTTCAATCTTTGGAGTTATGAGCTCTGCCCTTCCTGGTTCCATCTTGCTTGCCTCGTTCCATCTGCTGGCTCCTCTGGTTGTCTCTCTGCTTATTGTGTCTTGGCGCTCGTCTCTGACAGTGGATTGGCGTCCTGGGATTGATGTTCATCCCGAATCGGGGAAAACTAGCTGAGTCCCGGTGGTCCCTTTTGCTCATTGGTGCCCCTTCTCCAACCCCTTGGCCTGGGCTTATCTGAGCTGCATGGATAGCGAAAAAGCCTTGAGGCTTGCAGACCTATAGGTAGCTGGGCTTCCTGCCTGATAGGAGACTCGCCCTAGGTAAATAAGCTGTCCAGACTCGCTCCAATATTAGAGCCATTTCCGTAGACTCGGGTTTCTCGCTCTCGGACAAGGACTACTATACGTTACTTTAGTTGTCCTTGCTCTCGGACCGCTACCGAGAAATTCCAAATTCATTAAAGCTGGGTGGTGAAAATAGCCTTGTGGCTTGAGCCCTATGTAGGAGGTCTAATCCTGGGGGCCTACCTGACAGGAGACTCGCCCTTGGTAAAGATAGCTGCCCAGACTCGCTTCAATCTTAAAGCCCTTTCCAAAACTCGGGGACTCTATAGATCTTGTCGGCTGGGGTTTCCGCTCTCGGACCGGACCGCTTTTCAGAAATTTTCCAAAACTTTTTGCACGCACACTCGGATTTTGTCGTTGGGGGGGGGTGGCTTGGGAGGATCAGTCTGGCACACGCCTCCCACCCCTGTTTAACAACAAACGATCAACTTGAAATTTACAAATCCGTGCAATATGAACTAATTGTTGTGATAAATTTGAACTAAATTTGAGTTTTTAATCAGTACTTTAAATGCTTATAATTTTATTGGATTTTTATCGAGATACAAAAACTGTAAACTAAGAGTTTTTACGCGTCATTTTTATTTGTTATAAATATAATAAATACTTTTTCTGTACTAGCTACGTAAATAATATTTTCCGGATTTAATATTTCACGCTCAGCACCGTCACGTCACGAAGCATCACGAACCCCCTCGTCCGTTTGATCCTCATCATCGGAATGGTCGGCCAGCAGGTCAGATGTCTTCAGTCGCTGGAGGCGAGTTCTGATGAGCTGTCTGTACACTCTGTCCAGCGTCATCGGCCGTAGAGTGAAAAGTTTGATGACTGCGGATTCGTGCAGCTGGCAGAGCCACCTGATCGCGCTCCACACCGGCTGGTCGATTTTTGCCACGAATGTGACTCGGTGAGGCAGCGACTCGATTAGACTGGAGTTGGCGTACTTCTTCAGCGGTTCTTCAGCGGTGTTTCTTGCCAAGTTTCTCTCGAATAATTCAGAGTCGAATTTCTTGTTGCCTAGGCATAAAACATCAATGAAGTAATGAAGCTCGTGGCTGAAATGAAAAAGTTTATGAAACGCTGATTGTGTTTTTGTTAGTCTCGACTGCGTGGGGCTTTTGGGACATGACGTGAATCAATTCGGAAGACAGACAGACAGACAGACAGACAGACAGACAGACAGACAGACAGACACACAGACACACAGACAATGTCCTAAAAATTACAGAAAGCCCTACATTGGTTTTGTGGCCCAGAATCGCACCCAGTTGTGAGCTGTGGAGAAGCGCAAAGCCAACAGCATCTCAACACTCACAGCTGCTTGAAGCTCTCAGTTGAGTCCAGGTGAACCAACAAGCCGTCGTTAAGAATTCCAACGCTGTTGCACAACTCCTCGGCCTCGTCAGCACTCCGGCTGGAAAGCACGACAGTCCGACTATCGGGCTTCTCGGCCAGCCAGGACCGGACGGCCGACTGCACAGCCTTGCGGCTCTGCTGGTCCAGCCCGTCACTGGCGCAGCCGTCAAGCAGCAACAGAGTCGGGTTGCCCAGCATCGCGACGGCCAGGCAGAGTAGGCGAGTCGACTCGCTACTCAGGCAGGCGACACGCGTGTTGCACGCAGACTCCAAATCTACCAGACGCAGCAGTTCACCAACGTGAACTGCCAGCTGGGAGCGATGCATGTGCGGCATTCGACAGCGAGCAAAGAATGCCAGGTGCTCAAGCGCAGTGATCTGCGAGCGCGTTTTATTAATGAAGCAATGGCTTTGATTGGCTGACATTTCAGAAAACAATTGGACTGTCAATAAAGAGTTCTCACCTGCGGAAACAGCGGTCCCCATCGAGGCCAGAAGCCAACGCACCCCTCCGGATCCGCACAGCTGCACTCCCGCCAGTCCTCGCCGGGCTGGCGCAGAAGTGACTCTCCGCTGCATTCAGCTCCGGCCAGTCCGCCTGCCAGCGCCTCCAGAATCGTTGATTTTCCAGAACCGTTCGGTCCTACGAAGCCTAGGATTTCGCCCGCCGCCGCACTGAATGCCAGATCTTTGACTGCTTCAGCAGAGCCGTTTGAGAACGTCACCCGGAGGTGACGCACGTGGAGCAAAGCGTCATCGCGGACGATGAACTCTTGCACTGACTGGACTCTGCTGATTGAGTCATCGCAGCGGCTTTGCTCACGAAGCACGTTGCTCTGCTTTCGATGTCGCTCAGTTAAAACTAATACAGCGCAGAGCAGAGCACAGTGAATGAGCATGGCTAGTACAGAGTACATTAAATGCGTCTGACCAAAGTACAGTTCAGCCCCGTCAGGGACGCCGGACATGGTACGCGCCCTGTGATAAGACAGCGCATAGAAGATCAACTTTGATCCATAGAACGTAGGCGACATGCTGGCCACCGGCGGCAGTAAAAACAGCAGGGCGAGACCGGCCCGGTTGCTGAGCTGCGCCGCCAGCAATGACAGCACGCTGAAGCTGCAGACCAGGTAGTAGCTGGCAGCCACTTGAGCAGCTGATCCATCAAATAATCTACTGATCAGGTGGACGAGCAACTGGTTGCTTGAAATGCCCAGTACCAAGGTCGGCAGTACAATTCCAACTAGGTAGTGCAAGCTCAGGTAGCCGCTGGAGATGATGCTGACTAGAACTGCAACGCTGAGCACGTACACTGTCGCGCATTGAGTCCAATGAAGCAGAAATATCGAAAGCCAGTACGGGACTCTGCTTAAGCCCATAATTGCGAGAATTCTTCTCAGCTTGCTTTCCTCGGCGATGTCCTCAATTAGCATTGCTGGCATGCTTGCAATTAGCAGCAGCTGAAAGAATGCTCCAAACGTGGGTATAGTCATGCTTCTAAAGTCGTAGACCACGTTTACCATCAGGCCTTGATTTGAACCATTTTTAACAAAGTTAGCTGCATAATATTTCAATACATGCCGAAATGTTTCAAGCGCTTTTTCTGCCATCAAATGTGAGGAATAATGCCTATAGTCGATGACCGATCCAGTGTAGACTTCTCTGATTTGATTGAATTCCACTGGACAAGTGCACGTGTTCGACACATACGCTATTCGATACGGAGAAGTGCAGCCGCTTGCCTCTTTACAATAGGATAAGAGCGCCTTGTACATGTCCGGATTGCTCAGATAGTGAGCTCGAAAGCTTTGCCAGCTAAGCTTGCTCATTGAGTTGAGTTTCCTCGTTGGTGATTGAGGATGAAAGCAGTTCCCGGTCTGGATGTCTCCGTGAAACGCGCTCGATGCAGAGTTGAACGCGTCCGCATCAGTCAAACAGTCGGCAAAGTCCAGGGCGGCAAGGCTGGCATTGCCAATCAGCTGGTGCACCTGCAGCTCGTCATTTTTCGCCATTCGCTCCATCGCCGCCAGAGCGATGAGAAGAGCCAACAGTACAGCCGCAGCACCCAATCGCCGTGCAATCTTGGGTCTGTTTCTTAGCAGTCGGACAAACATCAGTGTTGCAAAGCTGTCAACCCAGGGCCACGGAGGCGGATCGCTGCATGTTAAGGAGAGTACAGTACCGGCCACCGATGGTTTCCTAGAAGCTCCAGAGAGCACACTCATTTTTTCAGTCGTGCTTGCGTCTGATTCAGTTTGCACTGGGTCAGGGTCGAGCATGGTAGCGATCTCGTCTGACGATTGGTCCCTGAGCTTAGAGAACATCTCACGCAAGCTAGTTGATGTTAAGCTCATGGACTGAATATGATCGGAGAGGCGTTCCAGCTCTGCTGTCACAGTTGAAAGCAACTTGCTGTCCATTGAGCTCAATTCCAGCTTGATGTTACTTTTGCACACGCTACTGGATCTGATATGTTTTAGCCTCCCGCGCAGGTCATGCATAATAGCTCTGGCCAGTCGTTCAATTTTCAACTCAATGTTAAATTTATAGCCGCAGGTAAACAGCTTCTGTAGAAACGGAACCGAGCCGCCGCATACAACTTTGCCATTTGCTGTAAATAGCACTCGATCAGCCAGAAGCTCCGCCTCATCAATATGCTTGGTAATGAAAATGATGCATCGATCTGTTTTAAACTCTTGCAGAAAGTTCCAGATACGCCGTCTCATGTACGGATCCAGACCTCTCGTGGGCTCATCCAGCACTAACAGTTTCGGCTCGCCCAACAAAGCAAGGACAAAGCAAAGCAGTCTTCTTTCACTCGAACTCATGGAACCAACTGTGGCTGTTCTCTTCTCTGCAAGATTGAAAGCTTCTAGAAATTTATCCAGCTCTACTTCGCAATTGGTATGCTTGCAGCTTACTAACAGTAGTCTAATAGAATCATTTAGAGTCAATCCATGAGACAGGCAATTTTTCTGCTGACAATGGCCTATGAATGATTTCATATGAATCCTGGCTGCCGAGCTGCTTATGTCGCAGTCGTTAATCGAGACGAAGCCGCAGTCTGGACTGTCGATTGCCGACAGGATATTTCCGATCGTTGTCTTGCCTGACTTGCCGTGGCCCACAATGGCGGCAATGCAGTCTTGGTAAAAAGTCACTGCCGGAAAAATGTTAAAAACAATTGTAAGACTGTGTTTATCGAAAGTATAAAGCATATCGAAAGCACTGACTTACCAGACTCGACAATCGCCGAGGTCCAATTATTCTTGTCGCCTCTCGAGGAGCATCGTTTGACCAGGTTTCTGAGCCAGACAATGGGAATTTGAAACTCGCTCTCAGTCTCCATTTTTGAGTAGTTTGATTTTTCTTGACCAGCTGTTGGTACTTTCACGCCGCGATTTCGCACCCAAAAGCCCATCATGAATAGATAGAGCAGGGGCAGCCGGAACCCGTTGCCATGTGGCAGCACATAGTCCAAGTAGAGTGTCAATATTATTATAAAAGCAAGTAGGCAGTAGCTGACTGCACTCCACCCATCCTGATAACTGTTGGAATCCCCATACTCGACGTGCTTGAGCAAGGCCTCCTGCAGCCGCTCAGCCATGTGACCCGGCGCCAGCACTATAGACAGGTGCCGGATAATCTTCAGCTTGCCTTTCAATAGACCTTGAGACGCCCTTAGCATTACGGCCACTGAGACGCATAGAAGTGTAAGAATTACAGCGACCAAGCCAAGCTGGAAACTGTCGCGCATCAGGATTGTCAGCAACAGGATCCCAGATGCCAGACAGGCCATGTGGATTATGGCAGCAAAAAATACGGCAGAGAGGCGGCTTGCCGAGTAAAACGCGGGGCACTGACTGTGGTAGGACACGATCAGAGCAGCGGAGACAATCGCCAGCTCAGCTATAGTGACTGTCCACAGAGTCAGCCAGTAGGCCTGCACCGACAGTCCCCTTTGGAAAAGCATCTGCAGGAAGCCTCGATCTTTCAGTTGGCAAACGCAAGCCACTGTAGATACCAAAGCATAAAAGCAAAAGCTGAAGAGCAGCAGAATCACTTGCACAGTTATTGTGTACGGCATCACAGTCCTGAAGTCTGGATGTTTTGCGCACAGAGTTGCAGGCTCCGGCAAGTCCAGTTCGCGTTGCGCGTCAACAATTGCCTGAAACATTTTTACCGTTCCGAATCGCCGCAGTCTCTGGCTGATTTGAGTCATGAGCAGTAAGCTGCCGAGCAGGGCGCAGTGCAGTTCGTGTCCTCTTCTAGTCTGACAAAGCAGTTCCGCCGGACTCTTTCCATTGTCTGGAAAATTTACCAGACTGGTGAACTTCTCCGACATCCTACCGACCAGGGCTGAGAAAAACGCTTGCTCGCAGTCGTCATCGCGCCGACAATTGTTAAATGTAACTTCGATTTTGTTCAAACCTCCAGCAGAGTAGTACTGTTCGATAATGGATTTCTCCTGCTGAAAATGGTCCCAGTTGCCGAGAATTACAGTGCGCTTCGCAACATCGCCTGGGGCAACAGTCTGAAAGTTTTCAATCTGTATTGAGGAAATCGCCAGCCGAACAATTCCGTAGATGAAGTGATTCGAGAAAGCGCACGCAATCAGCAAAGCCATTAGTAGAAATTTAAGGCCCTTTAACTTGCATAAGATCAGAAGTAGCAAAATATACTGGTTGAAAAAGCTTGCCATAGTCGTTCATTGGCCTGTCCAAATATAGTTTTCGCGGCTTAAAACCTACAGTCAAAAGTGCATTTTTACGCCTTCGATTTTCCGTTTCAGTGAGAAGTTGTCAAGCACTTTCAATCACGACAAGAAGTCCAAACTTACATTTCAAGCTTCGGAAGCGTTCTGAGGCCTTCTGTTTAAAGCAACTTTTTGATTGAGTCGGTGTTAATTGAAAATTCACGTTAACTTGTGAACGTCAAGTATATCTATAATTGTATAGATAATATTAGTGCTGCATTCCCATGTGCACGTTTGATAGGTCAGACAAATAGCCTTAGACAAAACTGGGTTGAGGAACTTTAGTTCAGTGCAAATTGGATGTCTATTTAATTTAAAAATAGTTTACCACTGCGATTTTGAAGCATTTTCAAGCTACAGATTGAGCTTTGACACGATACGAACGCAACAAAAGGTTTCTGGGTTTTGTATGCTAAATGTGTATTGTACAGCTGTTTTCCGGCGGAGTCCCCTTCACTGTAATACTACTTATAGTAGCATCCTTTGAACGAAAAAAGTGAATTTATATCCCAACCGAATTTACACAGCTATGCGTTCATAAAGCCTACAATAGAAGGTTTAAGGAGTCGAATATAACTAAACCTGCTTCCATCGGTACTTGTGTATTTCGTCAATTAGTGGCGAGTTCAGTCATAAGCAATGAGCTACATAGTAAACATTGTAGTGACATTTTCAGTTTGGCTATCTTTCGTTCTTTTAATGACGCTTTGAGGAAAACTTTTTGTTTTTCGTTGTTAATTTCACGGTCGGAGCACGAAGGAAGACAAGACGTGAACATCAACATGGTGGAGTGAGGCAAGTGATCAAAGAGCCCCATAGAGTTACAACAGTTAATATGAATTTATTTCGACGCGAGAATACTAAAAAGAAATCAATGAGAATTAAGGGATAGGAGTAGCAATTATATGAACTAGGATAGACGAGAGCAACAAAAGACAAAAATTGACTCCGCGCAAACAGACAATTAAAGCAAGCTAAATCAACGCGAGAAAGCCTTAAAACCAGATTGGGGGAGGTGGGTGCGCACGGGGTAGAGAAACGAAGAGGGAGGGAGGGAGGTGGGTGCGCACGGGGTAGAGAAATGAAGAGGGAGGGAGGGGGATGCGCACGGGGTAGAGAGACGGAGTGGGAGGGGTGCGACGAAGAGAGAGAAAGTACACAGAGTGTACAAAGTAGACAAAGCAAGGAAGAGAGCTATCAAACAGGGCATGCCCGACCAGTCAATTGCCACCACCACGAAAGGGACAGGCTTACAGATAAAAAATATTTTGCAGCTGATTTTCATCAAAAATCGATTTTTAAAAGTCATGTACTCGTACTTGCAATTCGTTTGACTGAAAATTGATTCCAAATTTCAAGGTTTAAAGCTTGCTGGCAATTAGAGGTTGTTTAACATTGCCCCGTTTTGATGTGAGTATGAAATCAATTTAATCTACCAATTAAAACTCTAGAATTGAGGAGAGCCGTAGCCTAGTGGTCTAGCACGGCTCTCTTATTTGCCTGCGGCCCAGACTCGATCCCGAATGCAGTCACATTAATTTAGGGCTAAATTGGAATCTCGGCTTGGGTCTGCTCGTGCAATTAACGCCCTTGAAGGCCAACCCCAAGGCCGCTGTACTCTCCTGTGTGAGTGTGTTCCTGTGCGTATGACTGCGTACGTATCCGCGCGCTTGTGTGCCTTCTCAGGGGAGTCGGCGGAATATGCAGCAATGCCTCTCGCCGGTTGTGCGACAATGTCGCTTAAAGTGCACCAGGGTGCACGCAGCCCCTGCCTCTAATAAAAATTCTACAGAAAACAGTTCGATCACACTTCGCTAGATACCATCTCAACAATCTCTGCTTCGCCGTCAGCCCGGTGGTTCCGGCCACAGCCCCACCGCATCATCGCCGGCTCCGCAAGCTTCAGAACTGGTCGCAGGAAAATCTGTCCGATTTCCTTTCGAAACGGCGGCGACGCCAACGCCAAAAGCGCGGCTCGACCGCACAGCCAGACTAGCCGGGCCAGCCAGCAGCTCGTGTCGACGCTAAAATAAAACACCTGCTGGTTTTTTCGATCTGCCCAGCCCAGGTGCGCTTGTCGATTGTCCAACAGTCGGCGGAGACTCTGCGGCGGCAGAATGTGGTGCCGGAGCGTGTGCTCGGCGCTTGACCACAGGCGGTAGGCATGGAATGCGACTTCGGGTAAGCAGAGCGGCAGCCAGCCCACTGAGGCCAGCAGTGCCGCCAGTCGCAGCTCCTCCTTGACAGCCGCGTCGCTAGCTCCTCGCGCCGTCGCGTGATGTCGTCGTCGAATGCGCAGGCAGAGAACGCCGGCGCCGCAGCAGATAGCCGCGACAGTTGGCAGAAAGTCGCCGAGAAAGAAGTCAAGTCCCGGCCAGACCAGCGATCGATAGACGAGCGACACCCACTTGTCCGAGAAGCCGCAGTGGTAGCCCCGGTTTCCTGCCGGGCTGTCCCCGTCCGTGCGCGACAAGCTGAACGTCCAGAGAAACTGGCAGTTGACGCTGAGCAGGATGGCGCAGAACAGGGCGCAGCTGTTGAACACTCGATCCCGGGTTAGTCGGCTGTAAGCTTGGGCAGGCCGATTGTAGAGCTGCAGAGTGTCCACTGCGGCGGCTACGCAGCAGAACTGCCGCAACTGGTGCGCAAAATTGTATACCATCGGATAAACCTGGCAGCAGGTCTGGCAGGCAAACACCAGCATAAACGTCACTTCGGTGCTGGAGACCGCGCGTAGCCAGAGATCTCCAGCTCGGATGAGCAGCTCCAGAACGTCAACGCAGGACACTACGGCAAGATAACAGCAGACTGGCAGATTGCGACGGCCGAGGCGGGTGAAGGCGAGCGCGGTGGCGGCGCAGCCGAATCCTCCAATCACGATGACGAATGGCAGGCCGACGGCAAACGGTCGACGCCAGTGAGCTGGGATGTCTTCTCGGCCTCTGTAAACGGAGCAGTCCGGCTGCTCTTCATCGGATTTCTGCGGCAGTGGCTGCTGCGGACGCTGCTGTCGACTTCCGTCGGAGACTGGCTCATGCTCATCGTCCTCCGTCGATTCCACCAGCGGCGGAAGGCCGCGAAAAGTGCGCGTGGCAGCGGAGCCGTTAAAGCTGCTTACTAACTTAAAGTCTGCCTCAGCGAAATTACCTGACGACAAGGCGCCGGCCTGTTGAGAAACTTCGCCGACTCCGCTTGAGACTGTGGGTGAATTTATGGAATTAGTAAGATACGAGTATTTGAAATATTAAGTTTCGGCTACATGAAGTTTTGGCTATGGATTTTTTACTCCGATTTGAGGCATCCAAAATCAGACGATCATCTCACAGTCAAGCGTCTCAAAGAAGCTGGCATCCAGGCCAGCCTTCCTGAGATTGTCCTCCAGTTTTGCCGCGTCGTTGACACTGTTGGCTTTGTCCGCAGCGTGCGTGTCGATCCAGAACAGGCAGGCGTAGCCGCTGAGCCGGTTGCCGCAGAACTGCGTCACGTCCAGGTCGAAGCAGCCGTGACGAAGCACCCGGAAGACGCTGACGTTGGGGAATTGACGGGTTCGACCTTCGATCTCCAGGTCGGGCGGCAGGCGCGAGTGCTCGTGGAGCCAACTGTGCTTAAAGGGATTCGAGCTGCCGACCTCCCTATTGATGGCAAGAACGGAGGGGGTCGCTACGAGTTGCAGAAGAATCAGGCTCAGTATGGAGCCGTCCATGTTCTCAGTGTTGCCTGCTGTCAGGGAGGAGTTTTGGCGATGCCGTTTTTATAGCGTTGCGCCTCAGCCAATGCCGACGGGGCGGCATCGGGTAAAAGCTGAGCAGGCTGATGGAGCCCGCATCTGCTCAGAATTCCAATGAGACAGCATGCGCCTAATCAAGCTAAGACAAGGGATTCTAGAATTGGGACCTGGGTTGGCAACGCTATACCCACCAAACCCTGTGAAAAAACATAGCAACACTATGAAAGTTATAGTTCTGCCCTAAGGAAAGTTATGATAATTTTAGCGAAACTTTAGCGAATCTGTTCTGCGTAAATTGAACAGACTAATTGCAGTCAGCCTCAATCGGTCCGCGAATGAGGGTTTGGGTGTCGCGTTGACACACCACATTTTGGCCCTCGCACTCCTGATTCGACTCAAGATCCAATTGAGAAACAAATAAAAAAGCTAAAAATTTTCTATATTTGAGATTTATTTTTGAACTTGAATGTTTTATTTAATTTTTCATTAGCTTAATTACCTTTAATAATTACTGAAGTGAAAATCCGGTGATTCGCCTCTTTAGGTATGAGCTAGAGTTCGGTATTTAGGTATTCGTCATTATATTATTAAATTTCGGCTGATTAGCTGCCTGCAGTTATAATAATGATCTGCAATGCCGAATTGATGCATTCTCACACCGAAAAATGCGTCAGTCATCGCTATCCATCTGTTCGTCAGCTCAAGGTTGGTCTCAAATCTTGAATAATCCACAAGCCCGCGTTCACTTGGTAACAGAAGAGAAATTTTATTGGGTTTTGCCGCTCTGTCCTAATTTTATTAGCATTATTGATATATATGTCTTTTCCGTGAATCAATAATCAATGTGGCATTCCATATTCAGTTATTATTGGATTTTTCGTTACCTTCTTCATTCATATAGGATATAGAAATGCTGCGCTTACATGTGTAAGATGAATGATCTACTAAAAAAGCAAAGGCATCAAAAATCCTGATTGGTTTTTGCATCAGAGACCGCGACACCTGCGCGCGGTGCCTCCGAGCCTGAGGCACAGCCTGAGGCATAACCCAGCCTGAAATCGAGTAAAAGCTGTGGTTCTTCAGGCCCAAAAAGATCTTTGCACGTAGACAACACTATAAGCACACGATAACATGTACATATGTACTATACCTGCTGCAAGCCGAGAGTAGTTTGTACCGTGCATAAACCAGTGTTCCTTGGGATAAACATGGTGCATGTAACTGTTTAATTGTTCAGCATTAATGCTAAGCACCTTATAATTATAAACAGCCTGTCAGTTGATCCATCAATTAGTTTGATTTAAATGCGTTTTCAGTTTTTCATTTTATGAACATAAAGGGGATGGAATCAAATTTTCTTACATTTTCTGAGAGAAAATTATCCAGACAGCATTTCGATTTTTTCATTAGCTCTACAGATTCTCAACTTGCTAGTCAGCGTGGACAAAAAAGATTTTGAATCCGTAATAAATAATTTGTTTGTTATAATATTTAACTTCGTAGAATTTGTGGGACCGTTTTAGTTTTAAAAAGTGACAAATTAATTTTAGGGTACCTATTTCATCTCATCATATATATACATTATATTTATTTATTGTAAACTAAAAGGGAAATCTGGATTCATGTATCAATTTCTTATATGAAAAGTGTTATTTTAGATAGACCTAATTGCAATTTACAACTATGCTTTCAATGAAGAACAAAGATAATATGCTAGATTTCATATAGGCTTTTCATATTACCAATTCCAGAACCAGAATCGGTTCGAAGCTTTTCATATTGTCTGTTCCGTTTTCAGAATCGGTTCCAGAACCGTGTTCTGGTTCTGGAATTTGGGTCGAGCAGTTTTCTCGAGAACTTGAGACGAGAAGTCATGTTTACACTTTAATTAACAGTAAAAGTATTTAACAGTAAAGTATTTGAAATTGGCATTTTTTATTATTGGTATTAATTATTCCGTTTTTTGTCATATCCAAGAGGAAACAAAGTCAAGGAAAGACAAAATTAAATTGTATAGACTAACAAACAAAAAATGTGTTTGAAGCTTTTCATTTTCCTACAAATTCTGGTTCTGGAATTGGAATTATTCTAGTTCTAGAACCAATCTTTGTGAAAAGCCTAATACATTCACAATCCCAGGCTGCATTATACCAGCAATGCAAAATGTTTACTTTTTGACTAAAAGTGTGACTTCCCTATAAAAACATAAACAAAAATTAATGGTTTAAATTAAAATTTGGTAAGGCTAAATGCTTTTATCATCTAATTAGTTCTGTCTATTTTTTTGGTAGGCATTTTTGCAACTTACCTTGGCTAGGCCCCTTGCCAGCTGGCCAGATTGGCCATGTCAGCTGGGTATGACCCATATATATTAGGTTTAATACTTTTTTATATATTGGTTTTGTAATAGTTTATTTATTTTGTTTTATTTTTTTATTAACTATGCTATTTTAAACAAAGCCTATTCTATAAATACTTTTATATACTTGATTTTGTTACATATGAATGTTTTAATAATAAGATTTAATAATTATAATAATAGATAATTAATTACACTTATCCTAACTAATAGCTCAGCCACAACTATTGCATTATATATCTAAAGGCTTATATAGCTATTTAGTCTAAGAACTACAAAGTTGCTATATAGGTCACTGGTCAGATCATCATATTTTATTTTGTCAAATTGGATGACAAAGTGACTAGAAAAAGCAAAGAAGCTTGAAAAATAATATGACAAAGTGATCAAATATTTAGTTATAGTGAATACTTTGTCATCAACCAATCAAACTGTATGCAATTTGAGTTAGTGTAAACTATTTTTTGTTTTTATTGACTATTAAGCTGCAGCAAGCAGAACCAATTGATTGACAGGTTTTATCAATCAAGATGACAAAATGGGTGGGATCATTAAGATTCCAAGTAAATGTTTGATCGCCACATTAATTTTCTTGGAAGTTGGAACTAATATGATTGGAGATTGGTGGATGACAAAATGACTCTCTTCAAGTAGTGAATGCTAATTAAGATGACAAAGTGACCCTAGTTGAGGTGAGAAAACCAGACACCCCAGATGATGAAATGGCAGATACGAAATGACTAGGAACTGCTATATACCCTTAATTATCCTAGCTAATACTAATACTCATTTTATAGCTAGGGGAACTAAAGCAATATAAGGTTAAATTTCTTGCTTAAAGACAAATTGTTTCAAATAGGCTAAGATTAACCCTTTATCCTCTAGTTATAAGTCTGACACTCTAACCACTAAGCTAAAACCCAATTTTTACTAGGTTAGTTATGGTTAGTTATATAGTTTTGGGTAAACTGTAAATTCATGTCTAATGTCTTCATGTTAATAGAGTTAACAACCTATTTCTCAGAATATAAGTGTTGGTTTTTTTCTAAGATCATTATTAAAGATGCTAATAGATGGCTATTGATTTATTAAGTCACTTCAAATTGAGTTAGATAGTTTGCCATAAGATAGTTTGCCATAAGATTGTGGCATTTAATTAGTCATTAATTGCCAGAGAGAAAAGAGAAATGAGACATTAGAAAATTCTAAAATTCTAATATTTTCTACCCTTTAAACAAATGTTTGATATCAACCTTTATAAAGCAACCCTACAGAGAAAAAATCTGGAAGCCTTAGCATAACAGATTTTTTAACTATTCCATTTTGTTGTTGTTAAATGGGGTGCTTAGCAGGGCTAATCGCCGATCAGCCCAAATTAAGGCTCCAGTGTGGAGATGAATAGAAGGGTGGGTCTATCAGGGATACAAGACCTAGGCCACCTGGAATAGAATCCTTTTCATAGCACAAAGCTAATTGTAAGGCTACATCACAAAGATTTGCATACTATTTTGAAAAGAGGCTGGAGGGTGAGCCTAAGCTATAACAGGCAAGATTGGGCACCTTCAAGGGCAAAAATTTTGGGGTCCATGCTGCAAAGCGAATTTTTATTGCACAGTCTGACTCCTACAAACTGCATTTAATGGACTAGGTCCAGCCTCCTCAGAGACTATCATCCTCTGGCGAAAATTTCCCTCCAGACAGGGTCACTGTAGGCAACTATACTGGTAGGCAATTGCACTACCAGGTGGTGCGTGCCACAAACAGATGATAGCCTTTCACCCAGGCGCCGAACACACCCAAAGCCTAGAATCCAAATTCCTGGTGGGTACCACCTTCAGACAGGGCATGCTACTTCTAGGGCTCACGCATGAGCATACATACGCAACCCCCTGATTTACACTGGCAATGCGACCAAAAATGCGACTAACCTGTGAAAAAACCCTAAAGCAAAATAAACTAATTTCGGGTAAACAGCAGGAGCAACTTGACTGTCTTATTAAGGCTTAATGCCTCGACATCTAATTAGTAATACATGTACGTCTATTTTGTCGGGTGAGCATTTTTGCGACTTACCTTGGCTGGGCCCCTCGCCAGCCAGCCGGGTCGGCCGGGTGTTGCGCATGAGGCCTTACCAGGCAGTCCGTTTACCCTCTGGCTCCAACTGCACAGGTAGGTTCACCTAGCGCAATAGCAGCTCAAAATCAGCACAGAGCGCGGTATCTTCCTGAAACACGGGCCGCTCACCAGCAATGCAAGATCACCAGTCAGTAACTCCCAAGCCGCACCAAGCCCTCCGGGCTGAGTGCCCCTTTTTATTCCCCATTCTGATAGCAATCGATAACTCAATGTACTTTTAATTAACTGGCGCTCCACTTTACTAACTGATGTCAGACGAAGCTTCAATTAGTTGCTTGTATTTTTCTCAGTAGCTATCTTTTTTCTCTTTGATTGTGTTGTCTATGTCCCAGAGCCCAGGCTGCAAGCTTTGGTGTTGCACTTTTAAAAAATATTCTAGCTTTCACATCAAGTTAAAGCTTTCTCGTAGCCTTCAGCTAAGAGGAGTAAGAGGGTTTTATTCATAGTCTATGGCCGAAAGTGTCGCTGGCAAAGCTATCGATTCCGCGGACCTGTCTGCTAGAAGAGAAAAAGGCAGAGAGAAGGGTCTCGAAGCGAGCGAGACTTGTCTAATCGCGTAAAAAGTTTCTTTTTAAAGTGTCTGCGAATCAACCGAGTAGTTCAAGTGAGCCAGAGCGAATGGCACCGCCATCGGGTTCTTCGTCCGCGTCTCAAGTGCCCTACATCGGGTCCACGATATCGTTGCTATCCAAAGCCGGGATTCGGTACGAAGGCTTCCTACACAGCATCGACCAGAAGGAGGCGTCTGTCACGCTCGACCACGTGCGAGTATTCGGCACCGAGGAGCGCCAGTGCGAGCGTCGGGTGCCGCCGTCTTCCGAAACATTCGAGTACATCATTTTCCGGGCCGCGGACATCACTGAGCTGCGAGTGATTGACACTCCACTGTCCCGGCCGGTGCCCGACCCTGCTATTATCCGCGTACAGGTGAAGGGACCCGGTAACGCCAATGCATCTTCAAGCTCGTCGGCTGTCAACGGAACCGGTGGAGGCGGCGAGGCCACGGGAGGCAGGGCGGCTGGTGGAGGCGGCGGCCGGCGGCGCCAGCCCAGGGGCATCTCGGCTGGCCGCGGCGCTGGCGGCAGATCCGGTGGTCGCGGCCAGACTCAACAGATGAAGCAGCAGGCGCCGCCACCGCAGCATCCGCATCTGGCGCCGCCGCCGCCGATGATGCAGCTGCCGATGCAGTCCCCGCCGCAGCAGCAGCCGCGTTCTCGCAACGACTACATCGTCTATCCCAGGTACAATGTCAGCTATCGAGGCAACGGAGCCGGTTACTACCCGCAGTATCGCCCGGCTAGCATGTACCCCGCTGTCGAGTTTGCCGCAGCGCCTGGTAACCATGGCTACGGGATGAGGCCATCGGCTGGAGGCGGCGGAGGCGGCCGGCCCGTGATGCACTTTCGACGAGTTCAGGGCGGCGGCAGCGGCGGCCCAGGAGCTCAGCGGCTTCGCTTATCGCCGCGTTTGATCGGCAGCGGTGGAGGCGGCGGCCGCGGCCGTAACTCGCGCCGGACGCACCAGTCGAACGGCATTGCTGAGGCTTCGGCCAATCCGGCCAAATATTTCTCCGCCGATTATGATTTTGAGACGGCCAACGCCGAGATGGCGAAATTATTGCTCACGGCAGTTAATTCCACTTCTGCTAAGCAGGTCGTCGTTGCCAACGGCGGCATCAACGGCGCCTCGGATGAGGAGAATTCGGCTTCTTCGACTAATGGCGTCAACGGCGCCGTCGCTTCGTCGTCAGCGTCGGCTCTGATGGCCGCCGCCGTTGCCGATGGCCAGCATCAGCTGGGCGGCGCCGGCTACGACCGGGACCGCAGCTTCTTCGACGACATCAGCCGGGTCGACGCAGATGCCGGCGCCGCCGCCGGTGGCGACTCAGCCAGGCTGGGCCGCAAAGAGGCCGCCAGGCAGAATGCGCTCAACAGGGAGACGTTCGGCCTGACTGGCCGGCGTTTCCATGGCAACCATCAGCAGCAGCATCATCGGGTGGCGGTGGCTCACGCGCCCAGACGGTCGCCAGTGTGAGACAGCGGCGGACCTGAGAGCGACTCTGCATTGAGAAAGACTGCAATAGGCCTGACTAGACATGGACTAAGTCACTTTATAAGCACTGTTCTTCTATCCCTGTTAATCCCCCGCTTTATCCCCATTGTTACTGTGTGCAATTATTCCAATTTCTCGATCCGTAAACACCCCAGGCTGAACTCTTAGTAGCGTGAGAGGATCCCAAATGCGATAATACATTATCAACAGATATTCAAAAGTCCCCGATTGTCTTAATATTCAACTTTCGCTCTTAATCTAACTAACTATCCACCATCTAATGCATATCGCTGATAAATAAATCTGTTTGTTCTTTAGGGAATATTGCTATAATATATAAACTAGTTCTTTAACAGCTTGCATGGTAACTTCGGTTTTTATTGTTTATGATTAATTAAAAAATACTTGATAGAATTGCTGAGATATAGATTTTCTAGAGATAGAGAATTCGACTAACTGCACCGTAGATAGTCCCTGATAAGATTTCTGCACACTGGCTCACGTAGTCAGATTTTGCTTTGAAATCAGCGGGATCTGACATCTGATCCTGGGATCTGAAATTTAATCCTGGGATCTGACATTTGATCCTGGGATCAGACATTTAATCCTGGGATCTGAAATTTAATCCTGGGATCTGACATTTGATCCTGGGATCTGAAATTTAATCCTGGGATCTGACATTTGATCATGGGATCTGACATTTGATCATGGGATCTGACATTTAATCCTGGGATCTGACATTTAATCCTGGGATCTGACATCTGATCCTGGGATCTGACATTTAATCCTGGGGATCTGACATTTGATCCCGGGATCAGACATTTGATCATGGGATCTGACATTTGATCATGGAATCTGACATCTGATCCTGGGATCTGACATTTGATCCCGGGATCTGACATTTGATCATGGGATCTGACATTTGATCATGGAATCTGACATCTGATCCTGGGATCTGACATTTGATCATGGGATCTGACATCTGATCATGGAATCTGACATCTGATCCTGGGATCTGACATTTAATCCTGGGATCTGACATTTAATCCTGGGATCTGACATCTGATCCTGGGATCTGACATTTAATCCTGGAATCTGACATTTAATCCTGGGATCTGACATTTAATCCTGGGATCCGACATTTAATCCTGGGATCTGACATTTGATTCTGGGATCTGACATTTGATTCTGGGATCTGACATTTGATTCTGGGATTTTAACTGAGATCAAAGATGAAGGTGGTCAAAAATCTAAGATTTGATCCCAGGATTATTGACCTTTGATCTGACTTTTGATTACGAGAGGCTGAGACCTGAACTTTGATCCCGGGGATGTGACCTTAGGTATCACATCCATTATTGATTACACATGCCGTAATTGGGCTTTCTTTTAACAAAAGAAAAAAAAGAAATTACGTTTTTCGAATACTAATAATAATAGTTGATTACTCCTGCCCCAGTTGGGCCAGATTTGCAAACGACAGCTCAGCCGCATCTGAAGGCTGCGTTCGGCTGTTCAGTCCAAGGACTGGGGGGTTGCCACACACCCTCAATTATCCCAGCTAATGCTGGCACCCATTTTACAACTGAAGCAATGCAGAGTTAAATGTCTTGCTCAAGAACACAAAAAATTTGATCCCGGATCAGTGGTTGTAGCCTAGTGGTTAGAGCGTCAGACTCACGACTTGAATGTCGGGGGGTTCGATTCCCAATCCCTCGTAAACAATTTATCTTATAGACTTCTAATTTTGTTGCTGGCATCTACTTTTAACCTTTGATCCCGGGGATCTGACATTTGATCCCGGGGATCTGACATTTGATCCCGGGGATCTGACCTTTGATCCTGGGATCTAGTCTTTGTTCCCGGCATCTTGAAGCTTTAAGTTTAAGCCAGCAGCTTTAAACACACTTGGGCCAGGTGTGCTCATCACTGACGCTAAACGCCTGTTTCATGTCCTCGTTGAATCCGTTCGCTGCTCTGGCAGCTGAGCAGCAGCAGTTGCAGCCGCAGCAGAGTCGGCACGATGTTTCGGACGCTCAGCACCGGTCTGCGTGCCGCCTGTGCTCCTCGCTGCACGCCCAGCTGGCGGACGAGCACCGTCGCGGCCTGCTGTGGAACTATGTCGTCGAGTACTGCTTCGGTGTCACCTTCGACTCCGAACGTGTCTCTGCAGTTCCGCTACCACCGACTGTTGCCCAGCCGAAGCATCTGGCCTCGCTGGCCGAAGTCTATCCGGACAGGCGGCTAATCGGACCGGACAGTTTCGGTGCGGCTCTGGCCGATCAGCTGCTCACTGCATCCAATGTTGTACTTTACAGCTTCCGTTGCTATGGCAACCTGACCGAGCTGGCCGACTCACCTGTCGTTTTGCCGCCCGAATTGAAATCCGCGGCCGATCGTAGACTGTCCGAAATTGTGTCCGCCTGTCGGAGCCAGCTGACTGGCCAGCTGCGGGAGTACCTCGCCCAGCCGGACGTGCTCACCGAGTGCCAGCCGGAAGCCGCCGTCCGCCAGCTGCTCGATGTGGCTCTCAGACTGGGCGGCGACAGGCGCGAGCTGCCCCCGCTAGTGTCCGACTTTCTCTCGGCCAGTCTGCCTAGCGGAGATGCCGACGAGAATGGCCCGGTTGTTAAACAGTTTGTCGCGAAAATTTGCGACGAAGTTATGCGAGACGAACGACATTTCGAATCGTTGCACTGCCCGCTGCTCACCGACCAGAGGCTGATGCAGCTGCTCCGGCTGCTCGCCAGCCTCCCCACTTGCGCCAGGGCACTGCTGGCTGCGTCACGGCTGCGTCAGGTGGGATAAATGTTTTGTGGATTCTTATATCCAAATCATCAGATTGACATTCCCTGATCCCCATATCCTCAACCTGACATTTCCTGATCCTCAAATTCTCAATCTGACTAACCCTGATCCTCATATCCTCAATCTGACTATCCCTGATCCTCAAATCCCAACTGGTTATTCCCTGATCCCCATATCCTCAACCTGACATTCACTGATCCCCATATCCTCAACCTGACATTCACTGATGCCCAAATCCTCAATCTGACATTCCCTAATCCCCATATCCTCAACCTGACATTCACTGATCCCCATATCCTCAACCTGACATTCACTGATCCCATTTCCTCAACCTGACATTCCCTGATGCCCAAATCCTCAATCTGACATTCGCTGATCCCCATATCCATAATCTGACATTCTCTGATCCCCATATCCTCAACCTGACATTCCCTGATCCCCATATCCTCAACCTGACATTCGCTGATCCCCATATCCTCAATCTGACATTCCCTGATCCCCATATCCTTAACCTGACATTCGCTGATCCCCATATCCTTAACCTGACATTCCCTGATCCCCATATCCTCAACCTGACATTCGCTGATCCCCATATCCTTAATCTGACATTCCCCGATCCCCATATCCTCAACCTGACATTCCCTCATCCCCATATCTTCAACCTGACATTCGCTAATCCCCATATCCTTAATCTGACATTCCCTGATCCTCAATCTGACATTCCCTGATCCTCAATCTGACATTCCCTGATCCTCAAATCCGCCCTTCAAAATCCGAACAGCCGCTAGCGGAAGGCGCCGGTCGCCAGGCACAGGTAGGCACAGCATTGGGCCGGCTCCTGTCTCCAAGCGGCCTGCCCCAGCTGGGAGGCCTTCAACAGCCGGACTCGCTGTTCCCCTCGGCTAGCCAGATGACTCAACAAGCCTACGACGCAGCCGAGCGCAGTCTGTGGGACCTGAGCGCAGCAAATCTGTCTCAAATTGTCTCAGTATTCAAAGCCCTATTCAGATCTGCTAGGCGCCAACTGCTGTTGTGGTTTGCCGAGTTTTTGGAGGCCAATTCTGGCAAGGCTAAGCTGGCCGCCAGGCATACGATGGACCCGGTCATGCTGGGCATGTCTTTTGCCAGCGACGGCTGCTGTTTGAACGCCTGTGCCGTGCTGCTCCAGCTGGCCGGGCCGCTGACTGACCCGGTGTCCGACCGCCTGCTGCTGGTGGATCCCAGGTGAGATTTTGATTCACTGGGATCTGACCTTTGATTCACTGGGATCTGACCATTGATTCACTGGGATCTGACCATTGATTCACTGGGATCTGACCTTTGATTCACTGGGATCTGACCTTTGATTCACTGGGATCTGACCATTGATTCACTGGGATCTGATCATTGATTCACTGGGATCTGACCATTGATTAACTGGGATCTGACCATTGATTCACTGGGATCTGACCATTGATTCACTGGGATCTGACCATTGATTCACTGGGATCTGACCTTTGATTCACTGGGATCTGACCATTGATTCACTGGGATCTGACCATTGATTCACTGGGATCTGACATAAAACACTCGGATCTGAGATGAAATACTGGGATCTGACATGAAATACTGGGATCTGAGATGAAATTCTGGGATCTGACATGAAATACTTGAATCTGACATAAAACACTGGGATCTGACCATTGATTCACTGGGATCTGACCATTGATTCACTGGGATCTGACCATTGATTCACTGGGATCTGACCATTGATTCACTGGGATCTGACCATTGATTTACTGGGATCTGACCATTGATTCACTGGGATCTGACCTTTGATTCACTGGGATCTGACCTTTGATTCACTGGGATCTGACCATTGATTCACTGGGATCTGGCGTTTCATTCACTGGGATATGACCATTGATTTACTGGGATCTGACGTTTGATTCACTGGGATCTCACCATTGATTCACTGGGATCTGGCCATTTATTCACTGTGATCTGACCTTTGATTCACTGGGATCTGACCATTGATTCACTGGGATCTGACCATTGATTCACTGGGATCTGACCATTGATTCACTGGGATCTGACCATTGATTCACTGGGATCTGACCATTGATTCACTGGGATCTGACCATTGATTCACTGGGATCTGACCATTGATTCACTGGGATCTGACCATTGATTCACTGGGATCTGACCATTGATTCACTGGGATCTGACCATTGATTCACTGGGATCTGACCATTGATTCACTGGGATCTGACCATTAATTTTCTATCTACATCGATATTGAATAGCAATTTTTAGAATATATATTTGAAAGGGATCTATCAGGGATCTGTCATATCCTATCCCCGGGATCTATAAAGTGACGTTCCTACCACCATCCCACAAGGTATGTTCGCAGCGACCTGTGCCCCCTGCGCACCCTGTCCAAAGAGACTTCCCTATCTGGCAGCATCGGTGGCAGCGCCTCGTCGCCTTCGGACTCGACCGCCGCCTCCTTCAACGCCGAAGGCCCCACCGATCCGCCACATGTGCTGACGGAGCTGTTCTTTCTCTGCCAGCGGGGCGTTCGACTGGGGTTTGCATTGGCCTGCGAACAACTGCAGGAGGTAAATTAGTTAGTTAGTTAGTTAGTTAGCTAGTTAGTCAGTCAGCCAGTCAGTCAGTCAGTCAGTCAGTCAGTCAGTCAGTCAGTCAGTCAGTCAGTCAGCCAGTCAGTCAGCCAGTCAGTCAGTCAGTCAGTCAGTCAGTCAGTCAGTCAGTCAGTCAGTCAGTCAGCCAGTCAGTCAGTCAGTCAGTCAGTCAGTCAGTTACCTGAAGGTGAATTCACACCCGCAGGTGCAGCAGCAGCTGGGCCGGCTCCAGCACGCCGTGCAGCAGCACCAGCAGATGCCACAGGGCCACCCGGCCATGGCCTCCCACACCGCAGCCCTGGAGCGGCTCACAGCGCATTACCTGGCTCACCGGGCCAGCCTGAGGTCGCCAGCTCTGCTGGATCCTCTCCTAGGCTTCCTGCTGGCTACCTCGCGCCTGCTCACGCACTTCGCATTGGCGCCGGCGCCAACCCTTGAGGCGCCGGGAGCTCCGACCAGATGGAGCCGCCTGCCCGAGGGCAATCACGGCATCATTGATGCCTGCAGCGATGGCTGCTGGTGGCTGCATAGGCTGCCGGAATCGCTGGCTGAAGGCGTTGTCCAGTGCGCCCTGTTCTTCCGTCAGCAGCGGCCGGACATGCTGGAGATGTGTCCGCATTCGCTGGAGCCGCTGTTCACCTTCCTGCTGCTGTTTATGGGCTGTCCGAGGCTGCTGCGCAATCCGCATCTCAGGGCCAGTCTGGCCGAGGGCCTCTGCGCCCTGTGCCCCCTGCCGAGCGAGGAGGGTGCTCCGCAGGTGTGCATTCACCAACTCCGTTATGCCATTCACCCACTCCGTTATGCCATTCACCAACTCCGTTATGCCATTCACCCACTCCGTTATGCCATTCACCAACTCCGTTATGCCATTCACCCGTTATGCCATTCACCAACTCCGTTATGCCATTCACCAACTCCGTTAAGCCATTCACCAACTCCGTTAAGCCATTCACCAACTCCGTTATGCCATTCACCCACTCCGTTATGCCATTCACCAACTCCGTTATGCCATTCACCAACTCCGTTATGCCATTCACCAACTTCGTTATGCCATTCACCCGTTATGCCATTCACCAGCTCAGTTATGCCATTCACTAACTTTGCTATGCCATTCACCAGCTCAGTTATGCCATTCACCAACTCAGTTATGCCATTCACCAACTCCGTTATGCCATTCACCAGCTCAGTTATGCCATTCACCCGTTATGCCATTCACCAACTCCGTTATGCCATTCACCAACTCCGTTATGCCATTCACCCGTTATGCCATTCACCAACTCCGTTATGCCATTCACCCGTTATGCCATTCACCAACTCCGTTATGCCATTCACCCGTTATGCCATTCACCAACTCCGTTATGCCATTCACCAACTCCGTTATGCCATTCACCAACTCCGTTATGCCATTCACCAACTCCGTTATGCCATTCACCAACTCCGTTATGCCATTCACCAGCTCCATTATGCCATTCACCAACTTCTTGATATTCACTTTACCTTATACTATTCACCAAACCCATTCCATTCACCAACAGGTGCCAACTCACCGCAGGGAGCAGCTGCTGGCCTCGCACCCGCTGGCGCAGCAGACGGCGGCCTCTCTCCTAAGCGTATTCGTCAGCATTGAACTGTCAGGCGAGTCGGTGCAATTCGAGATGAAGTTCAGCTACCGCAGACCCATGTACTCCGTGCTGCGCTGTCTCTGGTCCATGCCAGCTCACCGCGACCGCCTGTGCCTCCTGGCGCGTCAGGCAATGCGGCATCTGGACGACGCCGAGGCGCCTTTGTTTCTGAAATTTCTCAATCTGCTGCTCAACGATGCCACGTTTCTGTTGGACGAGGCGCTGAGCTACCTGACCCAGCTGAAAACCCTTGAGGTTCAACGGCAGGACGGCGCCTGGCCCGATGCTGGTGGCCAGAGGGAGCGGGAGGAGGCCGAGTCCCAGTTTCTGCACACTGCCAGGTGCTGGGCGATGGCTCTAGTTTATCCCCACATCATTAACTTGAATCCGAAATCCCTGAACCCAGAATCTGAGATCTAACCCCTAATTCCAATCCCCTAACCCAAATCCCGAATCCCCTGATCCATGCCCTCCTAATCCTGGATTCCCGAATCCCAAATCCACTTAACCCTAATCCCAAATCAACCTTAACCCTAATCCCAAATCCCCAAATGCCAAATCCCCTAATCTTAAATCCCCTAATCCCAAATCCCCTAATCCCAAATCCCCTAATCCTAAATCATCTAATCTGAAATCCCCTAATCCGAAATCCCCTAATCTTAAATCCCCTAATCCCAAATCCCCTAATCTCATATACCCCAATCCCAAATCCCCTAATGACAAATCCCTTAATCCCAAATAATCTAATCCGAAATCCCCTAATCCCAAATCCCCTAATCCCAAATCCTAATTCAAAATCCACTAATCCGTTATCCCAAATCCCAAACCCCCTAACCCTAATCTCAAACTCCTTAACCCCTAACCCCTAATCCTCAATCTTCTAATCCCAAATCAACTAATCCTAGATCCCAGATCTCATATTCCCGTACGCCTAATTCCTAATCCCGTATGCTTCTTTAACACTTTAAGGGCTACCTCCCCGATTACCAAATCCTTTAACCGGCATCGCAAAAACCAGTTTCTCCAAGTCGAACTCGTTAATCCCCTAGCCATTAATCCTAAATCCCCATATTCAGAACTCCTAAACTCCGCATCCCCAAATCGATCCCCAACCCGCAGGCTGACCAGATTTCACAACCAGCTCAGCCAGGACACTCTGCAGGCGCTGGAACTGCTGACGGAAGCTCCGGACGTCCTGTCCGTCCTGCTGCACCCGATGCTGGCCGACCGAGTGGCCGGCACGCTGAACTACTTCCTGGCCCACCTGGCCGGTCCCAAGCGAAGCGAGCTGACCGTGCGCGACAAAGCCGCTTATCAGTTCCGGCCGCGCGAACTGCTGGCCTCAATCTGCCGGCTGCTGGTGAACCTGAGCAGCGGCGGGGAGCCGTTCTTGTCTGCCGTGGTGCGGGACAGCCGGTCATACTCGCCCGGCCTCATGCAGTCCGCCGCCCAGCTGCTCGGACGGGTGGCCGATCCGGGACTGGCCAATTCTTTTGCCGAGTTTGCCGAGCAGGCCAGGTAGATTGCCTCCCGGAAGTGCAGGGGCTCTGGGGGTTGTTAAGGGATTAAGTGTCAGAGAATTAAAGGTGTCAGGAAGTTGGACGTGTCAGAACCTTGTCAGGGTTTAGAGGTGTCTTGTATTGGGATGTCAGGAGATTAGAGGTGTCAGGAGCTGGAGGTGTCAGGAGATTGGAGGTGTCAGGAGATTGGAGGTGTCAGGAGCTGGAGGTGTGAGTAGTTGGAGGCGTCAGGAGCTGGAGATGTCAGGAGATTGGAGGTGTCAGGAGCTGGAAGTGTCAGTAGTTGGAGGCGTCAGGAGCTGGAGATGTCAGTAGTTGGAGGCGTCAGGAGCTGGAGATGTCAGGAGTTGGAGGTGTCAGGAGCTGGAGGTGTCAGTAGTTGGAGGTGTCAGTAGTTTGAGGTGTCAGTAGTTGGAGGCGTCAGGAGCTTGAGGTGTCAGTAGTTGGAGGCGTCAGGAGCTTGAGGTATCAGAAGCTGGAATTGTCAGGAGCTCGAGGTGTCAGTAGTTGGAGGTGTCAGTAGTTTGAGGTGTCAGTAGTTGGAGGCGTCAGGAGCTTGAGGTGTCAGTAGTTGGAGGCGTCAGGAGCTTGAGGTGTCAGAAGCTGGAATTGTCAGGAGCTCGAGGTGTCAGTAGTTAGAGGTGTCAGTAGTTGGAGGCGTCAGGAGCTGGAGATGTCAGAAGCTGGAGGTGTCAGGAGATAAAAGTTGTCAGGAGATTGGAGGTGTCAGTAGTTGGGGGTGTCAGGTGTCAGGAAACTCAAGGTGTCAGGAGACTCAGGGTGTCAGACGCCTAAAATATGAAGTTTCCAGGTGAGTGAAGTGCTATTAATCTCTGCTCTCCCACCCTACCCCTGCGCAGACTGGCCGAAGCGGCGCGTCAAGCCGAGGACGAAAGCGCAGAGGACGCGCCGGACGAGTTCTTGGATCCCATAATGGGATCGCTGATGCGAGACCCGGTCGTGCTGCCCTCGTCGCGGGTCACGGTGGACAGGGCTACCATTCAGCGCCACCTGCTGTCGGACCCCACCGACCCGTTCAATAGGCAGCCGCTCACCATGTCGGAGATTATTGAGGACGCCGACCTGCGCGATCGGGTGCGGGACTGGCTGGCGTCAAGGAGAAAGTGATGAGGGGTGTTTCTGATATGAGATTCTAATTAGATGTCTATGGGATTCTGATTAGATGTCTATAGGATTCTGATTAGATGTCTATGGGATTCTGATTAGATGTCTATAGGATTCTGATTAGATGTCTATGGGATTCTGATTAGATGTCTATAGGATTCTGATTAGATGTCTATGGGATTCTGATTAGATGTCTATAGGATTCTGATTAGATGTCTATGGGATTCTGATTGGATGTCTATGGGATTCTGATTAGATGTCTATGGGATTCTGATTAGATGTCTATGGGATTCTGATTAGATGTCTATGGCATTCTGATTAGATGTCTATGGGATTCTGATTAGATGTCTATGGGATTCTGATTAGATGTTTATGGGATTCTGATTAGATGTCTATGGGATTCTGATTAGATGTCTATGGGATTCTGATTAGATGTCTATGGGATTCTGATTGGATGTCTATGGGATTATGATTAGATGTCTACGGGATTCTGATTAGATATCTATGGGATTCTGATTAGATGTCTATGGGATTCTGATTGGATGTCTATGGGATTCTGATTAGATGTCTATGGGATTCTGATTAGATGTCTATAGGATTCTGATTAGATGTCTATGGGATTCTGATTAGATGTCTATGGGATTCTGATTAGATGTCTATGGGATTCTGATTAGATGTCTATGGGATTCTGATTAGATGTCTATGGCATTCTGATTAGATGTCTATGGGATTCTGATTAGATGTCTATGGGATTCTGATTAGATGTTTATGGGATTCTGATTAGATGTCTATGGGATTCTGATTAGATGTCTATGGGATTCTGATTAGATGTCTATGGGATTCTGATTGGATGTCTATGGGATTATGATTAGATGTCTACGGGATTCTGATTAGATATCTATGGGATTCTGATTAGATGTCTATGGGATTCTGATTGGATGTCTATGGGATTCTGATTAGATGTCTATGGGATTCTGATTGGATGTCTATGGGATTCTGATTAGATGTCTATGGGATTCTTAAATCGCCCATTCCTCTTGCAGATACATCTACTCGTACCTGCTCGAACGCTCGTACTTACAAGTAGCAAAAGTAGTTTTTTGGTGTCAAATTTTATTTAATTGTATTTTCAAACATAGTTTTAATATATCCGAATTTTGCATCTTATTGTACGTCATTGGATTGTACTTGTTACAACTATAAAAAGAAACTATTCATTGATCATAGTTGTATTGTCAATCATAATGCAATTCAGTTTTCATACTCAGCCAAAATTTGTGTTTGACTTCTTTTAATGCGTGTTTTGCCTGCTTAACAAATTTCAACTGTTTTGTTTCCATGTTTGCTATGATCCATTACTACTAGAGAGGTGAGATTTCAGAGGGATGAGATGTCAGAGAGCTGAGATTTTAATGGGCTGAGATATCAGTACGGTAGGATGTCAGAAGTGTGAGATGTCGGTAGGGTGAGATGTCAGTAAGGTGAGATGTCAGTAGGGTAAGATGTCAGTAAGGTGAGGTGTCAGTTGGGTGAGATGTCAGTAGGGTGTGATTTTAAAAGTGTAAGATTCCAGTAAGGTAAGATGTCAGTAGGGTGAGTTGTCAGTAAGGTGAGATGTCAGTTGGGTGAGATGTCAGTAAGGTGAGATGTCAGTTGGGTGAGATGTCTGTAGGGTGAGATTTTAAAAGTGTAAGATTCCAGTAAGGTAAGATGTCAGTAGGGTGAGATGTCAGTAAGGTGAGGTGTCAGTTGGGTGAGATGTCAGTAGGGTGTGATTTTAAAAGTGTAAGATTCCAGTAAGGTAAGATGTCAGTAGGGTGAGTTGTCAGTAAGGTGAGATGTCAGTTGGGTGAGATGTCAGTAAGGTGAGATGTCAGTTGGGTGAGATGTCTGTAGGGTGAGATTTTAAAAGTGTAAGATTCCAGTAAGGTAAGATGTCAGTAGGGTGAGATGTCAGTAGGAGGAGATGTCAGTAGGGTGAGATTTTAAAAGTGTAAGATTATAGTAAGGTGAAATGTCAGTAGGGTGAGATGTCAGTAGGTTAAGATAAGATTAGATTATTAATCTTAAGATAAGATTATTAGATTAAGATAAAATTATTGTTAAACTGTTTTTATAGTCATAGTATTTTCTGTTTTCTAAAAAACCATTTTTTCAATTGCCACATGAGAAGTTAGCAGTGATCCTGCGTTGTTTGTCAATACTACTAGTTTTGAGATAATAATATACTATACTACTGCTGATAGTAGTACAGAGAGAATTCTATTCAGATAAAGTTGAAGTAGTGACCAGCTTCACTAACAAGCCTGTCTGGTACAGCAGTTGGCGTAGCGACCACGCAATTTTCGGGAAACTGATGGGAGTCCCTGGCCACAATAATTTGCTACAAAGCTTCAATCTTCTTATCGCTTTGCTGTCTCAGCTGGGGAGAAGGCAAAGAATTAAGAATGAGCAATGGCCCGCCCCCCGGGGCGAAGCGCAATTATAGAGAAATGGATGAATTGCTGCCATCGGCATCTACTCAGCACTGCAGTTTGCCATTGTGCCGTACGAGACCGGAGGGGGGGGGTGCGAGGCCAGATTTCGCCAAGCACTAATCGATGGAGGCATGATTTACAGCCTTGGCTGTTTGTGCGCTCCTGACTTTCGGATTCAGGCTTTGTGGGGGAGGGGCTACACGAGAATAATTGAGCTCTTTGGTTCGCTGGTTTGAGTCCTTGGAAATTTCCTACATTCGTGCCATTTACATTTTTGTGAGAACAATGGTGGGGTAACTTAGGCTGTGGTTTCATGCGGATTAAAAGTAGACCTTCTAACAGGTGCGATTTACATGTATAGTACATCAGGTTGACATTCTAACAGGTGCGATTTACATGTATAGTACATAAGGTTGACATTCTAACAGGTGCGATTTGCATGTATAGTACATCAGGTTGACATTCTAACAGGTGCGATTTGCATGTATAGTACATCAGGTTGACATTCTAACAGGTGCGATTTACATGTATAGTACATCAGATAGACATTCTAACAGGTGGATTTACATGTATAGTACATCATATTGACATTCTAACAGGTACGATTTACATGTATAGTACATCAGATTGACATTCTAACAGGTGCGATTTACATGTATAGTACATCATATTGACATTCTAACAGGTACGATTTACATGTATAGTACATCAGATAGACATTCTAACAGGTGGATTTACATGTATAGTACATCATATTGACATTCTAACAGGTACGATTTACATGTATAGTACATCAGATTGACATTCTAACAGGTGCGATTTACATGTATAGTACATCAGGTTGACATTCTAACAGGTGCGATTTACATGTATAGTACATCAGGTTGACATTCTAACAGGTGCGATTTACATGTATAGTACATCATATTGACATTCTAACAGGTGCGATTTACATGTATAGTACATCAGGTTGACATTCTAACAGGTGCGATTTACATGTATAGTACATCAGGTTGACATTCTAACAGGTGGATTTACATGTATAGTACATCAGATAGACATTCTAACAGGTGCGATTTACATGTATAGTACATCAGATTGACCTTCTAACAGGTGCGATTTGCATGTATAGTACATCAGGTTGACATTCTAACAGGTGCGATTTACATGTATAGTACATCAGATAGACATTCTAACAGGTGCGATTTACATGTATAGTACATCATATTGACATTCTAACAGGTGGATTTACATGTATAGTACATCATATTGACATTCTAACAGGTGCGATTTACATATATAGTACATCATATTAACATTCTAACAGTGCGATTTACATGTATAGACATCGGATTTACATTCGAGCAAGTGCTATTTTTACATTTGACTGGCGGATGAATTCGAATAACACATGACAGGCATCAATTTTCATTGTTCTGGAGAAAAATCGCTTTTTTGATTTCAGCTTAGAATTTCGACGGAGAGACATTATGACACTTCCAAATATGGAAACTGCAGTCCGGGAGGCTGCTTCAGGCCCCGGCACTTGTTGATTTCAACAGCCGGTAGAGTGCCCGGGTTTTAATTAAACCGATTTAAGCAAATCAAAAGGTGCAGTACCGACAGAAGCAATCAGCTTAATGGATTTCCGTACACAGCTACTGCAGCCGACTATCACTGAAAATGGCATTTTAACATCTTTAAATCCGAGAACAATGAGCGTTGTAAATTAAAATGCTTTTTCATTGCATTAAAATGGCCTTTCAGTTTTCGGCCGCAAAGTTTCATGACAAAGAATCGATTACTAATCTGGCCAGCATCACTGATGAGGGAGTAAAATGGATTGCTAATCTAGCCAGAATCACTGATGAAGGAATAGAATGGATTGCTAATCTAGCCTATATCACTGATGAAGGAATAGAATAGAATATAATAGCCAAGATAATTAAGAAACAAATAATTTATTTAAAAACTGTACATGACAGTCATTCGCCATTGGCAAAAATGTTTTGAACTTTTGCGGTCATGAATCAATGCAACAGTATGACTTCAGAGTCCGTATTGAAAAGCTATGAGATGCAGCTTGGATGCTGCAGTGCGTGACCGATACAAAAACACGGAGCCAGGCACTGGTGAAATCTGGAATTTCCATTACAAGAAATTGGATGCGTTCCATCATTTTTCCTGAGATTGAGAAATGGCCCAGCTAGGGACAAACAGCACTTTCTTTTGGATTGCAGTTGTGTCAGTAGGATCAGAAAGTGTGTTAATAGGGTCATAGTGGTGTTATTAGAAATTGTGTTAGTAGGGTTAGAAATTGTGTCAGTAGGATCAGAAATTGTGTCAGTAGGATCAGAAATTGTGTCAGTAGGATCAGAAATTGTGTCAGTAGGATCAGAAATTGTGTTAGTAGGGTTAGAAAATGTGTCAGTAGGGTTAGAAATTGTGTCAGTAGGATTAGAAATTGTGTCAGTAGGGTTAGAAATTGTGTCAGTAGGATTAGAAATTGTGTCAGTAGGGTTAGAAATTGTGTCAGTAGGATTAGAAATTGTGTCAGTAGGATTAGAAATTGTGTCAGTAGGATCAGAAATTGTCAGTAGGGTTAGAAATTGTGTCAGTAGGATCAGAAATTGTGTCAGTAGGGTCATAGTGGTGTTATTAGAAATTGTGTCAGTAGGGTCATAGTGATGTTATTAGAAATTGTGTCAGTAGGGTTAGAAATTGTGTCAGTAGGGTCATAGTGGTGTTATTAGAAATTGTGTCAGTAGGGTCATAGTGGTGTTATTAGAAATTGTGTCAGTAGGGTTAGAAATTGTGTCAGTAGGGTCATAGTGGTGTTATTAGAAATTGTGTCAGTAGGGTCATAGTGGTGTTATTAGAAATTGTGTCAGTCTGATTAGAAAATGTGTCAGTAGGATCAGAAATTGTGTCAGTAGCATCAGAAATTGTGTCAGTAGGATTAGAAATTGTGTCAGTAGGATTAGAAAATGTGTCAGTAGGATTAGAAATTGTGTCAGTAGGATTAGAAAATGTGTCAGTAGGATTAGAAATTGTGTCAGTAGGATCAGAATTTGTGTCAGTAGGGTCATAGTGGTGTTATTAGAAATTGTGTCAGTAGGGTTAGAAATTGTGTCAGTAGGGTTACAAATTGTGTCAGTAGGATTAGAAATTGTGTCAGTAGGATTAGAAAATGTGTCAGTAGGATTAGAAATTGTGTCAGTAGGATTAGAAAATGTGTCAGTAGCATCAGAAATTGTGTCAGTAGGATTAGAAATTGTGTCAGTAGGATTAGAAAATGTGTCAGTAGGATCAGAAATTGTGTCAGTAGGATCAGAAATTGTGTCAGTAGGGTTAGAAATTGTGTCAGTAGGGTTACAAATTGTGTCAGTAGGATCAGAAATTGTGTCAGTAGCATCAGAAATTGTGTGGGTAGGATTAGAAATTGTGTCAGTATAACCAGAAATTGTGTCAGTAGGATCAGAAATTGTGCCAGTATAACCAGAAAATGTGTCAGTAGGATCAGAAATTGTGTCAGTTGGATTAGAAATTGTGTCAGTAGGATTAGAAAATGTGTCAGTAGGATCAGAAATTGTGTCAGTAGGATCAGAAATTGTGTCAGTAGGGTTAGAAAATGTGTCAGTAGGGTTACAAATTGTGTCAGTAGGATCAGAAATTGTGTCAGTAGCATCAGAAATTGTGTGGGTAGGATTAGAAATTGTGTCAGTATAACCAGAAATTGTGTCAGTAGGATCAGAAATTGTGCCAGTATAACCAGAAAATGTGTCAGTAGGATCAGAAATTGTGTCAGTTGGATTAGAAATTGTGTCAGTATAGCGGCAACCATGGGTTACAGGGCAACAAAATGCCCGCCTAAAGTCTGGAGCACGAAAGTACACATCGCCATGTGCCCCAATTCGCGGACCAACCAATGGCAAATGCCAGAAAATTCAATTGGCTCCCGGAAGAAGCACCAGTTGCCTGTCCTGTCTTCTTTCTCGCTAATAACTTAACTCTCGATAATAAGTTGAGGACATCTCTTTGGCCTGCGATCAGCGAGTGAATGTAAGTTTGAAACAGTTTCTTCTAATTTCCTGCTCTGTCTGAAATTTTGCAAAATGAAACAATAGAATGGATTGCTAATCTAGTCAAAGTGAGGAATAGAATGGATTGCTAATCTAGTCAAAGTCAGGAATAGAATGGATTGCTAGTCTAGTCAAAGTGAGGAATAGAATGGATTGCTAGTCTAGTCAAAGTGAGGAATAGAATGGATTGCTAATCTAGTCAAAGTCAGGAATAGAACGGATTGCTAATCTAGTCAAAGTCAGGAATAGAATGGATTGCTAATCTAGTCAAAGTCAGGAATAGAATGGATTGCTAATCTAGTCAAAGTCAGGAATAGAACGGATTGCTAATCTAGTCAAAGTCAGGAATAGAATGGATTGCTAATCTAGTCAAAGTCAGGAATAGAATGGATTGCTAATCTAGTCAAAGTCAGGAATATAATGGATTGCTAATCTAGTCAAAGTGAGGAATAGAATGGATTGCTAATCTAGTCAAAGTGAGGAATAGAATGGATTGCTAATCTAGTCAAAGTGAGGAATAGAACGGATTGCTAATCTAGTCAAAGTCAGGAATAGAACGGATTGCTAATCTAGTCAAAGTGAGGAATAGAACGGATTGCTAATCTAGTCAAAGTCAGGAATAGAATGGATTGCCAATCTAGTCAAAGTGAGGAATAGAATGGATTGCTAGTCTAGTCAAAGTGAGGAATAGAATGGATTGCTAATCTAGTCAAAGTCAGGAATAGAATGGATTGCTAATCTAGTCAAAGTCAGGAATAGAATGGATTGCTAATCTAGTCAAAGTCAGGAATAGAATGGATTGCTAATCTAGTCAAAGTCAGGAATAGAATGGATTGCTAGTCTAGTCAAAGTCAGGAATAGAATGGATTGCTAATCTAGTCAAAGTCAGGAATAGAACGAATTGCTAATCTAGTCAAAGTCAGGAATAGAATGGATTGCTAGTCTAGCCAACGCCAGGAATGAAGTGTATCAAGCCCGCAAAGAAGAGAACAGTTGAAGAGCATTTCAAGAAATCTGCAGACACCAAAGCATGTCGCTCTTGAGATTCTCCGAAGCCGGCCTCAGTGGTTAATCATTTACAGCGAAATTTTCATATTTTAATTTCAAAAAGAAAACTGAAATTGAGTCTGACGCGTGACAGGAAAGCCGATTAAGACATGGGGAGCTTCATCCCAGTGGCTTAGGAGGGATTCGCTGTCTGAACTGATTGAAATTCTACTGCAGTTTCGAGTTTCTTCAGGTGCAACGCGGCAAGGAATAGCATTGAGGCTGAGAATCGAGTAGCTGTCGGATTTCTGTCAAGGCCAATCTGTTAAATTGTAGCAGACAGATGGATGGATGGATAGATAGATAGATAGATAGATAGATAGATAGATAGATAGATAGATAGATAGATAGATAGATAGATAGATAGATAGATAGATAGATAGATAGATAGATAGATAGATAGATAGATAGATAGATAGATAGATAGATAGATAGATAGATAGATAGATAGATAGATAGATAGATAGATAGATGCATGACCAATATGACACTCGAATGACCAATATGACACTCGAATGACCAATATGACACTCGAATGACCAATATGATAATCGAATGACCAATATGACACTCGAATGACCAATATGACACTCGAATGACCAATATGATAATCGAATGACCAATATGACACTCGCATGACCAATATGACACTCGAATGACCAATATGATACTTTCACGACCAATATGAGACTACCATGACCGATATGACATGCTCATGACATGACTCATGGCGTCATCAATCTCTCCTATCTTTGCAGAACCCGGTAACCAGCAGCATGCTAACCTGCAGCACCATCTGCGCCTGCATCCCCCAGCTGCCGGCAGACCTGTCCCGTGATTACCACCTGTGGTACAAAGGCCAGGAGTTCGCCGAGTTAAACGTGTCAGTCAACGGATTTTGCACTCTGCAACACGAGATCCCCACTAATACCTCTTGGGAAGGCCGGAGCAGCAAGGATGTGCTCAGGGTACTGCTAAACACCTACTTGGCACCGCCTGTGATACTCATTTCCCTGGTTACTAATCTGCTAATCTGCATTGTGCTCACGAGGAAGCACATGATTAGTCCCACTAATATCATTCTTCTGGCCATGGCAATTGTGGATATGTTAACAGGTAAGTATTTGAGGCTGCGTGCTCACTGCTCACCGTTTAGTGTGTGTGATGTGATCATTGCTCACCGTTTAGTGTGTGTGATGTGATCATTGCTCACTGTTTAATGTGTGTGATGTGATCATTGCTCACTGTTTAATGTGTGTGATGTGATCATTGCTCACTGTTTAATGTGTGTGATGTGATCATTGCTCACTGTTTAATGTGTGTGATGTGATCATTGCTCACCGTTTAATGTGTGTGATGTGATCATTGCTCACCGTTTAATATGTGTGTTCACTGCTCACCGTTTAGTGTGTGTGCTCACTACTCACCATTTAATTTGTGTGCTCAGTGTTCACCATTTAATTTGTGTGCTCACTGCTCACCGTTTATTGTGTGTGATGTTGATCACTCCTCACAGTTTAGTGTGTGTGATGTGAGCACTGCTCACAGTTTAGTGTGTGTGATGTGATCACTGCTCACCGTTTAGTGTGTGTGATGTGATCATTGCTCACAGTTTAGTGTGTGTGATGTGATCACTGCTCACCGTTTAATGTGTGTGATGTGATCATTGCTCACCGTTTAATGTGTGTGATGTGATCATTGCTCACCGTTTAATGTGTGTGATCACTGCTCACTGTTTAATGTGTGTGATCACTGCTCACCGTTTAGTGTGTGTGATGTGATCACTGCTCACAGTTTAGTGTGTGTGATGTGATCACTGCTCACCGTTTAGTGTGTGTGATGTGATCACTGCTCACAGTTTAGTGTGTGTGATGTGATCACTGCTCACCGTTTAGTGTGTGTGATGTGATCACTGCTCACAGTTTAGTGTGTGTGATGTGATCACTGCTCACCGTTTAGTGTGTGTGATGTGATCACTGCTCACAGTTTAGTGTGTGTGATGTGATCACTGCTCACAGTTTAGTGTGTGTGATGTGATCACTGCTCACCGTTTAGTGTGTGTGATGTGATCACTGCTCACCGTTTAATGTGTGTGATGTGATCATTGCTCACCGTTTAATGTGTGTGATGTGATCATTGCTCACCGTTTAATGTGTGTGATGTGATCACTGCTCACAGTTTAGTGTGTGTGATGTGATCACTGCTCACAGTTTAGTGTGTGTGATGTGATCACTGCTCACAGTTTAGTGTGTGTGATGTGATCACTGCTCACAGTTTAGTGTGTGTGATGTGATCACTGCTCACCGTTTAGTGTGTGTGATGTGATCACTGCTCACAGTTTAGTGTGTGTGATGTGATCACTGCTCACCGTTTAGTGTGTGTGATGTGATCACTGCTCACCGTTTAGTGTGTGTGATGTGATCACTGCTCACAGTTTAGTGTGTGTGATGTGATCACTGCTCACCGTTTAGTGTGTGTGATGTGATCACTGCTCACAGTTTAGTGTGTGTGATGTGATCACTGCTCACCGTTTAGTGTGTGTGATGTGATCACTGCTCACCGTTTAGTGTGTGTGATGTGATCACTGCTCACCGTTTAGTGTGTGTGATGTGATCACTGCTCACAGTTTAGTGTGTGTGATGTGATCACTGCTCACCGTTTAGTGTGTGTGATGTGATCACTGCTCACCGTTTAATGTGTGTGATGTGATCACTGCTCACCGTTTAGTGTGTGTGATGTGATCACTGCTCACCGTTTAGTGTGTGTGATGTGATCACTGCTCGCCATCTCGTGCATGAGAGGCCAGGGAAAACTCTGCAACATTTCCGGACCAGCATTAAAGGTCTTCCCGCTCTCTCCGCCGTGAGTCCTTGAGCGAGTCATAGCTTCTATCCTGGGGATCGAGCGCTTGAGCATCAACCCCGGTCACTCTTGGCTACTCTTTTTTTACTGCAGCTTTTTGTCGAGTAGGGGGAGCCCCCTCCTTGGCCTGGTCTCCATCCCTCTTCTCTCTCCGGGGAGACACTTGTTCCTCCTTTCTTCCGGAAGAAGAGGGAGGGCTTTATCCTAGGCAGGCAAGGACAGTCTGGTCCAGTCAGCCTCTCGCATTAGGATGTAAAAGCACCCTCATCACTAGACCCATCTCAGGCCATCTGAGCCATGCACTGCAACGACCTCCCGTTGCCAATAACTCACTTTAACGCGTGTTTCCGCCTCATCTCCACACTCTATCGAGTCTGTATGGGGGCGGCGGGCTGCCAGACTCGCTTGGCTTTGGTTTTTAATCAGTCAGCCGAGTCGGGAGCAGCGCGACAACCAAAAAGGCGCAAGCGAATGCTTCTCGTGTGTCAATGGGAATACTGTGAAACTGCCGAGCGTTTCCTGCCTGGCAGCGGAGGCTGGGAGGCTGATGGAGGGCAAACACCCCGTTGCTAGGAGTGAAGAGTCGGAGATCAATGGCCAAGATCGTCCGGAAGGCGCGGAGGGAGGAAATGGGGGGAAAGGTGAATGCGTGAAAGGATTCGAATCTTCAAATTGGCAAACAAGCCCAGCTCACCTGGCAGCGACGGGCATCCTGGATCTGCCATGCCTCCGCCTCCTCCTGCTCAAATCACTGCCTGCCTGCCTGCCTGCCTGCCTGCCTGCCTGCCTGCCTGCCTGCCTGCCTGCCTGCCTGCCTGCCTGCCTGCCTGCCTGCCTGTCTGTCTGTCTGTCTGTCTGTCTGTCTGTCTGTCTGTCTGTCTGTCTGTCTGTCTGTCTGTCTGTGAAACCAGTCCCTCTGCTCCCCTGTTCCCCATTTTCCTCATCAACGCGTCAACCCCAATCCCAGTCAGTTGTCAAGGCGAGTTTCTCAATCCGGCAGTTTTTCTAAAATCACAAAAGCGATCAGAGGAAGCGGCTGAGGGAAAGTTTGACCACTCAGCGAGCCTCTGTATTGAATTTATCGGCACGCAAGATTGCGTGCAGAGGCATCCGGTTCAGGTTAAAAAGCCCGGCTCGCTGGCCAGTTCCGGCCGCAGAAACGGCGGCTCCAGCTTGAACTTTTACCACCTGGGGCGGGCAGCCGCTTGGTCGATTTTCAAAGGCGAACTCAGAGGCGGGCAGTTCGATAAGTCTTTGACCCTTTGAAGTTCGATTTTTTCGAAGAATGGAGCTATTAAACTGTTGTCTAGATTAGTAATCCACTATATGCCTTCATCAGTGATGCTGGCTAGATTAGCAATCCATTCTATTCCTTCATCAGTGATGTTGGGTAGATTAGCAATCCATTCTATTCCTTCATCAGTGATGTTGGCTAGATTAGCAATCCATTCTATTCCTTCATCAGTGATGCTGGCTAGATTAGCAATCCATTCTATTCCTTCATCAGTGATGTTGGGTAGATTAGCAATCCATTCTATTCCTTCATCAGTGATGTTGGCTAGATTAGCAATCCATTCTATTCCTTCATCAGTGATGCTGGCTAGATTAGCAATCCATTCTATTCCTTCATCAGTGATGCTGGCTAGATTAGCAATCCATTTTATTCCTTCATCAGTGATGCTGGCTAGATTAGCAATCCATTCTATTCCTTCATCAGTGATGCTGGCTAGATTAGCAATCCATTCTACTCCTTCATCAGTGATGCTGGCTAGATTAGCAATCCATTCTATTCCTTCATCAGTGATGTTGGCTAGATTAGCAATCCATTCTAATCCTTCATCAGTGATGTTGGCTAGATTAGCAATCCATTCTAATCCTTCATCAGTGATGCTGGCTAGGTTAGCAATCCATTCATTCTAGAGTTCACATACCCGCCATTCCAAAGCGGTCTGAAGCTCATCTCACTGGAGTGCACTACTGAACTCATCTTCGTTTATCAGCGCATTGTCAGCGCATCTCTGGCTGCTCCTCAGCTCCCCTCCTTAGGATTCCCCAGCCTCCCCAAGGGACAAATAAAAGAGCTTTGCCGACTTTTCAGATCGTCTCACGACTCGCAGCAAGCAGCTATCGGTATTTATCCCTGGCCGCCGTCATTGCTTTGCATTTTTCATGGAGCCCGGCCATGGAGTACTTGGCCCAGAAATCCGGTTTGGAAAACCCCCGATTTCCTTTAAATGCAACAATCCATGGCAAAGCAGTGAATTTACTAATTAGCAAAAAATGTATTTTCCTCTGCGTTGCAAGATTCAAAATTGAAGTTGAGCGCTAAAGAAATAGAAGTAGATTTTTAGTGAGCTTCCGTTCCAGATGCTCCTATCAGAGCTCCATGGCTCTGCCTCTCTTTCCCCTTCAAGCCTCATCCCGCTCTCGCACACCCTCAAGCGCTCATTGAAGTCCCCCTGCAGGCACCTGTTGCCAGGTAATATGGTGCTCAGCCCAATATATATTTATATTTTCAGCAGACCCCCTTGTTTGCTTTAACCGAGCGACTGGCCAACACAGGAGCAATTGCCTCAGTTTTATCCCAAGTATCCAGCTTTCCTTCATCTCTGAAAGCTGAAACCATTGGTATCCTTGCAGTGCAGTCTTGCAGTAGTCGAGGCCCCATGAATCTTTTGAAGGCCTGCCTTTCCTACGCTTTCAACTGGACTTTTTTGTCATTTTTCCACGTGGTTTGAGGGAAGGATTCGGTGAAGTTTCAGCAACAGTAATCATTTATTGCTTGCTGTAGGTCTGCAAGTCCGGTAGTCATCAATAATGAAATTGGGGAGTTTATCCCGAATAGAAAGATAAGAGAGCCGAGGCTGACCCACACTGGCAGATGTACTCCTGTATACACACATATATCCATTAAGGAGGCTGCAGTCTGCTTGGCTAGCAGGTACCAGCGTTGGTTCCGCTTGCCAACCCATCAGCAATGTCCGTTGCAGCATTTGTCTATACAGTCAAAAATGGCAACAGATAACAGATTTTTCTGCTGAATATTTATGAGCTTTAACGTTCCGATAAGCGATATGGCACAGGGGCAGCCACTTTACTTTGAAGTCGGTTTTTTTTGCAAAATGCATTGAGGAGAGATAGGAAGGCATTGAGGAAGTCGAGCGCTCTGTGTCATTCTATTCCTTCATCAGTGATGCTGGCTAGATTAGCAATCCATTCTATTCCTTCATCAGTGATGCTGGCTAGATTAGCAATCCATTCTATTCCTTCATCAGTGATGCTGGCTAGATTAGCAATCCATTCTATTCCTTCATCAGTGATGTTGACTAGATTAGCAATCCATTCTATTCCTTCATGAGTGATATTGGCTAGATTAGCAATCCATTCTATTCCTTCATCAGTGATGCTGACTAGTTTAGCAATCCATTCTATTCCTTCATCAGCAATCCATTCGATCACTAGATTACTGATCAAGACGTGTACATTAAAACGGCTGATTCAATATTCTTCTATGAATTAGCTAATGCAACAAGTTTCTCGATTAAATGCAGAAGTATATTGAGGACAGGCAAACTGGTCGAGTGAAGTCTGCTAGAAAACATGCAGAAGACAGGAGTCAGGCACAACTGAAATCTCTTTGCAGCTTTGCTTCAAGCTTGTTTGTCTACGGTAGCATTTCTAAGAAATATTACCTAGGTAAAATTACAAGAGTAGCCTTGGACAGAACACACACACTTGCTTCATTTGCAAATATACAGGGTATTCCACGTAAAGTGCCAGACTTGAAAATGGAAAATTTTTGTCCCCAGCAGTAATTTCAAGTGAACCTTTTAGCAAAAGTTCGTTCTATCTATAGGATTTATTGAAAATAAAACCTTTCATGCAGTTGTGTCACTGCCTTGATGCATAATTAGACAGTAGGAAGTAGTAGAGATCGTTATTGCATGCGTGCTGCTCTCGCTGATTAGTCAAAGCCCAGGAAAACATAGAAGACACACAAATTTGTATCGATCTGGGCGTACCTGCTATCGCTCAATTATCTTTACCTATTCTTGAGCTCCCCCTCTCCCCTTGAGTCTTTTGCAAACCCAAGAAAGCTTAAATGCATGTAGCTAAAAATTATGCACAAACCTTCCAAGAAAGCCATGGCCGCAAAAACCGGATTAAGTTACCATATGGATAAGTCTCCTAATTAAGAGGATTTCAGCCCTCCTATCCCGAATGCAGCTGATCGATTGTAGCGAATTTTGAACTCTTCGCGTCACTGCTTTGTCCATGCAGAGTTAGCGGAGCCCAGCTTAAGTCTGCCTGATTGCAGACCTGTTATTGATCCTGAGAGATCTGGGTGACCGAGGAGGATTTCAGATTATAGGGAGTGAGATGAAGCGATGTAGTGAGCAAGTGCTTGGAGGGGGCAGAGGAGACAGCAAATCTCAGGCCTCTGCTTTGAGAACCCAGCTGGGCTGGACTTTTAGTGGGCAGGGGAAGACGGCAGTGGGTTGCCAGCTGCAAACTGCCAACACCACTGGGAGGAATGGGACACACGCAGACAAGGTGGAAGAAAGATTAATAGCTACCATGCTGCCTGTAAGAGCTACTAGGAGCAGCAGAGCATCCCCTGCTTGCCTGTGGATCCGAGATCAAAGTCATAAAGGAAGCATTCAACACGCCCACGCAATCCATTCGAATCCCTCCCGGTCTCTCTCTCCCCATCTTCCCTCTCGTTTCCGAGAATCTAACACGCTGAGAAAAAATTTGCAAACCTACTCACGGCTAGAAAATGACTATTTTAGCCTCGGGAGAGGCACTTGAAGACTGGCAGGTGGCACTGGCTGAGTGTGTTGGCTGCTGGCAACTGGGAAGCCGGCGAAATGCAGTTTGCAAATGAAATTTTTTTATTCAAAACGCTGGCGTACGACTCGATAGAAGCAAAATCTCTTTTTTGCTGCTAACAGACTGCAAAAACCACAGGAGAAAATTAGAGGCACGACTTAAAAAGCAGATTGCTCTGCAAAGTAGTTTTTCGTAATCATTCACTTGCTTCAAGACTAGATTGATCCGGAAGTCAAGCGATGTAGATGATAGATAGATAGATAGATAGATAGATATATAGATAGATAGATAGATAGATAGATAGATAGATAGATAGATAGATAGATAGATAGATAGATAGATAGATAGATAGATAGATAGATAGATAGATAGATAGAAGCGTAGATTCTCGTCACAAAAGCCAGTCCGCAGCTTCTCAGCCGCTCCCCATCATTACTGTCCCCACGTTGCCCTGCCCCAGGCCGCTTGTCACGCAAATTTTCACCTTTTCTCTTTTGCTCGCTCGGAAATAGCGCGCAGGAGATTTGGGTAGCAATTTCCTTTTCAAGTGCCTTCTTTGCTTCCCTTCCTTTAATCGGTACTTCGCGCCAGAGCACCTGGAAGGCGGACACAGCTGCCTCTCCAGGCGTGTCCTGATTATAACCCTTGCTTTTATTAGCGCTGTTTATAACAGCAGCAGGTTTTGTATTGTTTGAAATTTCTTCGGGCTCTCAAATGACGAATTGCAAGCAAATCCAACTCAGGTAGTCCTTTATTGCAAGTTCCTGTGTTTGTCATTTACGAGGTGTGTCCCAACAGTCCCGGAATGTTTGCTCTAGCTCCTCATTACCTTGACCAATTTTTATGTTTTATGTGTCAGACTAAAGATTTCAACGAAAAAACTGTCATTCGAACTTCTCTTTCATGTGGCTTCAGTTAGGAGTTACACCAAGAAATGTGAAGGAAGGTCAGTACTAGTGTTACAAAGCCTCGAATGTATGTGGTGTCCTTTTTACATCATCAATTCTTTTGCAAAAGTTAACTTTGAATTCGTCAGATGTGGAAACGTCTACGAGTAAATATGCTCACAAGTGAAACAGCAATCGTCTTCCTGAGAATCGCAGCCCCAAACTGCTTGCCCACGCACCTGCAGGCATCTTCCCGCTGCCCTGGTACCTGCTGTCCGAGTTCGCCCACGGCTGGACCGTGGCCCGCGTCTGCGGCAGCCCCGCGGCGGCGAACCTGGTAAACATCATGATGACCACCCTGCCGACCATCGCTCACACAGCCTCAATTTGGTTCACTGTGATCCTGGCTATCCAGCGCTGGATCTACATCACCTTCCCCATGTCAGTGCAGCGTCTGTGCACCAACCGAACCTCGGTTGTCTCCATTGTCATCGTGCTGGCGCTGACAACAGCCTTCATGGCCATCTGGCTGTACTTGGACGGGCCGTACACCTTCGCCATGGCGTCGGACGCTGGACGACCCGACCTGGTGGTTTCCTGCAACTTTGCCAACCAGCAGTCGCTGTTCGAAGGCCTGATCTATACGAGAACTCTCCTGGTGAACCTGGTGCCATCCGTGCTGCTGCTGGTGTTCACCAGCCTGCTGGTCAACGGAATGCGAAAGGCCGCCAAGCGGAGGAAGCTGCTGCTGAGCGGGCGAAGGACGCAGCAGCAACAGCAGCAGCAGCTGATCCAAAAGGTATGCAATGTTGAGTTTCTGAAATATTAATGACAAAATGATATCATATAAAAAAATGAAATCAAAGAATTTCTAATCGAAATCTTTCGCCAGGATCAGAAAGCTCCAGCCACCGGTTCGTCAAGCAGCGCGCATCAGCGCAGACGCGAAGAACCCAGCAACACGACAGCCATGCTAACCACTGTGGTGGGAATATTCATGGTAGTGGAGCTCCCCATGACGGTCGTCATGTCCGTCTACGCGCTGAACCTCAGCAACCTGCCCTCACTGGAATTCATGGGCTTTGCTCTGCCAGTGATCAACTTCACCATCTTGGTCACTTATCCTGTGAATTTTTTCATCTACACCAAAATGTCCAGCCAGTTTCGCCAGACTTTCGCCGTCACATTCGGCCGGGCGAGCGCCGTGGCCGGTAGAGGACGCGGCGGCGGCGGCGGCCGGCAGCAGAATCCAAATCGAGCCGCTCCATCAGTTCCAGCCGCTGAGCAGCCGCTCAACAGTTCGAAGGGCGCGCTGGTTGCTAAGGCCAACGGCGATGAGGCTGCGCCGATCACGTCTGATCTCTAGGCCTCTCAAATCGTCTCTGCTTATGGCGATTGAAGATTAAGGAAGTGTGAGATGCAATGGCTATAGGCTTCAGAACTGCTACTAGGATGCATACAGATGCTTAACTGTCACATCCACTGTCTATTGTAACAGTAGAAGTACAGCGTAGAACGTGTGATAGTAATTGTGATTATATCTATAGAGAATTAGTTTTTTAATATTTTTAATTTATTAAATTCTCACATGCACGCAAACACTTTGCATAAGCGCGTCTTTAGTTAGTGTTCAGTGCCCTCTCACAAAGAATATTTACTACGAGCGTAGATTAACAAATTGACAAATCAGCATTATTATAGGAAAGCACATTCCCTCCAAATCCACATTTAAAATCCATATACTAATGTTAACACTAAATCGGGAGCTGGCGGGATATAAAACGGAGTCAATCGATAAACCCCCTCACTCCAATTCACACATCAGCAATAAAGTGGGCTAGAGGGATAGAAAACGGAGTGGGTGAGGTTGAATGGTCCGACCAGAAAGTCAATCGATAAACCCCCTCACTCCAATTCACACTTCAGCAATAAAGTGGGCTAGAGGGATAGAAAACGGAGTGTGTGGGGTTTAAGAGCCCGACCAGAAAGTCAATCGATTAACCCCTTAACTCCAATTCACACATCAGCAATAAAGTGGGCTAGCGGGATAGAAAACGGAGTGGGTGGGGTTAAAGAGCCCGACCAGAAAGTCAATCGATTAACCCCTTAACTCCAATTCACACTTCAGCAATAAAGTGGGCTAGAGGGATAGAAAACGGAGTGGGTGGGGTTAAAGAGCCCGACCAGAAAGTCAATCGATTAACCCCTTAACTCCAATTCACACATCAGCAATAAAGTGGGCTAGAGGGATAGAAAACGGAGTGGGTGAGGTTGAATGTTCCGACCAGAAAGTCAATCGATAAACCCCCTCACTCCAATTCACACTTCAGCAATAAATGGGCTAGAGGGATAGAAAACGGAGTGAGTGAGGTTGAATGGTCCGACCAGAAAGTCAATCGATTAACCCCCTCACTCCAATTCACACATCAGCAATAAAGTGGGCTAGAGGGATAGAAAACGGAGTGGGTGAGGTTGAATGTTCCGACCAGAAAGTCAATCGATAAACCCCCTCACTCCAATTCACACTTCAGCAATAAATGGGCTAGAGGGATAGAAAACGGAGTGGGTGAGGTTGAATGGTCCGACCAGAAAGTCAATCGATTAACCCCCTCACTCCAATTCACACATCAGCAATAAAGTGGGCTAGAGGGATAGAAAACGGAGTGGGTGAGGTTGAATGTTCCGACCAGAAAGTCAATCGATAAACCCTCTCACTCCAATTCACACTTCAGCAATAAATGGGCTAGAGGGATAGAAAACGGAGTGGGTGGGGTTGAATGGTCCGACCAGAAAGTCAATCGATTAACCCCCTCACTCCAATTCACACTTCAGCAATGTGATAGCGGGATAGAAAATGAGGCGTTAGGTCAACTAAATCAACTGGTACACATACATGTACGAGTATCCCAACCCCTCCGAGTAAAACAGCGATAAATGGGGTAAAGAAATCTAATATGTTCAGTCAGCTTTCATTTTTCCTCCAATTTTTGCAACTCTAGCATACCCGTAAAAATACGCATGTAAAGTATACAATAGCGGTTTAGTTAAATGGCTTTGCTAAGATCGTTGTATACAAGTCAATCAGACTTTGTACGTACGTGTACGTTCTTCGACCCAGCACAGCTGTAACATGACGTTGCAATGAAAAAGATGAACTGTTCGTCTTTTGGAATAACTTTGTTTACTCGAACCACGCAATATTCAATGTTTGTGTTAAAATTTCAATACGATTTCACTATTTGCTGTTTCTACTATTTTTCAAGGCACTAATACACATTTCCTCTGCGCTTTACGCACATCGGCAGACAAGTAAATGTAATCAAGTATAGCTAATTGTCTCGTATTTTATTGACTTCAGCCAAAGCTTGCAAGCGGCTTGGTCTTGTAAATTTTTTTTTCAGTTGACTGAGCTTTTCGAGCAAAATGAGATGCGAATAAACCTCTCCAAGAGACAGAAATGCCGGCCCAGCAGCTTGTTGCGCCTTCAGCTTCGCTTCATAACTAACTTGGCGTGAGTCTCCGGTTCCCTGCAACTCTCTATTTTCTATCAGTGTTTGCTTTGACTAAGAAAATACAATGCGACAGAGATACTAAAAAATGTGTTGTCCTTGCTTGCTCGCTGTATGTGTCGTCTTTTCTTATTTGTCTTGACTTAACCCCGCACAAATTATGCCCCAGCTCTATGAAAGACACGTTCCGAGCAAACACAGCCGGAGTCGCGTGAAAGCCTCAAAACATGGGGATTTTTGGCGCAGATGAGGTCAATGAAAAGTGCATGTCTCTGGACGGCCTCTGAGGCTGTGGGTGGTACACATGCTAATGTGCATGTCTCTGGATGGATGGCCTCTGAGGCTGTAGCACATATGCTAATGTGCATGTCTCTGGATGGATGGCCTCTGAGGCTGTGGCACATATGCTAATGTGCATGTCTCTGGATGGATGGCCTCTGAGGCTGTGGCACATATGCTAATGTGCATGTCTCTGGATGGATGGCCTCTGAGGCTGTAGCACACATGCTAATGTGCATGTCTCTGGATGGATGGCCTCTGAGGCTGTGGCACACATGCTAATGTGCATGTCTCTGGATGGATGGCCTCTGAGGCTATGGCACACATGCTAATGTGCATGTCTCTGGATGGATGGCCTCTGAGGCTGTGGCACACATGCTAATGTGCATGTCTCTGGATGGATGGCCTCTGAGGCTGTGGCACATATGCTAATGTGCATGTCTCTGGATGGATGGCCTCTGAGGCTGTAGCACACATGCTAATGTGCATGTCTCTGGATGGATGGCCTCTGAGGCTGTGGCACACATGCTAATGTGCATGTCTCTGGATGGATGGCCTCTGAGGCTATGGCACACATGCTAATGTGCATGTCTCTGGATGGATGGCCTCTGAGGCTGTGGCACACATGCTAATGTGCATGTCTCTGGATGGATGGCCTCTGAGGCTGTGGCACACATGCTAATGTGCATGTCTCTGGATGGCCTCTGAGGCTGTGGCACACATGCTAATGTGCATGTCTCTGGATGGATGGCCTCTGAGGCTGTAGCACACATGCTAATGTGCATGTCTCTGGATGGCCTCTGAGGCTGTGGCACACATGCTAATGTGCATGTCTCTGGATGGATGGCCTCTGAGGCTGTAGCACACATGCTAATGTGCATGTCTCTGGATGGCCTCTGAGGCTGTGGCACACATGCTAATGTGCATGTCTCTGGATGGATGGCCTCTGAGGGCTGTGGCACACATTCTAATTAGCACGAATAAAGATGGTCAACACAAAATCAGTCTGGACAGCTAAGAGAAAAAGAGAATTTTAACAAGCATAACAGTGAAAGTAAGAGATAAATTAACCAAGATTTCATTAAGAAAAATTTCGCCATCAATCTGGCCATCAGAGTCGGAAAAAATTTAAGACAAAACTTGCCGAATTTCGTGTTTAATCTTCTGCTTGGAGCGGTGGCTCAGCATCGAAACGTTTCGTATCGCCGCAAAAGCTCCACTCCTCAGATTCGGAGATCGGCAAACGTGATCTGGGTGACAAAAACTGACGCAAAATACAGGTGAACTTGAAGAGCGCAGACCAGAGGCGCCGCTACAGAAAACGTTACAGAAAAACTCGATCCCTAAAAGCTGAAATTAACCGCTAGCTAGGGAAAAAATCGTGCGAACAAAGGGTAAGACAGTTGAGGGAGGGGTGAGACAGCTGGAGGAGGGGTGAGACAGCTGAGAGAGGCATGAGACAGCTAAGAGTGGGGTGGGAGACAGCTGAGGACAGACAGTGAGACACAGTTGTGAAGGGGTGAGACACAGTTAGGGAGAGGTAAGATACAGTTGGGTAGGGGTGAGACACAGTTAGGGAGGGGTGAGACACAGCTGGGGAGGGGTGAGACAGCTGGGGAGGGGTGAGACAGCTGGGGAGGGGTGAGACAGCTGGGGAGAGGTGAGACACAGTTAGGGAGGGGTGAGACACAGCTGGGGAGGGGTGAGACACAGCTGGGGAGGGGTGAGACACAGCTGGGGAGGGGTGAGACACAGCTGGGGAGGGGTGAGACACAGCTGGGGAGGCGTGAGACACAGCTTGGGAGGGGTGAGACACAGCTGGGGAGGGGTGAGACACAGCTGGGGAGGCGTGAGACACAGCTTGGGAGGGGTGAGACACAGCTGGGGAGGGGTGAGACACAGCTGGGGAGGGGTGAGACACAGCTGGGGAGGCGTGAGACACAGCTGGGGAGGGGTGAGACACAGCTGGGGAGGCGTGAGACACAGCTTGGGAGGGGTGAGACACAGCTGGGGAGGGGTGAGACACAGCTGGGGAGGGGTGAGACACAGCTGGGGAGGGGGGAGACACAGCTGGGGAGGGGTGAGACACAGCTGGGGAGGCGTGAGACAAAGCTTGGGAGGGGTGAGACACAGCTGGGGAGGGGTGAGACACAGCTGGGGAGGGGTGAGACACAGCTGGGGAGGGGTGAGACAAAGCTTGGGAGGGGTGAGACACAGCTAGGGGGGCGTGAGACACAGCTTGGGAGGGGTGAGACACAGAAGGTACATGACAAAGTGGAGGCAGAGATGAGGCGTGAGTAGTGCGGCATGAGTAGTGCGGCAATATTTTCAGTCAGTTCTGTAAAGCTACGCAACTCAAAGGGCAAGCGCGCGGTTAACTAGGCATCTACAGAGAAGCGCACACGCATAAAAGTACACGAATATATTATAACGCTAGACTGACGCGGTAATTACAAAAATGTATTTCAACGTTGACACTATACACGCATATATATAACGCAAACGTCAATATTTAAATATTTAAATATGAAACAAAAACACACAAAAAGCTGAGGCGTCAAACACCTACTAGCAGACGGACATGAGTCAGGAGGCTAACACGGCAGTTAAATACGGATAAGATTATAAATCTACAAGCGATTACGGCCGTGTCAGTCTACTGTGAGTAGTGAGTAGTGAAAAAAAATCATGCAAACATAATATACAATAACGGGACGCAATTCTGAGTTTGAAACCAGGGGGAGGGGGGGTAACTAAAAGCAAGGGCATTTATTTCATTCATCACTGCTGACAAAAATACTATAGTTAACAGATATTAGGCTAGGCAAAAAAATCGTACAAAGACTTGCATGACTGAGATCGCGCACGCCAAGTTATACACTTCACTTCCGGTTCGGGCGAGAAAGGGCTTGAAAATTGCTTGAAACTGAAACTAATCCAGATATTGATGACTGGCTAATTTTCTAAATAACTTCATTAACTGATATTAATTGCAATCTGAAGAACACTTAAAATATACGTGACAAAATCACCTTCTTCAAAGTCTTTTCATAGTGTACACAACAAAAGTACATTCGGTGAGGTACTTTATAAGAGTACATTTTGCCGGATGTACTTTTTAAGAGTGCATTTGGCCGATGTACACTGTAAAAGTACATTTAGCCAATGTCAGTTTTTACCCTGTGAACTCGTATACACCAAAAGTACATTTGTAAATCTTTTGAAAGAAAAGAAAGAAACTGCGAATTATTAAAAAAGAAAGAAACCTGCAAGCTTCTAAATGGGAAGCACAGCCCGCGAGCCATTCAAATACTCTGGGGATTCGGCACAGGCGGCCATGATGACTGGGGAAGGCTGCGCTCACTTCTGCACTGTTGCTTTCGGATTGGGCGGCAAAGGCCGGCCGGCGATCCCGCTCGTCCGACTGTTGTGAAAGTGGTCCATGGCGACCTGCTGGGGCGGCAGACGGCCCCGGCTGCTGCTTACAATTATTGGGCCGCCGCCGCCAGAGGTCATTCCAGCGCCAGAGGTTGACGCTACGGCGCCGCCAGCGGCGCCGGCGCCATTCCGATGGTGCAGAGCCAGCATCTGCTGCTGCTGTTGCTGCTGATGGTCGTGACCGCCTGCGCGATTCTTTGCTGCAGCTGAAGTAACGCAGGATCCGGTTGGGAGATGGGGTGAGACACCGCTGGGGTGGGTTGAGACAGATGGGGGGGAGGGAGGAGACAGCTGGGGAGGGGTGAGACAGCTGGGGAGGGGTGAGACAAAGCTTGGGAGGGGTGAGACACAGCTGGGGAGGGGTGAGACAAAGCTTGGGAGGGGTGAGACACAGCTGGGAGGGGTGAGACACAGCTGGGGAGGGGTGAGACAAAGCTGGGGAGGGGTGAGACAAAGCTGGGGAGGGGTGAGACAGCCGTGAGAGTACGAAGACAATCAATAACTAAGCTAACCAATAGCAGGCTGAGCTGCCGTCTGGCCAAACTTGAGCATATTCCAGTCAAACACATAGTCGTAGGTGAAGCCCTCCCTGTGGAACAGGTTCCTGAACAGCTGTCTCAGGTAGCTATAGTCGGGCTTATCATCGAACCGCAGCGATCTGCAGAAGGTGAGGTAGGTGGCGAACTCGCCAGGGTAGCCCTGGCACAGGGCTTCAACTGGGGTTTGCATTTTTTTCTCGCTGATCCGCTCGTACTTCTGCCGCTTGGTGGCCGCCTTCAGGCCTTGCCAGGGCAGGGTGCCGCGCAGGAAGTACATGAACACGTAGCCTAGGGATTCCATGTCGTCTCGGCGGGCTTGCTCTGCGGAGTTGCGGGGATAAATGGGATTAACAGCATGCATGCAAGTTTGCAGTTTTACCTACTGCCGTCGAGAAGGCAAATTTGAGGCCAATGGGGACTCAGGGGAGATGGGGATAAATGGGATGGGGATGAGGGGAATTAGGGATGAAGATGATGAGGGAGATGGGGATGAGAGGATGGGAATGAGGGAGATAGGGCTGAGAAAGAGATGGGGGTGGGGATATGAGGAAGAGGGAGATGGGGTGAGGTGTAGATGATGCTGAGGAAAAGATGGGGATCAGGGAGAGATAGGAATAAGGATAAGATGGGAATGAGATAAAAATGGGGATGAGGGAGATAAGGGAGAGATGGGAATGAGAAGAGATGGGGATGGGGGAGAGATGGGGATGAGAGAGAGAGATGGGCATGAGAGAGAGAGAGATAGGGATGAGAGAGAGATAGGGATGAGAGAGAGATGGGGATGAGGGAGAGATGGGGATGAGAGAGAGATGGGGATGAGGGAGAGATGGGGATGAGGGAGAGATGGGGATGAGGGAGAGATGGGGATGAGAGAGAGATGGGGATGAGGGAGAGATGGGGATGAGGGAGAGATGGGGATGAGAGAGAGATGGGGATGAGGGAGAGATGGGGATGAGGGAGAGATGGGGATGAGGGAGAGATGGGGATGGGGGAGAGATGGGGATGAGAGAGAGAGATGGGCATGAGAGAGAGAGAGAGATAGGGATGAGAGAGAGATAGGGATGAGAGAGAGATGGGGATGAGGGAGAGATGGGGATGAGGGAGAGATGGGGATGAGGGAGAGATGGGGATAAGGGAGAGATAAGAATGAAAGAGATGGGGATGAGGGAGAGATGGGGATGAGAGAGAGATGGGGATGAGGGAGAGATGGGGATGAGAGAGAGATGGGAATGAGGGAGAGATGGGGATGAGGGAGAGATGGGGATGAGAGAGAGATGGGGATGAGGGAGAGATGGGGATGAGGGAGAGATGGGGATGAGGGAGAGATGGGGATGAGAGAGAGATGGGGATGAGAGAGAGATGGGGATGAGAGAGAGATGGGGATGAGAGAGAGATGGGGATGAGAGAGAGAGATGGGGATGAGAGAGAGATGGGGATGAGAGAGAGATGGGGATGAGGGAGAGATGGGGATGAGAGAGAGATGGGGATGAGAGAGAGATGGGGATGAGAGAGAGATGGGGATGAGGGAGAGATGGGGATGAGGGAGAGATGGGGATGAGGGAGAGATGGGGATGAGGGAGAGATGGGGATGAGGGAGAGATGGGGATGAGGGAGAGATGGGGATGAGGGAGAGATGGGGATGAGGGAGAGATGGGGATGAGGGAGAGATGGGGATGAGGGAGAGATGGGGATGAGGGAGAGATGGGGATGAGGGAGAGATGGGGATGAGGGAGAGATGAGCTGCCCAGAGATGAGAATAAAGCAGTGTGATGCAGGAGCCAAGAGTTACAATACGAAAGCAGACTCACCAATGCCGAGGTGCGTGTTAACGCTGGCATATCTGGCTGTACCGGTGAGGTTCTTATTCTCCCTGTACGGTATGTGCTGGTGAGTCTTGGAGTCCCTGTACTTCTTGGCCAGACCAAAGTCGATCATGTAGACCAAGTTGCCCTTCTTGCCAAGGCCCATCAAGAAGTTGTCGGGCTTCACATCTCTGAAATGATACAAATGCACTGGTGAAAATTACAGGCATTCAACTGTCGGATAGACTTTGAATACACGCTCGTACCACCTGCTTTCGTATTGAAATCTACGAGTTGAAAATCTAAGAGGTGAATGTAGTGGGATGTGATAAAATGAAGGAGATAGGAGAATGTGATGAGAATAAAGGAAATGTGATAAAAATACAGATAATGTGATAAGAATTCAGGGAATGTAAATAAATTTAGGGAAAGTGATGGAACCCAGGAAATGTGATGGAATTCAGGGTATGTGATGGAATTCAGGGAATGTGATGATGGAATTCAGGGTATGTGATGGAATTCAGGGAATGTGATGATGGAATTCAGGGTATGTGATGGAATTCAGGGAATGTGATGATGGAATTCAGGGAATGTGATGGAATTCAGGCAATGTGATGATGGAATTCAGGGAATGTAATGGAGTTCAGGGAATGTGATGATGGAATTCAGAAAATGCAATGAAATTCAGGGAATGTGATGGAATTCAGGGAATGTGATGGAATTCAGGGAATGTGATGGATTTTAGGGAATGTAAAGGAATTCAGGAAATGTGATGATGGAATTCAGGGAATGTAATGGAGTTCAGCGAATGTGATAGAATTCAGGAAATGCAATGGAATTCAGGGAATGTGATGGAATTCAGGGAATGTGATGGATTTTAGGGAATGTAATGGAATTCAGGGAATGTGATGATGGAGCTTAGGGAATGTGATAAGTGAACTCAGGTAATGTTATGGAATTCAGGGAATGCAATGGAATTCAGGGAATGTGATGGAATTCAGGGAATGTAATGGAATCCAGGGAATGTTATGAAATCCAGGGACTATTCTAAGTTCTAAGGAAACAACTGCCAGACCTGTGAATGAAGTTCTTGCTGTGAATGAACTCAATACGGTTCAGCAGCTGGTCAGCCAACAGTAGCACAGTTTTCAGCTTGAATTTTCGACCGCAAAAATTGAACAAATCTTCGAGACTGGGCCCCAGCAGTTCCAGCACCATCACATTATAGTCGCCCTCCGTGCCGCACCATTTAACAACTGGCACCCCAATACCGCCCTGCAACATGCGGTAAATTTTGCTCTCAATGTGCAGCTGCGGGTGCTTGGTGCGCACGCACTCCAGCTTGATGGCCACCTCCTCGCCATTGGTGACATCCGTGCCAAGGTAGATGTCGCCGAATGAGCCGCTGCCGATCTTTCTCCCCAACCTGTACTTGTTGCCAACTCGAAGCTCCATTTGCTTCTCGAGTCAGCTGATTTCTTCTTGCGCTTTTAGTGCTTCCTGCCGCTGCTATTGCCCGGATGACAGCTGCCTCCAACAAGTGGAGCTTGGGCATGAGTTGATTTTTCAAAAAAAATGTTTTCCATCATGAGGTAGAGAATGGGAGTAACTATGGCCTTAACTCAGTAGCTTATTGACTCGCCAGCTAATTAGTAAATCTAATGGAAGCACAATAAGTTATCATAGTGAGCTGTTTTTAGGGATTTAACAATAAACCTATTATTATTTTTAACTTTTTTACAGGTTTCAATGCCTTTTTGAAAAGAACAAACATCAAATATTTGCTTTTGGTATAAAGTATGCTTATCCTTTCAATTATTTTTGATTGCTTGTTAGGTGACTTAACAAGGGGGTTGTAGACTAGTGTTTAGAGTGCTAGACTCATGACTTGAAGGTTGGGAGGTTCAATTTGTGATCCCATTAGAACAATTTGTGTCCTTGAGCAAGAGACTTAATTCTGCATTGCTTTAATTCACCTTGCTGTAAAATGGGTACTAGCATTAGCTAAGTTAAATTAAAGGGTATATATGGCAATCTTTCCCTCCCAGTCTTTGGACTGAACCACTATATACAGCCATTAATTGCAGATCTGGCCTAATTAGGGCAGGTATAAAAATATTTTTGATTTTTGTTATTAAGGGAATTCAGGGAATTAGACATCTATTTTTAGACATCTACTAATAGCCATACATTCATAACTGCCAGCTAACCTAGCCAATCTAGCTATCATAAAGTGTCATAGACCAAGGTTAGGTTATAGAATTAAAGACTTCTTATGACATTTTTTATCAATTAAAAAATTTTAAATATCATTTTTAAGTAAATCAAAACTAAGTTAAATTTTTTGTCAAATGAAATAAAAATAGTTAATGATAAAATTTTAAAAGATTGCACATACCTAGCTAATGACTATCTTAATGTTTTCTTATGCTATCCCTTTATTATTGCTATCTTTTCTAAAACATCTATATATATTTTGATCCCTAGATCCTAACCTGGATAGAATTCTTGCAGAAAATCACAACGCGTTGTGCAATTGCGCAAAAAATGCAATTTTGCATCAAAAAATCTAGAAAAAATGTGTCGCAGGATTTTAGACAAAATTGCTAATTCTTAATATATGCAAAAGTGTGCTTGAGATATTGGATTTTGCAAAAGATAATCCTACTAGCTAAGATCACAAAGAAAAAAAGAATAAAAAGTAAAAACTAAATAAGGCACAAAAGTAAAAATTTGAAAAAATTCTATAAAAAGTAGAAACTCGTAACCTTCTCTAACATATGTATTTGGACAAAAATTCAAATCACTACATTTTCTTAGAATGCATTTTTTGTTATTGTTTTATTGATTACTTTTTTGTTTTTACTTGTTTTTACCATTTTGCGACATGCTAAGTATCAAAATAAAAAATGCGACCAATAAAAAATATTTTGCATGCCATAAAAAATTGCATAATTCAATGTGACTTAAGAAATACAAGAATTCCATCCTGGGATCCTAAAAAGGCTAGACCAAAATCTTAATAATAATATTACTAACTTACACAATTCAAATATAACTTTTATAAGTATAGATCAATAATAAATTTAGGTAATAATTTTTATTGCAATTTATTCATTGCCAATAGTCACAAGCAAAAGTATTAAATTTTATTAGTATAGGCCCTAGGATGTCTATGACGAAATCTCAATATAGGCCTAAACCTCAGTCATAGACATAGGCCTATGCCTTATTAGTATTATAAGTTGTCTTTGTCTAGAAACTGCAAGCTAGCAATGGAATGGTTAAGGGTAGGCCTTTTGATGGTCAAATGGACTTGGCATTTAGCAACATTAGGGCATGGCATAGGTACCTTGGCTAATCCGCTAATCTGCCCTTTGCTGAAACTTGAAAGGACTCTTATCCTACTTTATTAGTAGCTTTACCTATTCTATGACAATAGCTCCTTAATGTAATGAAATAGTAAGCAAATTATTGGTGTAGGCACTAGATGCATTAGTGCATATGCGGTTCGGTTAGGCCCTAACGGCTACTTAAAATGGCAATATGAGTAGGTATGAGTAGAGTTCTGTTACAATACAACTCGGACACATCCACATCGAAGTGAAGCCCGTTTTGGGTGATTGCAAGTTTTTAAAATCTTTTTAGACACTTTGTACACCAATCGTGTGATTTCATGCCTCATCTAAAAGCGATAAAAACGAGCTTGTAGAAAATATATTTTTTAAATCCGTTATTTTGGCAAAGTTAATTTTTATCTCAAGTTCTGAAGACCTAATTTGGACTTTTTCGCAGAAAGTTGCAAAAATATTTAAAAAATTGTTTTTTTAACTTTAAAAATAGATTTCTCTAAGCTTCGGATGTTTCAGTTAGTAAAAGTCCTTAAGAAATTATTAATGCAAAAATATTTTGTTTTAATGCATGTTTCCATAGTGTAAAATCTGCATTTGACTCTTTGGATTTAAAATTATTATATTTTAAAACTCTCGTATCTTACTGTCTACATCATCCCAGTTTTGCAAGAGAACAGAGAAAAATGGCGCACGAGGAGCAGGAAGACGTAGATTTCCAACAGCTAGAGGTGCAAAGCATCATCGGATTTAACGGTATGCGTTCTTTTTAACATAATTAAATAACTATGATTGGAACAAATCTGCAGATCTTACTAATAAGCGAGTCTACCTAGCTAGAGAAATAAATAAATTAAGATAACAATTATAGCCGTAGGGAAAACCGATTTACAGATTTTCGTTTACAAATCGAAAATCAAATCAAGTGTGAGTCCAGTACTCAAGTGGATGAAAAAAGCAGATAATCTATTTATAACTACGTAAAAACTCCAACTTGACTATTAGAAGTTCAAACTTACCTGCAAAAAAATTAAAACATTAGGCTTGTCACTTGGTCTGGAAGAAGTAGACTGATGCAATTAAACTATTAGATTAAGTTATAAGATTTAGCAATATTCTATTTCAAGGCTTTGTACCAGCGTATGTTGACGTAAAGCAAGTTTCATGCGCTTTAAAAATTTTAAAGGAAGCGTCCTGGGCGGCTTGAATATCCACCCTGACAAGCAGCACCAGATCTACTCCATCGGATCCACACTGGTGGTGGAGGATCTGCAGAGCAGGAAGCAGGAATTCCTGCATGGCCACCACAGCGACATCGCCTGCATCACCATCTCGAGGAGCGGCCGCTTCATTGCTAGCGGTCAGATCACCCACATGGGGTTTAAGGTAATCTTTGTTTATCTTTTTGCATCTGTTCTAGCTTAAGAATGTCAATAATAATTTATATTAAATTGAAATTTTTACTTGCAGGCCGACATTATTGTGTGGGACTTCAACACTCGCACGGAGTTTGCTCGATTCGTCCTGCACAAGGTGAAGATTCAAGGCCTGGCATTCTCGCCCAATGACAAGTTCCTGGTCTCCCTAGGTGGCCAAGACGATGGAAGGTAAGAAACTGAGCATCAAGATGAGCAAGATATCCTGTTGCTGAGATCATCTTACACGGCTAAATTCTTACCCACAAATCTGAACTTTACAGCGTCGTGGTCTGGTCCCTTGACAAGAAGGAAGCCATCTGTGGAAGTCCGGCTCAGTCGAAGAGTTCGGGCAACACAATGTGCCTGACTTACTCCAACAACACTGACTACCTGTTTGTGACCGCCGGAGAGTGAGTACTTGCATGCATTTCCATTCAACACCAGGGTCAGGGGGTGGAGCAGTTCAGCGGTGACGCGTTGAACATTCGCAGCAAAGCGATTGGTAATTGGTCAATGATTCACCCACAGGGGGGCCTTCACCCAAGGCCACTGAGTGTGTTTGCCTGACAATGGGGATTGTCTGGAAGTGAGAATTCATGGTAATGGCTATAGACAATTTGGCCATTACCATGTTTTCTCACTTCCAGCTAATTTCCTTGGTCAAATTGTTCATCAGGGGTGAAGCCACCACTTACAACCATAGACTATTTTATTTTACACTCATAGACTCGCTGGTTTTCTAAAATGATATCCCGGTAAATTGCTTTATTATTGTCAGTTTCAAACGATGACCGGTCATTGCTTGAATGTCATTGCCTTATTGTAAATTACCATAGACATTTTGAACAATGGGCCAAAGTCAGGATTGCTGAACACCCTGCGTGTGCGTGCTGCTAGCTGACCAAATTTAGGATGGACAATTCCGCGACTAGACTATATATGCGCAAAACTATTGGGTGAGCATGAATCCCTTCATCACCAACACTTTCACTTAGCAACAACCTGCGCGTATGGGAGCTGGACGTGGAGAACCGCAAGATTCGTCCCACGGACGTCGGCACCGGCCAGACTAAGCGCATCATCACCTGCATCTCGCTGACAATGGACGACAAGACCCTGTACTGCGGCACCACCACTGGCGACGTGCTTGGCATCAACATGGAGAGTCGGCTGTTTCAGCACATCGGCCCGGAGAAGGAGAAATTCTCTCTTGGCGTCACGGCGATCGCCCTGCTGGAGACTGGCGAGTTCCTTATCGGCGCCGGCGATGGCACGGTCCAGATCATGCGAGCCAGCGAGCAGGCGGCCCCCGGCGGCAAGAAGGCTCTGAAGTTCGTCAAGACTAAGTAAGTAGGACCATATATACTGTTCTTTAGTCTTAATACGATTTTTTAGTCCTAATCTTAATTAGTGGACATTATACATGCAGCTGGATTCGTATGTATCGTAAATATTACTTTGGCTGAATCACGTGTATTTGGTGCATTGGGTGTATTTGAACTGTAGTACTTGCACTGAACGTCGTGCATTTCCGGCCGAAAATTCCAGGAAACAGCAGAAGTTGGAGAGCGGAGTAACCAGCATCTCGTTGCGCGGTCGCGGTCACGAGTTCTTTGTCGCCACGGAGAAGAGCCAGATCTACAAGTTCAACTTGGCTGATTTTAGTCACACCTTGGTGAACACGTGCCACTATTCGGCTATCAACGACATTGCCTTCCCATTGTGAGTGACTTATTTTTGTTACACATTGTAGTTGTTTTACTTCTTGTCTTTTATTTCTCTGGTTGTACTTTTTACTGTTAGCTACCCAGCATGTATCAGCTATATTATATTTTGCTATCTTATTATTGTGATCTGTCACATTTATTTGAACTACTTTAGAATCGAGGCGAGGGTAGCAGAGGCTCAATGAAGGATTGGGGTGGGGTAGCAGAGGCTCAGTGAAGGATTGGGGTGGGGTAGCAGAGGCTCAATGAAGGATCGGGGTGGGGTAGCAAAGGCTCAATGAAGGATCGGGGTGGGGTAGCAGAGGCTCAATGAAGGATCGGGGTGGGGTACTTACTTACTTACTACTGACGGGGGGCGCAGGCGCCGCGAATAGGCCGCGAGGCCCCTATCGCAACCCCAAGGTAAAAGAGCACAAGGATTAGCCTTGGGGGTGCGCCCAGTCCCCGCCAGTAGTCGGCAGGTCCGCAGTGGAGGCATCGGCGACCCTCATCCGGCCGGAGTCCCGGACGAAGGCGCGGAGGTCTCGGATATTGTCCGCGGTGGTCAGCTCGTCCATCCGCTGGGGGTGGCCGAGGTATTTGTGCCGCGCCTTGTTGAAGTAAGGGCAGAAGGTGACGTGATGCTCCGCGGTCTCCTCTCCTATGCCACAGAAGGGACAGGTGGGAGGGCAACCGGTTTGCAACGATATATGTCTCTGGAAGAATCCGTGGCCGGTTAGGACCATGCACATCTCCCTGAGGTCGGTTCTGTTAAGCGAAATCAGATAATCAGAGACTTTCCTGTTCAGGTTAGGCATGGCAGAGCGGCTCTGCCTGTACTCGGTGCAGCTGTTCCAGTGGAGCTGGTGCTGCTGATGGAGCCACCTGTTGATATGGCGGGTGACTTGCGACCTGGGGGTGGGTAGCCTCATCAGACGGTGGTTGCCGTCTGGGTTGCTGCCCTCCTTGGCGAGAGAGTCTGCGAGCTCGTTGCCCAGGATGTTGCTGTGACCAGGTGTCCAGATAATTCTAATCCTGTTAAGGACTGAGAGAGATTGCACACTGCGGTGGCATTGAGATACTGTAGCAGCGGAGATATTCTCAGTGGTTAAGGCCTTAATAGCAGCTTGGCTATCAGTGTAGAAATTAATGTCAAAATTATTAATGTTCGCCTGAAACAGTTGCTGGGCATACTGCTCGATGGCGCAAATTTCAGCTTGGAAAACTGAGGTGTTCTCACCGAGGTGCAGACTTTCCTGGAGAAGCATCTTACCCTCGTGGAAAATGGCAATACCCGCTCCAGCGCGGCCGTTGAACAGCGAGCCGTCGGTGAAGCAGTGAATGCCCTGGCTGCGCCGGTTCACACCGACATCCAGCGGAATGTTGTCTCGGCCAGGGATGGCGGTCTTGAAGCCCCTCCTGATGTTGAGGGCGGGAGGTCGACTATCCACATTGCCCAGGTCCATGTGGATGTTGTTAAGGTCGCGGCGGACAAAGTCCATATGCGGGATTAATGTTTTCATTGGCATAAAGCCAGAGGGCGCGTTATTTAACGTTTTATCTCTGATAAGCCGGGAGGCAGACTTCATAGCCTCCGCCCTAATAAATAGGTGAAGCGGAGGTAGGTTAAGGATAGTGTTCAGCCCCTCGTAAGGGGTGGACGGGTACGCACCTGTGATGGCACGGCAAATGCTGCCCTGAAGCTGGTACAGCCGCTGACGGGCGGCCTTCTGCTCCAGCACGCTAGTCCAGATGAGACTCGCGTATGTGATACTGGGCCGGATGATGCCGGTATAAATCCAACGGACCGTTCTAGGCGAGAGGCCCCAAGTCGGCCCGATGGCTCTGCGCAGCTGGGCAAAGCAGCGTTTTGCCCGACCGATGACGTTATCAAGGTGCTTCGTCCAGCGCAGGTCATGCGTTAGCGTCACACCGAGGTATTTGACCTCCTTCTTGAAGGGGATGTTTCTGCCATAGACAGTGAGGTTTTTCATCTCCCATTTACGGCGCTTGGTGAAAACGACAGCGACAGTCTTAGTGACGCTGATTTTTAGGCCATGCTGTGTAGCCCAGTCGGCCGCCTTGTCGGCGAATTGCTGCATCAGGTTGCGCAGAGTGGCGGGGTCGGGTCCGCTGACGACCGCGGCAACGTCATCGGCGTAGCCCGCCCTGGTGATACTGCTGGGAATGTCAGCGGTTAGAAGTTCGTCCATGACGAGATTCCAGAGAAGTGGAGTTAGCACGCCACCTTGCGGGCCGCCTTTCATCACCGCCCGGGTGAGGGTAACGCCCATAAGTGTGGATGTCACAAACCTTTTGCGGATCATAAAATAAATCCAGCGAACAATGCTGTGTCTTACATTCCTGCGGGAAAGAGAATTTCTGAAGGAGCGGAAGAGGACATTGTCAAATGCTCCTTCGAAGTCAACGAACAACCCGCAAGCGAGTTGTTTGCTAAGGATGGCACTCTCAATTTTGGAGGTAATGGCGTGGAGAGCATGCTCAGTCGTCCTCCCAGACTGGAAGGCGTACTGGTACTTACTGACAGGGTCGGAGCGCAGGTCGCACTCTCGAAGCCTCCACAGGATGAGCCTCTCCATCAGCTTAACACAAAAGGAAGTGAGGCTGATGGGCCGGAAGGATTTCACGTTGGTGTAGTCACCCTTAGCAGGTTTCGGGATGAACACGACTCTGGACATTCTCCAGATTGTGGGAATGTAACCTGTGGTATAACAGTCAACAAGCAATTTAGAGAAAGAATCAGCAAAGTTTTGCAGCTTTAGCGCCTCCTGCAGGATACAGGGGGCGATATTGTCAGGGCCAGACGATTTATACGGTTTAAAAGAATTTGCTGCCAGCTGGAGTAGCTGGGGGGTGGCGCACTGCTGGAAAAGCTTGTGATCACAAGGCCTGTGGTCATCGACCACGTACTCCGGTTCGTCAACCTGCGGAAAGCAGGTGGAGAAAAGAAGATTTAGCGAACCTTCGGCACTGGTAGTGTAGTTACCATCCAGGTGCAGAAGGGAGTTACACTGAGCTAGCGTGTCGTGCCTGAGAGTCCTGACCAGCCGGGCTGTGGGGTGTTGCCCTTCCAGGCCGGCGCAGTAGGCTTTCCAGGTGGTCTTCTTAGCCCTTCGGATAGTACTTTTGTACATCCTCAGAGCAGAGTGGTAGTTCTCCCAGTCCTCTGGAGTATTCGAGCCGTTTGCGAGGCGTTGCAGTCGGCGGGTGTTTTTCTTCATGCGAGTGAGCTCTTGACTCCACCAAGGAGAGTATTTCTTCCTGCAAAACAGCTTAGGGGCGTTAGCGCGTATGGCGGTGTTTAGGATCTCAACGATGGAGTTGCACCGATGCTCAATGCCAGGGAGATCCTCGCTGGAGTCCGGTAAGTTGGCTTCGGTCAGGAGTTTTAGCAGGTCTCTTCGAAAACCTGTCCAGTCGGCCTTTTTCAAATTAAGGCGGTCCCGGTTCTCATGACGGGCTCCGACGGAGCTGATGCTGTACTGAATGTACGAGTGGTCGGAAAGCGATGGGAGGTCATCCCTAACCAGCCAGCTGTGGACCTGATTGAGGGCGTTGTTGGAGACGAGAGTGAGGTCGATAACCTCACGCCGATTAGAGACAATAAATGTGGGTTTGCTGCCTCTGTTGCAAATGTGTAACGAGGAGGAGTTAATGAAATCAATTAGTAAGTCACCGCGCCTGTTAGTATCGCTACTAGACCAGGCAGTGTTGTGGGCGTTAGCATCGCAGCTAACGATAAGCTTCCGATCCTGGAGATTACAGAAGTCCGCCAGCTCCTGCAGGAGGGGGGGAGGGACGTCTTCCTGGATGTCCAGGTAAGCGGAAACGAAGGTCAAGTCAAAGACTGAGAAAGTACACATGTCTTTAGAGCAAAACATTGGCATAATAGTGGCCGGGAGGTCGTTTTTGACGAGGGCGATAGCCCTGGGGGTGTCGTTCGCGCAGAGGTACAGAACCTGATAGCCTGGCGGCAGGCAGGTCGGCTTCCCCTTGCGGGTATACGGTTCCTGAATAAGGTAGATGTCAACTTCCTTGTTGGCAAAGGTGCCTGAAAGGTTGCTCGATGCTGCAAGGGCGTGGTGCAGGTTGATCTGAATAATGTGCAGGTTAACAGGTTGGTTCGCCGGCGGCGGATTATTTATTTGGTTGCTGGTGGCAGTGTCATCATTGGGCTGGCCGTTAAGGTTCGCCCTCAGCGCCCCGCTCCTAGTTTGGCACGGGGTTGGGAACGGCATTACTCGTTCCCAGAGCTATCCGAGCTCACGGACTCACCTCGGCGCCGATCGCCGGCTGGACGACGCCTGAGCAGCAGGTGGAAGACGATCTTCCACGCTCCGATGTAGGCGGCAAAATCGTCCTTCTTGAGGGCGTCTTCCCACTCCGCGGAGAAACCCATGTACAGGGTCTTGCCGGGAGCGCCTTTTGCCGGAACCTCCTTGAAGGCCCGGATACCGTCCTGAGGTAGGTCGGGGTTTTTACTGAGGAGCCGGGCGCGGATCTCCTCGATGCTTCTCGAGCCGGAGTAGAAGGCTCGGTAGCGCCTGCAGGGCGGCGGTGGTCGGGCACGCTCAACGACCAAAGGCGGGAGGGCGGTCGTGCAGGTGTCCCAGGAGATGGACACCAGGTTAGCCAGCGCGAGCTCGAGCTGGGCTTCGTCCTTGAAGGCGAGGATGACGCTGCCGTTGGCGTTTCGAATCGCCTCGACTTTGATGTCGAGGGCGTCGTTTTCCCAGAGGAAGTCATCAATCATGCCGATCGATGCTTCCATCTGGGCGGTGGTCAGCGTACCGCTAGCCGCGCGCACGCAGATTTTAAATTTCGGCTCCGTCGCCACTTTGGCGTACGTGCCAGCATTGGCCTCCTTTGGCCTCTTGGGGTCCAGCGAGGGGTCGGTACGCTCGTCTGGCTGCTGCCTTTTCCGCTCAGAGCCAGCCGAGGTTTTATCATCGCGCCTGCGACGGTTGACGACCTGGAAGCCGTCATTTTGAGACGCCCCTGTAGCGGGGGTAGAGGTGGACGCACCTGAGCGAGGTGCGGGGGTTTCCGCGGGATTCGCGGCAGAATCAACCTCCATGTTGGAGGGTTGGGGGATTGACGGACCCCCGGCCGCGGGAATTGACGGCTCCCGAGCCGTGTCAGATGGTTTTGATTTATCCATGCAGAGTAGGCTGAAATGGAAAAACTGAAATGTAGAAAAGAGGGGGGGTAACCGCTCGGGACTGGATATACCCCCAGCCAGCTCCGTGGAGCTACCCTCTGCCACGGTAAACAGCAGAGAAGCTTTGGGTTGCCGTCTTATCCCAGGATTGCTCCCAGGCGAGGCTCCGGCAGGCCCCCGGTCCACACTCTGCAAGATCAGGGGGCGGGAGGCCGGCTGTGGGCTTGGGACACAGGCGCCAGGTCGAGTTGACAGCCGACGCCCGAGCCCTCCCCCACAAGAGCGGCCCTCGAGAACCCGTGTGGTACCAGTTGCAACTAAGGGCTGTCGATGGGTAGTTGGCGCTTAGCCAGCAGCCAACTACTTAGCAGCCACCTGCCCCGCAAAAAAGCAGCAGGGGGGATCCGTCCCCCACCAGCAGACCAAGACGAGGAGGCTAGCCGCTTCCACGCCAGGCCAGAACGAAAAGGAGGGGGAAGAGCCTCCTCGAAAAACGAAAAGCTGGCGGATGTCACAGAGTCCCTCGGTTTAAGTTGCCGTTTGCCCCCCCGGGGTGGGGTAGCAGAGGCTCAATGAAGGATCGGGGTGGGGTAGCAGAGGCTCAATGAAGGATCGGGGTGGGGTAGCAGAGGCTCAATGAAGGATCGGGGTGGGGTAGCAAAGGCTCAATGAAGGATCGGGGTGGGGTAGCAAAGGCTCAATGAAGGATTGGGGTGGGGTAGCGGAGGCTCAATGAAGGATCGGGGTGGGGTAGCGGAGGCTCAATGAAGGATCGGGGTGGGGGGGGGGTAGCGGAGGCTCAATGAAGGATTGGGGTGGGGTAGCGGAGGCTCAATGAATATTGAGGTGGGGTAGCGGAGGCTCAATGAAGGATTGAGGTGGGTAGCGGAGGCTCAATGAAGGATCGGGGTGGGTAGCAGAGGCTCAATGAATGATGAGGTGGGTAGCGGAGGCTCAATGAAGGATTGGGGTGGGGTAGCAGAGGCTCAATGAATGATGAGGTGGGTAGCGGAGGCTCAATGAAGGATTGGGGTGGGGTAGCAGAGGCTCAATGAATGATTTGGTGGGTAGCGGAGGCTCAATGAAGGATCGGGGTGGGGTAGCAGAGGCTCAATGAAGGATTGCGGTGGGTAGCGGAAGCTCAATGAATGATGAGGTGGGTAGCGGAGGCTCAATGAATTATCGGTAGAGCAGTAAGAGCACACGAAATAGAATTCTTTTCTGTACAGACGCACTTCCATCACTCATGCAGAGCAGTTGCTCGCTTGGCACAAATTTATGAAGGATATTTAATGTACACTATCTCTTTCTTTCGGATTATTATTCTTATAATTAAAAATGACATGAGGTTGAAGTCATTGCATGAATTTTCAAATTATCAAAACTTGCTCGCCTCCTAGGCTGTGCGAAAACGTTGACGGAAAGAACAGGATGTTGTAAGTATTTGACCAGGACTATTGCATCCGTCACATTTGATTGCTTAAAGTGTGGCTAAAGCAGTATTTACCGCTTAATTGCTTTTTAACAATTTTAAAAACACTGTTACTGCTTAGACAAGAAGTATGGGGAATGGAAAATTAATTGTTGATTCAACGTGCCAAATATTCGCCCTCCACGTGCGACAATTATAGCTTGTTTGCTCTCTCGCTCGCTCCAACCGCTTTTTGTGCAGTGCAGTCTGTGCATCCAGTCAGTAAATTTATTCTGTTTAATAAATTCAATAAAGCCTAATTGTTTAGGCGTGCTCGGTGTATTATAATGAGCCTAAAACTTACATGTAGGAGGTTGCATGGCTTGAAAGAACTTTCTCTGCGCAAATCTTGCCAAAAGGCCTGGTAATGTAGCGTAGAAATCAACGAACTGCATGGACACTTTAGCGGGGCTGCACAAGTTAGCTATAGATTAGCAAATAGCCATATTAATAAAAAATGAGACTACTTAAACATTAGTGATGGTAGAATTCTTCTTTCAGCATGCAATGCGAGTAGTGAATTGCCGTACTGTCAACACCAAAGTGGTATCGGAGGGGTCTTTATAAAATCGATAGATACGCCCCCAACACCCCTTTACCCCAATCATAACAGGCAGCCTCCCCCTCGGCCCGGGTGGAGAAAGAGCTAGAAGGGGTAGAAAATAGACTATCGATTAAAGAAGCCAGGGTGTACATGTATGTACGCATCGAGAGCGGAGGTTAGAAAGACGAACTGGTCAAATGTACATTGAGTCAACAAGGAAGCGAAGATAAGATAATAGAATTACAAGGCTAAGATAGACAATAGCTAGCTTCCTGAAGTATAAAACCAGCTACAAACAATACTAAGAGAATTTGGTGTGAATGACTTTTTGCGCATGTAAAGTAGTGACGTCATTATACAAATATTATTGTGATTGAACTAATTTGTTTCCAATAATCCATATCCAGGCTTGCGTTGGTTAGACTAACAAAATCATCAAGGCTTTGAGTATAGTATTCTGTGCAATGAAATACGTTGCTAACTTGATGAAATATTCGGATGAATGCTTGCAATTTATTTCATGACTATTGGTTTGCCCGATAAAAATTCAATTGTCTGTCCTAACTCCTAATTCGAAAACATTTTTTCGCTCTCTCTGACACGCCGTTAAACTTCCATCCAATTCCAGCGGCACCTCCGACCTGTTCGCCACCTGCTCCTACCAGGACATCCGGGTGTGGCACACGCCCTCCCAGAAGGAGCTGCTGCGCATCACCGTGCCCAACATGACCTGCTTCGCCATCGATTTCCTGCGCGACGGTAGCGGCATTGTATCCGGCTGGGACGACAGCAAGATCCGCGTGTTCTTCCCCGAGACCGGCCGGCTGATGTACGCCATCAACGACGCGCACAAGAAAGGCGTCACGGCCATCACGGCCACGTCCGACTGCAGCCGGATCATCTCCGGCGGCGGCGAGGGCCACGTTCGCGTCTGGCGCGTCGAGGAACGCATCGCCAAGTCCGGCCAGAAGACATTCGTCACCGAGCTCGAGGAGGCGCTGAAGGAGCACGCCAACGCCGTGTCCTGCATCCGGGTGTCCAAGGACAACAGTCAGTGCGTGTCCGCCTCATCTGATGGCAGCTGCATCGTCTGGGATCTCAGGTAAGCCAACAGGATGACCGTAGTAATGAGTAGGGACCTCGGGTTAGTGCAGTGCATGTAGTGACAAACCAGATGCTGTATTGACCATAGCTCGAACGACACTATCACCAAGTTTATCTACTTTAAACTTTATCTACCAATACGAATGATAATGCCCTCCGTTACCACCGCAGATCCTTTCGCCGCAAGCAGATCATGTTTGCCAACACGCTGTTCCGCTGCGTCTGCTTCGAACCGGAAGAGTGCCAGGTGATCACCAGCGGCACGGACAGGAAAATCTGCTACTGGGAGCTGTACGACGGCACCCTCATCCGCGAGCTGGACGGCTCCCGGTCCGGCTCCGTGAACGGCATGGACATCAGCCTGGATGGCCAGTATTATGTCACCGCTGGAGACGACAAGATTGTCAAGGTGAGTTATGTACTCAACGCGAAGTTGAATTGTGTGGTACGAGTACATCAGCGCAACATGGGCTCCCATCTAGTCCTTGACCTTGCGTGAAACATTCATTAATAAGCTGTTGAAGATCTAGTCTAGGACCCGTAGCTCATCATTAGCACTTCATAAATCCTATAATTTAATCCCCTACAGGTGTGGCGCTACGCCGAAGGTGACGTCACCCACGTGGGCCAGGGCCACAGCTCGCCGATCATGCGGGCCAAGATCTGCCCGAACAACCGCCTCATCGTGACCGTCTCAGACGATGGCGGCATCTTCGTGTGGAAATTTCCCTACTAACTAAAAAACCGAAAAATCGGCAAGCAACCAAACTAATCTACTAATAGTAGGAAAGATGCGCGCACGAGTTGAAATTCCAGATCTCGTAAAGAGAAAATTTTGGAGAAACTTGGTGATACAGCGAAATTGTAAAGCTGAATGCGAATGCCTATGGTTCTAATTTTTAATGTTCAGATAGTTTTATATTTTTATTACCGTGATCTCTTTGTTGGCGTGGATCGTTATTGTTATTTTGTTACTTGCGATAATTATTTCCCCTTTCTCGAGTTCCCGTTTTTCGATATTTTATTGATGATAAAAGTTTTGCGCGTTTTGTTTTTGTTCTTTTTTGTGTCCTAAGACTTCGACAATAATTACGACCGTGTACTTTTTTGAAAGATTGTTGACACCTGTAAAACCATTTGCTGCTTCTGCTCTGTTTCCGAATATTAAGCACAGTTTATTTACAATTACGGAATAAAAAGTAATAGATTAGTTGTTGACACAGAGAATGAGTTTGCTTAAATAACATTGTTTATTTGATTTTTTAAAGATTGCTATCAAGTCTTGGAAATCGCTGGATCGAGATGAGATGCAATTGGAAGAGTAGGCGGCTCTGAGCTGCACGCTTCAATAATTTATTCACTGAAGTGTCACGAATATCATATTCATGTACATGTAAGCGTCACAATCCCATTCAGGTAAGGGTCACAATCCCATTCAGTTAAGGGTCACAATCCCCTTCAGGTAAGGGTCACAATCCCATTCAGGTAAGGGTCACAATCCCATTCAGGTAAGGGTCACAATCCCCTTCAGGTAAGGGTCACAATCCCCTTCAGTTAAGGGTCACAATCCCCTTCAGGTAAGGGTCACAATCCCCTTCAGGTAAGGGTCATAATCCCATTCAGGTAAGGGTCACAATCCCCTTCAGGTAAGGGTCACAATCCCATTCAGGTAAGGGTCACAATCCCTTCAGGTAAGGGTCACAATCCCCTTCAGGTAAGGGTCACAATCCCCTTCAGGTAAGGGTCACAATCCCCTTCAGGTAAGCGTCATAATCTTCACAAAGCAACGATCCTTGAATTTGATAGACTTAAGACAAGGATCACTAGAAGTTACTTCTGTCTGTGGTACTTCTAGTGGTCCTTGACTTAAAATTCGCGAGCTCGATATGCCAACATACATTTGAAAATCAAGCGTTCAGAAAGAGAGCAAAATCGAGAAGGATGAGCAAATTTTTAAAGGGAATGCAGGAAAAGCAACTCTAAGGGCATCAGCTTCGACTGACAGTCAGTGCGGGTCTGCCGAGGTCCGTTTGGTCCGAGCGCTGCGACGAACTGCCGGAGCGCATCGACACGACGGAGCCGTAGAGCGGCTTGCGCTGGAGGAAACCTGGAGACGATAATGGCGCGGGAGGGAATCCCTGAGCTGATTAATCAAGCTGGATGGGTTAAATCAAAGTCTCAGTAAAAATACCAAGGTTTAACAGTTGTTTGACGTTGTTTGACGTTGTTTGTTTGATATTGGGTTCGTTTCGGTGTGCGACCACGTTAATTCGGTGATTGTGCTGGGAAACTGACCCAAGGCTTGTGGTGCGATTACCACACACGAGGGCCAGCCCCAACCCAATGAATAATATCTTATAAATATTCGCTTGTGTTCAGTGGTCAGGTCGTGTTCAGTGGTCAGGTCGTGTTCAGTGGTCAGGTCGTGTTCAGTGGTCAGGTCGTGTTCAGTGGTCAGTCAGGTCGTGTTCAGTGGTCAGGTCGTGTTCAGTGGTCAGGTCGTGTTCAGTGGTCAGGTCGTGTTCAGTGGTCAGGTCGTGTTCAGTGGTCAGGTCGTGTTCAGTGGTCAGGTCGTGTTCAGTGGTCAGGTCGTGTTCAGTGGTCAGGTCGTGTTCAGTGGTCAGGTCGTGTTCAGTGGTCAGGTCGTGTTCAGTGGTCAGGTCGTGTTCAGTGGTCAGGTCGTGTTCAGTGGTCAGGTCGTGTTCAGTGGTCAGGTCGTGTTCAGTGGTCAGTCAGGTCGTGTTCAGTGGTCAGTCAGGTCGTGTTCAGTGGTCAGTCAGGTCGTGTTCAGTGGTCAGTCAGGTCGTGTTCAGTGGTCAGGTCGTGGCCAGTGGCCTTGGTCCCCACGAGTGCCAATTTCGCTCTAACACAACTTCTTCAGCGCAATTACCTGGGCATCGAATGCTTTTCGACAATCGCTGACGGAAGGCGACTCTCAGGTACGGGGCGCTCATGCCGTAGGCGAATATGTTGAAGGCGTTGTGCAGCAGCATGACGAAGTGGGTGACGTGGGCCCAGTAGTTCAGCAGGGTGCCATTGCCGTTGCTCAGCTCCTCGATCACGTTGTACTGGTTGATGTCGTCAGAGTGGGCGGCCTCAATCAGCTGCACGACGGTGTTGGGCGCGGTGAAGACGAGGAACACCGAGGACAGGATGGTCAGCGAGCCGAACAGCTGGCGACCGTCCGCCGCGCCACCGGAGCTGCTGCTGGCCGACGCCTGACGAAGGTGACGGCGACGGAGCGCCAGCAGGGCGCAGTTGCAGACCAAGATGACGGCCAGAGGCAGGACGGGGAACACCAGCGCCAGCCAGAGCTTCTCGGTTTTGTACGTCATGAACAGCCAGTCCCGACGCCAGCACTGCACAAAGAAGTCCGCCGGCACGAGCACCACGCGGCGTCGGTTGAGCAGCAGCGGTGAGCAGAGCGCGGCGACAACAACCAGGACCATGGCGATTGTCAGGCGGTGCCACCGTCGCGAGCTCAGCCTGGGACTGAACGGCATCAGAACGGAGAACACTTTGGCCACGGCTAGAGCCGCCACAGTCCAAGCGGCTGCTGCGGCGAAGTACACCTCGAAGAAGGTCAGCAGTCGGCAGGCCAGGGTGGAGCTCTGGCGCAACAGGGTGTCGTAGTGCAGCGACAGTGTGGTGGGCAGCAGGTTGCACCACAGACACAGCAAGTCCAGCACCGACAGGGCGAGAAAGTACAGACAGGCGCAGCTCTCGGACAGCACCACCAGGCTGAACAGCAGGGCGAACAGGTTGCTGAAGGTGCCAACCAGCAGCAGGGCCGGATAGCCGCAGCGGATGAGGTCGGCCACGGAGCTGAGCTGGCCGGGGAGGGTGGCGCTCAGCCTCGGATCGATCCACATCCGGTTGGGCACTCGCAGCGCCTCGAAGTGGCCGTGCATCACCGTGTCAACGAACTTGATCACCTTCGCGTGCGGGCATGGGTTGGGGGAGGAAGGCTTCCAAGGAATTCTCTATTTAGGACTAGTCCATTTGGGGAATTCCCCGTGATAAATTGCCCATTTAGGGAATTTCCCATTTTAGTTAGAGGCAGGGGCTGTGGGCACCGGCGAGAGGCATTGCTGCCCATTCCGCCGACTCCCCTGAGCAGGCACACAAGCGTGCGGGTACGTACGCAGTCATACGCACAGGCACGCACTCACACAAGAATGTACAGCGGCCCTAACTTTATTTATGGTTAGGCAAGGCATGTACACTTCACTGCGCCTTGGGGGTTGGCCCTCAAGGGCGGTAATTGCAGAGCCAAGCCGAGATTCCAATTTAGCCCCAAATTAATGTGACTGCACTTGGAATAAATAGAGCCCGGACTGGGCTGAGCTTCAGAGCGCCGCCCACTAGGCTACGGCCCCGAGGGAATTCCCCTTGAGAAATAGTCTATTTTAGGAATCCCCCATTAGAAATAATCTATTTTGGGAATCCCCCGTGAGAAATAATCTATTTTAGGAATCCCCATTAGAAATAATCTATTTTGGGAATTCCCCTTGAGAAATAATCTATTTTAGGAATCCCCCTTAGAAATAATCTATTTTGGGAATTCCCCTTGAGAAATAATCTATTTAGGGAATTCCCCATGAGAAATAATCTATTTAGGGAATTCCCCATGAGAAATAATCTGTTTGGGAAATCCCCCGTGAGAAATAATCTATTTAGGAAATCCCCGTGAGAAATAATCTATTTAGGGAATCCCCCGTGAGAAATAATCTATTTAGGGAATCCCCGTGAGAAAAAAACTATTTAGGGAATTCCCCGTGAGAAATAATCTATTTAGGGAATTCCTCATGAGAAATAATCTATTTTCGGGATTCCCCAAGAGCCCCAGACTCCAACCTTGTGAGTGCTGTTGAACTGCAGACAGGCGTCGCCATTGGCCACCACGTTGAGCAGTCGGGACTGCAGCTCGGCCGTGATGGTTGGCTGCCAGCTGTGCAGCAGCTGCTGCGGATTGGTCAGCTGGACCAGCAGAGTTCGGCGACAGTCGGCTGGTACCGGAGCGTCCGGCAGGCGGTTCTGGGCGAACTCGGACAGGGTGGACTCGCCCGGCTGGCCGGAGTGACGCAACAGGCTGCTGTAGGTCACTTCGGATTTGCCGATGCGCAGGTACTGCTGAAGATACCTGCGTGCGCGATTGATCGATTAACTGGACTGGATGAAGTCATGGACTTCTATTTGTTTCGCTTGGATTGGAAGCCAAATTGTTAGTGCTTTCAAAGTTCGGCCTACGCGTAAAGTAAAATTAAAAGAACAGCAAGAGCAAATCTTGTTTTCGTTATAATGCATCAAGAGACAGGGGCGCTGACCAAGAGACAGGGGCGCTGACCAAGAGACAGGGGCGCTGACCAAGAGACAGGGGCGCTGACCAAGAGACAGGGGCGCTGACCAAGAGACAGGGGCGCTGACCAAGAGACAGGTGCGCTGACCAAGAGACAGGGGCGCTGACCAAGAGACAGGGGCGCGCACTAAGAGACAGGGGCGCCCACCAAGAGGCAGGGGCGCCCACCAAGAGACAGGGGCGCTGACCGAGAGACAGGGGCGCCCACCAAGAGACAGGGGCGCTGACCGAGAGACAGGGGCGCTGACCAAGAGACAGGGGCGCCCACCAAGAGACAGGGGCGCTGACCAAGAGACAGGGGCGCTGACCAAGAGACAGGGGCGCCCACCAAGAGACAGGGGCGCCCACCAAGAGCCAATGGCGCTGACCAAGAGACAGGGGCGCCCACCAAGAGACAGGGGCGCCCCACCGTGACACAGGGGCGCCCACCAAGAGACAGGGGCGCCCACGAAGAGACAGGGGCGGAAAAGCTACCGAGAAAGGACCATATGAGCAGAAATTTCGCCCGTACTTTAACAAAAAGTGATGCGTGCTGTGACCTCGCAGCGACTGCACCACAAACTCGAACCAGGTGTTGGCCAGCGCCTGCACTGCGGGATAATTATCCCCATAGATGAGGTTCGGCAGCAGCGAGAAATGACAGGCCGCGTTGAAATCGTCAACCCCGAACAGCGCTTTGAAGTACACGAAGATGTCGCCTCGGAGGTCCATCAGTGCGGCGGAGAACTCCCGAAACTCGTCCACATCAATACCGGAGATGTGCCGCTGCCACTCCACTAGCACGTCCGCCGCCCAGGACCTCTGCTGGGACAGGTTGCTGGGCAGCGACTCCAGCAGTCGTTGGGGCACGTTTACCGGCGCCAGCGCCATCACCAATCCGGAAGCAGCAGCCGACAGCAAAGTGAACAGCACCAGGGGCACGGTTGAGCTAACGAACATTATACTAACTAGCTAGATGACACCATTGCTGCTTCAGCTATTCTTGCAGAAGCATTTTCTTTTCCTTCTGTCTAAAGAACTGGCTGTGTGAATTCCGACAGACGGACAGGTTTTTATACGAGCCGTATTAAATTTTTGCGGACTGATAAGCCATCAGGGCATATGGGTTGGCTTGACAGGTCCTAAAAATCAGCGCCCTGCCTTCCCCAAACAGTAAGCAGCAACTCAAGCCGCGTACCCACTGCATGCACCGGCCCTTCTTCCTCGCTGTTATAACAAAATTATTGTCAGTCTCGTAGCAATAAATTCCATAATTTTGTGCACTAACACCTCAAATTGAGCGACATTTGCACGGGGCGATTCTCTCAGCGGTTTAGGGGCAATTCTCTAATGGGTTTAAAGGCGATTCTCTAATGGGTTTAGGGGCGATTATCTCAGGGGGTTTAGGGGCGACTCTCAAATGGGTTTAGGGGCGATTCTTTAATGGGTTAAAAGGCGATTCTCTAATGGGTTTAAAGGCGATTCTCTAATGGGTTTAAAGGCGATTCTCTAATGGGTTTAGGGGCGATTCTCTAATGGGTTTAGGGGCGATTCTCTAATGGGTTTAAAAGCGATTCTCTAATGGGTTTAGGGGCGATTCTCTCAGGGGTTTAGGGGCGATTTAGGCTGCAGCCAGTCGAAGAACACAGATTCCGATAAAAAATGCACACAAAGAACTTTAAAGCGTCTAAATTTTTTCTTTGAATATTGCTAAATAAATTTTAATGCGCTAAATTCTGACTGTAATTCGACAATTTTAATTATAAAATAAGTCAGCTAATCTATTACTTGGAAAACATTGTTAGGCGAGAGCTACTAGATGCAATTTGTGCTTTATAGTGCAGCAGCAGAGGAAACACAAGGCCAAGACAGAAGAAAAATACAGGAAAAATGAGTCCATCTTTCTGAATCCAAAAAAACATTGGCTATAAAAATCTGGTATAAATTTGTTCAAGTTCGAGTAATATGCCCATCAATCAGAGACTGCGCAGCCCATATGTTAATCACAGTTTGCAGATAAAAAATCAATCGTAATCATTTTGATCAGTTAGCAATGCAATTAATTAGCAAACTACTTAGTGATCAGTAGTGCGCGCGAGTGTGTACTGAGAAATTTGACTGGCCTGTTGTTAGATCTATTTAGCAGAGAATATATGTCAAAAAATCTAAATTGCTTGTTTTATGTGACCCCGATGGCCCAAACGCAGTACTTACTGAATTCTAATTGTTTGCTAAGAAAAGTTAAAAGGAGATGTACAAGTAAGGTGTGAAAAACAAAAAAACAAGATAAAAACTTCCGCCTCATTTTCACACCTTCCCTGTCAAATATAAAAACACCCACCCAAATTTCAGCTCCCCGACAAAGATAAAAACACCCGCCCCATTTTCAAACCTTCCACGACTAAGATAAAAACACCCACCCCATTTTCACACCTTCCCCGACTAAGATAAAAACACCCACCCCATTTTCACACCTTCCACGACTAAGATAAAAACACCCGCCCCATTTTCACACCTTCCACGACTAAGATAAAAACACCCACCCCATTTTCACACCTTCCCCGACAAAGATAAAAACACCCACCCCATTTTCACACCTTCCCCGACTAAGATAAAAACACCCACCCCATTTTCACACCTTCCCCGACTAAGATAAAAACACTCAACCCCCATTTTCACACCTTCCACGACTAAGATAAAAACACCCACCCCATTTTCACACCTTCCACGACTAAGATAAAAACACCCACCCCATTTTCACACCTTCCCCGACTAAGATAAAAACACCCACCCCATTTTCACACCTTCCCCGACTAAGATAAAAACACTCAACCCCCATTTTCATACGTCCGACTAAGATGAAAACACCCACCCCATTTTCACACCTTCTCCAGGCTAAGAAAAAACACCCAACCCCAGACTAAGATAAACACACACACACGCTAATTTCACTGAAAAATATCCGCCGCTTTTCGAACATTCACCAATAAAAAGAACGAAAAAACGACCACCAGATTTTTTGCGCTAACTAAAAAAGTAGCTATAACAAAAAACTTTTGCCTACATGCGAAATAAAAGTCAAATTAATTTTTCAGACACCAAAATCGCAGTGACAATTAAGTCGCCAGTCATTTACAACCCCTTATTGTAATAGAGAACCTCGTCTGGTTTGCGACCCTCCTTTAACAATCGATCCCTTAATGGGGCCTCCAAAGCCGACACCCGAACCGAAGCCATCTGAGGAAACAGTGCGCAGCACATCGGCGTGGCAAAGGTGAGAAATGCGCCACAGAGTAGCACCTGGATTGGAGCGCCTGACCAGGGAAATCTGGCTAGAAAGCCGGACCGCTCCAGCCGGTTCATCAGTATTGGCGGGATCAGCATCCCCGGGGTTGCCATGCAGATCCGACTGAACACCACTTGGCCAATCGCGCGCTTGGCAGCGGCGGTGCTGTCACCCAACCGACGGCCCTCGGAGTCCAGCACCGGGATGCCGGAGTCTAGCTCCTATGCAAACCAAGATCAAGGTATTGTAAACCTTTTTTGTTTTCGATACATATCGGCTCAATATTATCAGCGCCAATTGCCTTTCTGTCTGTCTGTCTGTCTGTCTGTATGTCTGTCTGTCTGTCTGTCTGCTTGTCTGTCTCTGTCTATCTGTCTGGTTGTTTGTCTGTCTGTCTGTCTCTGTCTGTCTGTCTGTCTGTCTGTCTGTGTCTGTTTGTCTGTCTGTTTGTCTGTCTGTCTGCTTGTCTGTCTCTGTCTATCTGTCTGGTTGTTTGTCTGTCTGTCTGTCTCTGTCTGTCTGTCTGTCTGTCTGTCTGTCTCTTTCTGTCTGTCTGTCTGTCTGTCTGTCTGTCTGTCTGTCTGTCTGTCTGCTTGTCTGTATGTCTGTCTGTCTATCTGTCTGTCTGTCTGGTTGTTTGTCGGTCTGTCTGTCTATCCGTCTGTCTGTCTGGTTGTTTGTCGGTCTGTCTGTCTATCTGTCTGTCTGTCTGGTTGTTTGTCGGTCTGTCTGTCTATCTGTCTGTCTGTCTGGTTGTTTGTCGGTCTGTCTGTCTATCTGTCTGTCTGTCTGGTTGTTTGTCGGTCTGTCTGTCTGTCTGTCTGTCTGTCTGACACAGGAGGAAATCGCACAACAGCAGAGGCCAGCCGCATTACCTGGCTGCGCATGCAGGGAATATTGATGCAGTTGGCCACGGCCACGGCGGCAAAGGGCACGAAGCGGCCAATGAGCGCGGGGAAGCGGCCGACCTGCCGGTTAATCAGCAGGGCGGTCGACACCGCGCCGCCCGTGGCCAGCACGTAGCTGACGCCGAGTCTCTGCACTGAGATCGGTGAGTCTCCGCTCCTGTTAGTGTAATTAACCACGGCGTTAAATGTCTGATTGAACCACTGCCAGAATACCACTGCCGGGGTGCTTTTGTAAAATGTCATCATGCAGCCGGTGATGGTCATGTTGCCAGGCACCTGAGGGGCGATGAGAAACGGTAAGTAACGGATCTATGTTGTAGTCTTAACACTTGTCTGAATACGACTGCCTTAATGACGTAACTACAGAGATATACTGTCTCTATGACGTCATTACAAGGATACTGTCTCAATGACGTCACCACAAGGATAGTGTCAATGCCGTCATTACAAGGATAGTGTTTTAAAATGACATGGATACTGTCTTAATGACGTCACTACAGGGATACTGTCTCAATGACGTCACTATAAGGATTATGTTTCAATGACGTCACTATAAGGATTATGTTTCAATGACGTCACCGCAAGAAGTGTCTTAATGACGTCACTACAGAGATACTGTCTCAATGACGTCACTATAAGGATTATGTCTCAATGACGTCACTGCAAGAATAGTGTCTTAATGACGTCACTACAGGGATACTGTCTCAATGACGTCACTATAAGGATTATGTTTCAATGACGTCACTGCAGGATAGTGCTTTAAGACGTCACTACAAGGATATCCCTTCTATGACGTCACTACAAGGATACCGACTGTATCCTTCATAATAAGGATGATATTTTTTGGCGTCAATATATCGCGTCCAATTAGGTCACTACAAGGATACCCATCCTAATAGTTGTACTTTTAAAGATGGTGTATTTACAGCCTTAGAAAAATGTTTGTTATTAAGTTATTGACAATGACGTCACAATAAAACCAGCGCTGTGATGTTAGAACATCCACCTGAAAGGACATCCTGCCGGGCAGGAACATCTTCTCTCCGGTGTCCGGGTGAAAGGCCGAATCATAGGTGTGCTTGGCCCGCCAAATGTCATCCGGCGTGAGTCCGGGCAGGTGTTCGCCAGCCTTGTACCTCACAACGATGTCCTTGGCTTTGTCCAATTCTTTACTAGTCTTGAACACGTTCAGTGGATTTGTGGTGATGAAGAAGTGCTTGGCCCGGCCTGTGTAGGTCGACTGGTCGAAGCGGGGTTTATCTAGATCGATTTTGGTCTCCATGCTGGCTATTTTTAAATCGAAAATTTAACTCTGCAATTACGAGTATTACAGGTATTGTGCTCGCTAGTTAGTTGCACGTTGCCGTGGGCGCTGCAAGGCCGCAGGGAGGAATCAAGCAGTAAGGCCCAATCTGCTGACTCCTGATCCCACACACAGATACGCGTAATCTAGAGCTGCATCTATAATCGATCTAGCGCTAATCTAGAGCTGCATCTATAATCGATCTAGCGCTAATCTAGGGCTGCATCTATAATCGATCTAGCGCTAATCTAGGGCTGCATCTATAATCGATCAAGCGCTAATCTAGAGCTGCATCTATAATCGATCTAGCGCTAATCTAGGGCTGCATCTATAATCGATCTAGCGCTAATCTAGAGCTGCATCTATAATCGATCTAGCGCTAATCTAGAGCTGCATCTATAATCGATCTAGCGCTAATTTAGAGATGCATCTAGAATCGATTTAGCGCTAATCTAGAGATGCATTTAATCGATCTAGCGCTAATGTAGAGCTGCATCTATAATCGATCTAGCGCTAATCTAGAGATGCATCTAGAATCGATTTAGCGCTAATCTAGAGATGCATTTAATCGATCTAGCGCTAATCTAGAGATGCATCTATATCGATCTAGCGCTAATCTAGGGCTGCATCTATATCGATCTAGCGTAATCTAGAGATGCATCTATAATCGATCTAGCGCTAATCTAGAGCTGCATCTATAATCGATCTAGCGCTAATCTAGAGCTGCATCTAATCGATCTAGCGCTAATCTAGAGCTGCATCTATAATCGATCTAGCGCTAATCTAGAGCTGCATCTATAATCGATCTAGCGCTAATCTAGAGCTGCATCTAATCGATCTAGCGCTAATCTAGAGCTGCATCTAATCGATCTAGCGCTAATCTAGAGCTGCATCTATAATCGATCTAGCGCTAATCTAGGGCTGCATCTATAATCGATCTAGCGCTAATCTAGAGCTGCATCTATAATCGATCTAGCGCTAATCTAGAGCTGTATCTATAATCGATCTAGAGCTAATCTAGAGCTGTATCTATAATCGATCTAGCGCTAATCTAGAGCTGTATCTATAATCGATCTAGCGCTAATCTAGAGCTGCATCTAACAGTCTCTGGCATCCATATAACTAACTTTGCGGAAAAAAACGACTGCACAAAAAGGAGTTTTTGAGTTTATTTAAACTCAACTTGCAATGTTATGAAAGCAATTCCGAGGAAGGTGTTGTGCACATTTTTTTTGAAAATAAAATATCAAACTATTCGTGAAATGATAATCAAACTAGCAGTTGACCGTGTTGTGTTCGGTATAACATTGCATTCGTTGAGTTTTTAAAGAAAGTGAAATCTTCAGTACCGCAAAAGAAGTCAGGATCTGTCAACACGCTCTCTGCATCCCAACATAGTACACAATATCTCTATCGAAAGGCATTGTAATAATTATAAACTAAAACAATTGGATATTTCTAGAGTAAATAAAAAGCTTTTACCGATGTAAAAACTCGCACTGGATAACTGTTACAAATTAAATCATCGCTATAAACTATCATTATTGACAATTCTCTGCCGTATGATTATTAAATGAACCCTAAATCTCACCCATGAGATTGTGAAACCCCTAAATCTCACCCGTGAGATTATTGAATGAACCAAAAATCTCACTCATGAGATTATTAAATGAACCCTAAATCTCACCCATGAGAATATTAAATGAACCCTAAATCTCATCCATGAGATTACTAAATGAACCCTAAATCTCACCCATGAGATTATTAAATGAACCCTAAATCTCACCCGTGAGATTACTAAATGAACCCTAAATCTCACCCGTGAGATTACTAAATGAACCCTAAATCTCACCCATGAGATTGTGAACCCCTAAATCTCACCCGTGAGATTATTGAATGAACCAAAAATCTCAAGCATGAGATTATTAAATGAGCCAAAATCTCACCCATGAGATTACTAAATGAACCCTAAATCTCACCCATGAGATTATTAAATGAACCAAAAATCTCACCCATGAGATTATTAAATGAACCCTAAATCTCACCCGTGAGATTACTAAATGAACCCTAAATCTCACCCATGAGATTATTAAATGAACCCTAAATCTCACCCGTGAGATTACTAAATGAACCCTAAATCTCACCCGTGAGATTACTAAATGAACCCTAAATCTCACCCATGAGATTGTGAACCCCTAAATCTCACCCGTGAGATTATTGAATGAACCAAAAATCTCAAGCATGAGATTATTAAATGAGCCAAAATCTCACCCATGAGATTACTAAATGAACCCTAAATCTCACCCATGAGATTATTAAATGAACCAAAAATCTCACCCATGAGATTATTAAATGAACCCTAAATCTCACCCGTGAGATTACTAAATGAACCCTAAATCTCACCCATGAGATTATTAAATGAACCCTAAATCTCACCCGTGAGATTACTAAATGAACCCTAAATCTCACCCGTGAGATTACTAAATGAACCCTAAATCTCACCCATGAGATTATTAAATGAACCTCTAAATCTCATCCATAAGATTATTAAATGAACCTAAATCTCACCCATGAGATTATTAAATCAAGCCAAAATCTCACCCATGAGATTATTAAATCAAGCCAGAATCTCACCAATTTAATTGTTAAATATACCGGTAATCTCACCATGGATATTTATTACATAAGTCGAATATAACTGAACCCAGACTTTTTATATAAACCGAAATTCCCTCACTTCTCAATTTATGAAAAAAACATAACTGGAATAAAAAAAAGCCTAGAAGCCCCATCTCTGCAGCACCTGCATGCTGCACAAGTTGATTAAAGTAATTCAAGCTCTCTTGGCATCTCGCTCTCCATCAGCCCCGGTGGAGTCTGCATCGTACGGCCAAGGCTCCAGGTGCGTGAGGCCATGCTCTCTGTACCAGCTGTTCAGCTCCCTGCCGGCCGCCTGCGATGCTTCAACGAATCCTTCGCGCGGCCGGGCCAGCCGAAAGAACCGATCGGACAGGACAGACAGGGGCGCGAACTCGGACTGGCATCCGGGCAGCTGAACGGCCCGGTCCTGATACAGCACCCGGCACCAGATTCTCTCCTGACTGGCCGTAGCACCTGCGGAACTACCATTGTCATTGGTGTAGAATTCGAACACGATTGCGGAACCAAATGGCGGCCAGCTGATGTCGGATCGGGGATCGAAGCCTAGGGCTAGCAGCACGGGCAGAAGCATCGAATCGTGAGATGAGTACAGCTCGAATCGATGGTGGTCGCCTCGGCCCGACGCAAGCCGGTTAACATTGCTGGCCAAGGTGTGCACCCAGGTGCCGATGCAGTAGGGCAGGGCCTGGAGTGCAGGACAGGGGAGGCGACTGTTCCGACATCTAGTCTCCCAGCATCCGACATCTAGTCTCACAGCATCCGACATCTAGTCTCCCAGCATCCGACATCTAGTCTCACAGCATCCGACATCTAGTCTCACAGCATCCGACATCTAGTCTCACAGCATCCGACATCTAGTCTCCCAGCATCTGACATCTAGACCTTAAACATCCGACATCTAGTCTCCCAGCATCTGACATCTAGTCTCCCAGCATCTGACATCTAGTCTCCGAGCATCCGACATCTAGTCTCCCAGCATCCGACATTTAGTCTCCCAGCATCCGATATCCAGTAATACAGCATCCGACAGCAAAATTAGCAAGGCTATAATCTAAAGTATTCAATTATCAAATAGTACATGGACAGACTCATTGATCAACAATCCAGGACTCATCTTAGGACAGCCTAACAGCAGTCAAATCAGCCACACTACTCACTTCTTCCCAGATTTCGCAGGGCCCCATCTCCTCTGTGAGCAGTTCCAGAGCGCACAGTCTATCCAGAGTCGGGCACAGCTTGGCCACGGGACCCGGCAAAGTAGATCCGTGAGCCAGTCTAGCCGACAGGTCATCTCTGGCAAAGTACAGCGGCACAAAGTTTTCCCTCGGCTTTTGTGTTTCGTTCCACGAGGGCATCGGCGAAGCGCGACCACCGTAGGAGGGAATGCCGAAGGCATTGGCCAGCTGCTGCCGAGTTGCCAAGTAGCCATCTAATCGGCTTAGCAGCGCGCTTGCGTTGGCCAGATTGAGATTTTGCAGCTCGGGGACTGTCCGAAAGTTTGGGAACAGATCCTCGTCGATTAGAGAGCGAATTGCCACCCGGACAGTAGCTGGGGCGGCCTGCGCAGCAAATATCAAGCATAATAATATCAGCGATTTTTAGCTTTGGGGATTTGAGACTCGGAAAAGGGATTTTTAGCTTTTGGGGATTTCTGGGAGTTGAAATGGGATTTTTAGCTTTTGGGGATTTCTGAGAGTTGGGAACGGGATTTTTATCTCTTGGGGATTTCTGAGACTTGAAATGGGATTTTAGCTTTTGGGGATTTCTGAGAGTTGGGAAGGGGATTTTTAGCTTTAGCTTTTGGGGACTTCTGAGATTTAAGAACGGGATTTTTATCTCTTAGAGATTTTTGAGACTCGGAAAGGGGATTTTTAGCTTTTGGGGATTTTTGAGAGTTGGGAAGGGGATTTTTATCTCTTGGGGATTTCTGAGACTTGAAATGGGATTTTAGCTTTTGGGGATTTCTGAGAGTTGGGAAGGGGATTTTTATCTCTTGGGGATTTCTTGAAGTTGAAAATGGGATTTTTAGCTTTTGGGATTTTTATCTCTTGGGGATTTCTGACAGTTGGGAAAGTGATTTTTTGCTTTTAGGGATTTCTGAGAGTTGGGAAGGGGATTTTTATCTCTTAGGGATTTTTGAGACTCGGAAAGAGGATTTTTAGCTTTTGGGGATTTTCAGCTTTGGGGACTTAAAATACTAAGCATGTAGAATAGGAGTTGGGGATGCATTTTGAAATGGATCCAAGACAGGTCTATCTAGCCAAACTTCTCAGAGCACACACCGATGCTTCCAGCGACTCGCCAGGCTGAGCGTCCAGCAGTAGCCCGGCCAGCACGCACTGCAGCGACTGCACGCAGCGCAATATGCTGGTGCTGCGACAGTACAGCCAGCCTCCGTAGTCTTCTTTGTGCTTACGAAGATTGTCGTTAACCAGCTGACGGTAGTCTCGGCGAAGCCGCTGGCCCAAGCGGATCATGTCGGCCTGGCCGAGGCGGGTCAGAGAGCCCGGCTGGGCGCCGCCCAACAGGTACTGCCGGTGCGGCCGCATCAGGCTGGGCTGCGAGCCCGGATGCAGTGGGTCGTACAGCTGCATCTGCGGTGGGGCGCACGGAGATCGGGGGCTGGCGAGAACTGTTTCACTCTGGGTTACTTTTCAAAGTCTTACCCTAGAGATTTTACAAAACTCACTCTAGAAGATATAGGAAATCTCACCCAAACGATTTGGAAATCTCACCCTAACGATTCGGAAATATCACCCTTACAATTCTGGAAATCCCACCCTAACGATTCTGGAAATCTCACCCTAACGATTTGGAAATCTCACCCTGACAATTCGGAAGTCTTACCCTAACGATTTGGAAACCTCACCCTAACGATTCTGGAAATCTCATCCTAACGATTCTGGAAATCTCACCCTAACGATTTGGAAATCTCACCCTAACAATCTGGAAATCTCACTCTAAAGATTCTGGAAATCTCACCCTAACAATTTGGAAATCTCACCCTAACGATTCTGGAAATCTCACCCTAACGATTTGGAAATCTCACCCTAACGATTCTGGAAATCTCACCCTAACGATTTGGAAATCTCACCCTAACAATCTGGAAATCTCACTCTAAAGATTCTGGAAATCTCACCCTAACAATTCGGAAGTCTCACTCAAACAGTTTGAAAATCTCACCCCAACAATTCGGAAGTCTCACTTAAACAGTTTAAAAATCTCACTAAAAAAATTGGAAATCTCACAATTTCAGAATTTGTGAGCTGTAAGCTACAAATCCAGGCTAAAGTCCTCAAACCCAAATCTCAATAAAACTTAAGCAGACTCCCTACCTGCACGCCATCCATCTCAGCTAGCTGATAAGCCACATCGGTTGGCCAGCGGAACTGATCGCCCAGATAGCCGGGCACCTTGTGCAGCGGCGTCCTGGCACCGTGGCGCATCAGCACGGACACTGAGGCCAGACTGAGCCCCGCTGGCTGGGAAGAACTCTTCCCTGGTAGTAGGCGCGCCCGCGGCAACTCAGCGTATCTGCTGGGGAAAAAATCCCCTTTGCTAAAACTGTGGCTTTCTTCGGTATTGCTAGCGGAATTGGTGTTGGCTGCTGCCGCTGCTGTGGCGGCCGCTGCGCTGGCGACTGCGAATAACCGGGGGAGACCAGCTGGCATTGATAGGCTGCGGAATGGGCATAGATAGATAAATAGACAGATAGATAGATAGATAGATAGATAGATAGACAGCCAGATAGATAGATAGATAGACAGACAGACAGACAGATAGATAGATAGATAGATAGATAGATAGATAGATAGATAGATAAATAGACAGATAGACAGATAGATAGATAGATAGATAGATAGATAGATAGATAGATAGATAGATAGATAGATAGATAGGTAGATAGATAGATAGATAGATAGATAGATAGATAGATAGATAGATAGATAGATAGATAGATAGATAGATAGATAGATAGATAGATAGATAGATAGATAGATAGATGATAGATAGATAGATAGATAGATAGATGATAGATAGATAGATAGATAGATAGATAGATGATAGATAGATAGATAGATAGATAGACAGACAGATAGATAGTAGTTAGCGAGAAAGAGCGAGCGAAGCGAGCCAATCAATCATGCCGCAGCCAATCAAGCTGAATGCACGCACACAAGATCACCGGAAACGATTAAGGCAGCTGGAAAGCCAATGGGCGCGGTAAGCGCTTTTATCCAGAGGAACTACCTGCTGGAACCAGCCATGCCGAACGAAAATCAGACTACTCAAGTAGTGCAAAAGAGTGCGAGCAACTACCGAGAAATCTAATTTTCGTAACCGCTCCGGTGCAGGTCCTGGCAATAGATGGTAGATAGCGAGAAAGAGCGAGCGAAGCGAGATAGATAGATAGATAGATGGATAGATAGATAGACAGATAGATAGATAGATAGATAGATAGATAGATAGATAGATAGATAGATAGACAGCCAGATAGATAGATAGATAGATAGACAGCCAGATAGATAGATAGATGAATATAGACTCGAAAGGAAAATATATAGATACATGTATACAATGGCTAAAAAATGGGTTTGTTTGGATTTATTTGCCTTTAACTATATGCATCTGAAGCTTTTTTATTAACTACAAGCTGTCGAAACCCGCGGATTTTGAACCCGTGGAATTCTAATTCCCACTAGTCACACTAAAACAAGAACTTATTAATTGTTAGAAGTTTAAAAAATGGATTAAATTCGTGTTAAATTAAGATTTCAGGCAAGCGTTGATCTCATCAGCTGGGGTGCCACGCAGAATGAGTCGCTCTAAACATCTGTCTAAAGCATATGTTGACAAACTCTGGCCTCTGCCTCTCTCCATCCCTCTGGTTCTTTGAGACTTCTCTACTCTCTCTTTGTTTTCTCATCTCATCTATCATCTTGCCTTCTCTTTCCTCTCTCCTCTTATCCCTCCTCTTTTTATTTCATCTCTGCTCTCTGCTCTCTACTCTTTTCTCTCTCCCTCGCCTCTCCTCTCTGCTCTCACACATCTCCTCTCTTCTCTCTCCTCTGTTCTCTCTACTCTCCTAACTCTTATCTTTGCTCTCTCATCTTTCCTATTCTCTCTCCTTTCATATCTTGCCTGTTCACTCTCATCTTTGCTCTCTTGTATCCCTTCTCTCTTCTGTCATCTTTACTCTCCTATCCGTTTTGTCACCTCTCTTATGTGTACTCTTCTCTTTCCCCTCTTCTGACTCCTCTCTTTCCTTTCTCCTTTCTTCACTTCTCTCTACACTCTCCTCTCTCCTTCATCTTTCATCTCTACTCTCTCATCTCTCCTTTCTCCCCTCTCTCATCTCTATCTCCTCTCTCCTCTCTTTTTTCTCTCTCTTCTCTTCCCCTCTCTCCCTCTTCTCACCTCTACTCTCTCCTCTTGCTTCTCTTCCTTCTTCTGTTTCTCCCCTCTCCTCTCACTTCTTCCTCCCCTCTTCTCTGCCCTCTTTCTTCTCACCCCTCATCTCTCCTCTTATCTATATTTTCTCTAAATCCCCCCTCTAGCCTCTTCTCTTCTAATAGTCTATTCCTTCTCTTTTCCACTCTCATCTGGCCCGCAGCCATGAGCTGGATTCTTTATCTGGCCTTTGAGGTAAAAATATGTCGATCTCTGCTTTGAAAGCCAGTTTGTGGGACATAGTACACTCATGGTTGCTTTATTCCATTCCATTCCATTTACTGACTGCTTTGACTACTGAAAAATTGTGTCAAATTTAAAGTCAATTGCTTCATATGGAACAAACTTAGAGCAGCCAAAATTTAGTAAATTTTAAAACCTCTTTTTCCACATCTTGCTAGATAAGGGAAAGAGAGAAGCAGAGGTTGGGGTGGCTATCTCATTGACAAAAAGCAGACTTTAAAAGTTTAAAAGTACACAGTGCAATTCAAGATTATCTTTGAGATTCAAAATTTTACATAATTTCATCAAAATAGTTGAAGATTGTCAGTGTAAAATTTGAAGAGGATTGGTAAAACAGGAGTGGCACTATAAAGTATTGAGAAACAAATCAGGCTTTTAAGCAATTTTTTGCACTTTTAGGTAGAAAAACTTAGATTTAGTAAATTTTTAAGGTTAAGCTCCTAGCCTAAAACATTCTCTATAGTGGGTTTAGGGTGGGTGCAAATTTTGGTATAATTTGGTTAAGCAGTTTGAGAGTCTATAGTGAACAAAATTATACACAGACAAACAAACAGACAGACACACAACAGACATAAATAAAGATAACCTGAGGCTTACTAAACTATATATAGAGTACACTCTTTGGCAAGTCATAAGAGTATGCAATGGGACTCTCATTGAAGTTCTAAATAATACTGACTAATTAAAAGTTAAAATAAATATATTAATAAATAATACTTAAGAGTAAAATAAAGAATACTTTGTATTCTTAGAAATACAAAAGATTTTTAAGTCAAAATAAAGTTCCAAAGTTAATTTTAGTTAATAACTCAAAAATGGACATAATATAAATTATTATTATATCTAGTTATGGCTCATTCCATATAAGCATGGTCGTAACATGACAGGTTATTTTTACTTATAAAATGAAATCTAATAATAGAATATACTAAACCAATATTTTAAATGAAAGATTATTTTGTCTAGAATATATTTATAGAGTTTCATATAGATATCATCATTAGTATAGATGCTATTAAACCTTAAATGACACTTATGGTCGTAACAACAGGATTTTTGACATATAGAAACTAAAAGGTAAAAGTCTTATAACATTTTTCATTTTGATATTTTGCAATACATTTTTAAAATTTGACTAAGAACATCTTTAGAAATCATACTCTTTTATTAGAATATATAAACTCAAAAGGCAACAAAGATACAAAAGAAAAGGCAGCCTTATGGTCATAACATTATGGTCGTAACATATTTTTTTCTGTCAATTCAGTAACTTTGAGGTACTAATACATTAAAAATATAATAGATTATTTGGTCACCAATGCTTTTATCTGATGATGCAAGTACTATACTTTTATCTATAGTTTGTTTCAACCTTCAAAAGCTTTCTATTTGTTTTTAAAAGGTACAAAATCTTAATGATGTCTTTTGCTTCGAAAAATGTCCAAATTTTTACAAAAATGACTTTTTGCCAATTGATAACATACTAATCCAACATTTTACCATTCCTTTATTCTTAGATTGTATATATTGCACAATATAAACATTTGGTAAAAAAAAATAGGCTAATTAGGCAATGGCAAGCAAAAATATTGACTTTTTTCTATTTTCCAAATATGTCTATCTTATATGGAATGAGCCTTATGGCATTGGCATTGTATGAAATAGGCTTACATTTACTAACTTAGATCAAATAGAAATACTAAACTATATTAGTATAACAAATATACTTATGATGTTAACTTTATCATAATAGATTTAGGCCTACTTAATTTCTAAGTCTATTGAAAAAACTGTGTAATATAATATAAAAACTATAACTTTAGCTAGTTTGGGAAGAGCACAAGAAATGTATGCAGACAAATTGCCTACTAAGATTTTCCTATAGGATATTTACCCATTATGATTTGTTTACCGAGCTTTTCCTACCAAGATTTATCCATTGTGCATTTTGCCTATGAGCAAATTGCCCATGGAGATTTGCCTGCAGTGCATTTTGCCCATGAGTGAATTGCCTGCAAGCAAATTGCCTGCCAAGTTTTTTCCTGCCAAGGTTTGTCTACAACTACAATGCTTTTTTTCTACAGCATATTTGGCCACACAACAGATTTGATCTATATTGCCTTGCTAGGAATGCTAGCTTAGTAAGTCTTAATAAAGAGATTTACCTAATCAATTGTTTTAATAGTAAACTGCACATCAAATGCATATATTTTGGGGGGGAGGAGGGGCATTACAAACAGAATCTAGCTGCCAAATGCGCTGCAAGAAAAAAGCATTGTGGGCAAAACTTGGTAGATAATTCACTTGCAGGCAAAATGCACTGCAGGCAAATCTTGGTGGGCAATTCTTGCAGACAAATCTTGATGGGCAAATCTCCTATGGGCAAATCTAGGCTACCAGTAGGCGATATAGGCTACTAGCCCTGACATTTAATCCTTCTTGTATCAAGTCATTTGACATTTGCCTGACATTTTTGTTTGGCTGAGACAGAGCCAGGTAATTATGAAAACTCTCAATGACGACCACGAAAACTACAGAAATTGATTTCTGTAGGCCTAGAATGAAAAGGCTAATAATACAAATAGATAGATATAGATAAACTAAACCTGACTCACTGACTGACTGTGTTCGGTATTTAAATACTCATACATAGCCCATAATAAGGAGTCAGGGACTTAGGTCAGGACTATAATATTGCATAATAAACTGAAGGCTACAAGAGATCATTTGCAAAACAATCTTTACTATTGGTCGAATGAATCGATCGTTTCTTGTGACTTAAGACAGGAGAACAATACGTGCTGCGCTGCGTGGCCCGGAACGGACACTTTGCCCTTGCATTATATAGTAGTAACCTAAACCTGAAAGTATACAGTAAAGTTCAATAAAGAACATGGCCCATAATGAACTTTTTTACTTGATTTCATTAAAAGTTATAAACTATGCTTTAATTTAAAAGATAAACAACTGTTTTCTTTTTCTAATTCTGATAAGTTGATAATATCTTTTAATTTTCTGCTTCCTGAATTAAATTCTGAACTTTGGTTTAATGCATACGACCGTTGAGATTTTTTTCATTCAAAATATTCGTACAGTAACTTTATAATGTGACGAATAAAGGCGGGAAGACGGTTTCGTGTAGCGCTTAATTTAGATAGTTCACGATTAGCTAGCAGATCGGCAGGCTGCTTCCACCATTAGACTTATAGTGTTACTTAAGACAGCTTAGATTTAGATATATAGAAAATTGCTAGGATCGGATCAGTTGATTTAATTAATTGGGCCGAGGTAGGCGGCGGGAGAGTTGAGGCAAAGGAGCGCCGGATAGCTAAGGGGTTCGCGAGCCTAGAGCGAAAAGCGAAGCATAGAGGGAGGGAAGGGCGAGAGCGGCCGCTGACTGTAGTGTAAGCATATGTTTAATTGGTAGGTAAACAGATAACAACAACACCCCTAATCCAAACCCAGACAAGCCCCCCACGCGCAATGTACATGTACAAATTAATCGATAAAATATATCGTGCAAGAATATCATAACGTCAGTACATGTACATAGCAAGGACCACTAGAGGTAGCATGATATAAAGCTAATAACTAAAATAATATGAAGATCAATTAATTGTAAAAAATGTTCATGCATAAAATCCGTTGAAGCAACATGTTTTGTAAGTTATATCAAAAGAAGAGCTTTGTATCTACTTCCAATAAAAAGCTATCACCATTTTAAAGGAAAAAAGTGAAAATTTCCTATCTCGCTAGTGCATTTTTCCGTGAAAATCAGCCTTTAATAAATTTTCCAAGAAACGAAGTGTCCCGTCCTTCTTCTTCTAGTGGTCCTTGGTACATAGATAGAACTACTTTTACGAGAAATAATAACGATATGAATGAAATACAAATAATAGAATAAATACATACGAGGCTAATAAAAAATAAGGCATTTAACACAGAAGCGCGATAATATTACGTATGGAATATTGTTAAAGAAAATGAAAGAATACAGTAGTTGTACGGTATGCAAGTGAGATTAAAGAAATACGATACAGATGCTTCTACGAAATTACGAATTACACTGTCACAATAAGCAGCGAAGCAAATGACATGCATATACTGGATTCAAGACGCAACGAAACAAAATTTTACTTGTTTCTTTCACAAATTTTGCCTTGGCGTATGAAACAACAATATGAAATGAAAGTTTCATTAACTATATTTAAAATACACTGTACAACAAAATAGTAACATATGTTGCGCACGTTAAAATTAAAGAAATGTCTTCACTGCCAAATATCAAATGCAATAATTGATTATGTGATGAAAAACGGACTATTTCCTATCTCCGCAGTGTATTTTCTCCAGGCAATGGGTCTCCTACTAAAAGCTACACAATCTTTTAGTTTTACGTCCTGTCGTTTTACTGTATGTACTACAGTGTGGTCCTTGGTCCAGCAGTCATTGCTGGTGCCGGAGCGGGGGGGCCATAAGGCGGGCCACGTCAGGATGTCGGTCGGAAATTACACATAATGCTTAATTAGATTATATCTATCTAACTGAAGTTCAGCAGCCGATGTAGTAAAAAATGTCTAATTATTAATTTGCGAAAGAAAATGAAAATAATGTGTAAATGAACGTAAACAAGGTAACAGAGTTTGATACATAATTTTTCAAGTAAATATTAAAAGATAGATATAATAGATATCACATCAATACACAAATGCAGATACAGCCATCTCCTCAATCAGTACACACAGTGCATGCAGAGTATCCTCAGAATGTATGATTCATCCTTTGCTAGTCGCGAGCTCGTGCCCGCGGGCAAAACTACTGCAGTGTATATATTGAGCCTGAATCTGCCGGAATGCCGGCACCCATCCTATACCGATACCACCTGCTGAGATATTTGCCCTAGTCTGCTGCAAGCCGGGCTGATGCTTTCAGGCTAAGACCCTTATCAGCATGCTGCAGAATTATGAGCTGGGCATATTGCATAGCTGCGAACCCTCATATTGTCCTTCTCTCCAGGTGTTGGGTGACACGCGGCTTATTTATCGATTTTCTGCTTCAAATCTCAGAAATCCCGAAATCTCATGCATGTGAAAAACTCATTATGCCATAATATAACCAGCCCGGATCTCCCCGATTCATTGGGGCAAAAGGGCTACGTGACAAATCGGGAGGAAGTGGATGCATTTTAAGACCCTCAAAGTCAGTCGCGACCCAGCCATTTTTTCCAGGAAAGATTTTTTACGCCAAAGTTTTTGTAAAATAGTAGAAAAAATGCATGATCTATCTATCTATCTATCTATCTATCTATCTATCTATCTATCTATCTATCTATCTATCTATCTATCTATCTATCTATCTATCTATCTATCTATCTATCTATCTATCTATCTATCTATCTATCTATCTATCTATCTATCTATCTATCTATCTATCTATCTATCTATCTATCTATCTATCTATCTATCTATCTATCTATCTATCTATCTATCTATCTATCTATCTATCTATCTATCTATCTATCTATCTATCTATCTATCTATCTATCTATCTATCTATCTATCTATCTATCTATCTATCTATCTATCTATCTATCTATCTATCTATCTATCTATCTATCTATCTATCTATCTATCTATCTATCTATCTATCTATCTATCTATCTATCTATCTATCTATCTATCTATCTATCTATCTATCTATCTATCTATCTATCTATCTATCTATCTATCTATCTATCTATCTATCTATCTATCTATCTATCTATCTATCTATCTATCTATCTATCTATCTATCTATCTATCTATCTATCTATCTATCTATCTATCTATCTATCTATCTATCTATCTATCTATCTATCTATCTATCTATCTATCTATCTATCTATCATCTATCTATCATCTATCTATCAATCTATCTATCATCTATCTATCTATCTATCTATCTATCATCTATCTATCTATCTATCTATCTATCTATCTATCTATCTATCTATCTATCTATCTATCTATCTATCTATCTATCTATCTATCTATCTATCTATCTATCTATCTATCTATCATCTATCTATCTATCTATCTATCTATCATCTATCTATCTATCTATCTATCTATCTATCTATCTATCTATCATCTATCTATCTATCTATCTATCTATCTATCTATCTATCTATCTATCTATCTATCATCATCTATCTATCTATCTATCTATCTATCTATCTATCTATCTATCTATCTATCTATCTATCTATCTATCTATCTATCTATCTATCTATCTATCTATCTATCTATCATCTATCTATCTATCTATCTATCTATCATCTATCATCTATCTATCTATCTATCTATCTATCTATCTATCTATCTATCTATCTATCTATCTATCTATCTATCTATCTATCTATCTATCTATCTATCTATCTATCTATCTATCTATCTATCTATCTATCTATCTATCTATCTATCTATCTATCTATCTATCTATCTATCTATCTATCTATCTATCTATCTATCTATCTATCTATCTATCTATCTATCTATCTATCTATCTATCTATCTATCTATCTATCTATCTATCTATCTATCTATCTATCTATCTATCTATCTATCTATCTATCTATCTATCTATCTATCTATCTATCATCTATCTATCTATCTATCTATCTATCTATCTATCTATCTATCTATCTATCTATCTATCTATCTATCTATCTATCTATCTATCTATCTATCTATCTATCTATCTATCTATCTATCTATCTATCTATCTATCATCTATCTATCTATCTATCTATTAAAGCAGAGCCAGATCCCTCATTAACCCGTGATTAACATTCCTCACCCTCTGCCTCTCTGGTTCCAACAGCCCAAAAATCAAGTGTGCACGCTTGCTCAGTGGGGGGTGGGCAAAGCAAAATTCGCATAGAAACGAGCTCGCTGGGCGGGTCAAGTGGATTTCGAGGCGTTGGGACTGCAGAGAGGCGTGTCGGATTGCAGCGCATGTCGCCCTGAGCTGGCGGGAGGAGGCTGCGGACTAGGAGCAGGCAAAAATCGCCCAGTGTCTCTGCTGCCCTCTTCCATTGGCGGGCCGGCCAATCTCGGCCTCTTCTCCAATCTCTACCCGCATTGAAAACCTTTTTTCACCATGCCGCGATGCCCCCAGAAAAGCGACTGTCGCCGCCTGCCTCTTTCCATCTGCTTCCTCGCTCTGCTCTTAAGCCCCCCCCCCCGCATTGCCCGAGTGCTTCGCGTCTGACAACTGCTAATTCTATCAGACTCCGCCCAGGACGAGTTGACGGTGCCTGAGTTGCTTTCGGGAGCGGTTGCAGATGCAGCTGGAGGACTCTGATCGAGCTGGCGATATAGGCGACAGAGGCAGAGTGGCCGGAGCTGCCGAGACACCGGTAGGGTTTCATTGACTGACGATCGTGCGAAACAGACAGAGAGACAGATAGACAGACAGACAGGCAGACAGACAGACAGACAGACAGACAGACAGACTGACAGACAGACAGACAGACAGACAGACAGACAGACAGACAGACAGACAGACAGACAGACAGACAGACAGACAGACAGACAGACAGACAGACAGACAGACAGACAGACAGACAGACAGACAGACAGACAGACAGACAGACAGACAGACAGACAGACAGACAGACAGACACGAAAGACACGCAAGGCCTAAGGCGCAGACAGGCGCACCGCAGAGAGAAGCACTAACGCGGACAGACAGCCAACCGCTCAGTGCCATGCAGTTCGCAAACTCTGTTTAAAAAACTCTGACTGAGGCAGAGCCAGCTGCGGCGCTGCAGAGCCGAGTCCCATTATGTTGCGAGCGACGAGATTTCCAGGAAAGCAGATGAAAGAGGCGGGCGGCAGTAATTGCGGGGATCGGATTTTCTAGCAGCACGGATGAGAAGAGAGGCGAAGCGGGAGGGAGCTTTGAGCTCAGCTTTCTGGATTTCAATGCCTTTGAGCTGAGGGAAAGCGGCAAAGAGGATTAAGGGAGAAGGCGGTGTCTTTTTGTTTGGAAAAGCAAAATTCACTTTCTTCCATTAGACAGGAAGGATTTGTCATGCGGTTCAGAAGAGCGGCCTGTTAACATTAATTAAGCAAAACCGAACAGGGGGTTTGTCAGCAAAATGCATTTGAGAAGCTGAAAAAATTCTGTTTAATGAAACAAATATTAATAGCTGAATTGTCAGCTTGAAGCAGTGTAAAAGCAGAAAAATTGACATAATGAATCAGAATAACAAGTGACTCCACCCACCTCAATCACCCACCCCAATCACCCACCCCAATCACCCACCCCAATCACCCACCCCAATCACCCACCCAATCACCCACCCCAATCACCCACCCCAATCACCCACCCCAATCACCCACCCCAATCACCCACCCCAATCACCCACCCCAATCACCCACCCCAATCACCCACCCCAATCACCCACCCCAATCACCCACCCCAATCACCCACCCCAATCACCCACCCCAATCACCCACCCCAATCACCCACCCAAATCACCCACCCCATTCACGCAGCCCCATTCCCACCGTCAGCCGCAGCAGCAGGGGCAGAAGAAGCGGCCCTCCTATCATGCGCTGGACCTGTCCGAGCTGGAGCGGCAGTTCTCAGCCGGCCAGTCGGCCAACCTGGTGGTGGACGCCAACAGTGGCACCTTGCTGATCCACGAGGCCACCTGTCCGAGAAACCTTCGCGCCGATGTCATCCACCTGGTTGCCAGGTTCGGGGGCGATTTGAACGCATTGGACAAAGAGGGCAACACGGCGCTGCACCTGGCGCTGAGGCACGGTAGTCTGGCCTGCTTTCAGGTGAGGCAAATTCGACTGCAGGAGGTTTGAGATCAGGTTGAGAGTGAGGCGGGTTTATCATGGTAGGAAATTCAAATATCCCAAATTACCTGTGCAATTACCTGTCCGAATCCCAAATTACCTGTCTGAATCTGAAATTACCTGTCCGAATCCGAAATTACCTGTCCGAATCGTTAGTTAAACCTGTCCGAATCTGAAATTATCTGTCCGAATGCGAAATTACCTGTCCGGATCCGAAATTACCTGTCCGAATCCGAAATTACCTGTCCGGATCCGAAATTACTTGTCCGTATCTGAAATTACCTTTCCGAATCCAAAATCTCACTTGTCCGAATCCGATACACTACCTGTCCGAATTCCATATGTCCGATAGGCTCTTCTAGAGGAGGGCGCCAATCCCAACATCCCGGACGCTCGCGGCGATACTGTCGTCCACCTGTCGGCCACGCCGGACACCATCGACTATTTCAAAGCGGCGCTCCAACACGGCGGCGACTGTCGACTTGGCGACGCAAACGGCGACTCAACGCTGCACCGCGTCTGCGCCGAAGCGCGAGTGGAGCTGGCCGGCCTCATCCTCGACGCCGAGCAGCAGCGCGGCAACGGCGGCGGCGGCGGCGGCGGTGGCGGCGGCATCGCCAACTTGCCGGGCTGGCGCGGCCGGACGCCGCTTCACTCGGCCGCCAGCAGCGGCGGCGGCGTCGACACGCGCGACCTCTTCGTCCTGCTGCTGCACGCCGGTGCCGATTTTGCCCGACCGGACGACGACGGCTCGGCGCCAATCGACGTGGTGCTGGCGCGCGAGGACTGCGCCCTGCTGGAGAGCCTCGGCAAGTGCCTGGCCGTCGGGACAGACGATAGTGACGATAGCGACGGCCGGCTTGCCGAATTTCTTCGCGCTCTGCTCAGCCTGGCGACTCCGCCGCAGAAACCGAGACACGCGGCGCCGGTGTCAACGAATTCAACGCCGGACAACCCGTTGGAGCGGGCGGAGCTGCTGCAGGCGCTGTCGGCGGGCCTGGCCGAGCGGAATCCGCAGCTGCGCCGGCTGATGGCGCCGGCAGGGAGGGCGCTGAGCCTCGGCCTGCTGTCCGACCTGGAGTCCTACGGCTTGGTGGACGGCCTGGCCGAGTTGGTTGCCCAGCAGGTTCTGCTGCCGCAGGACGTCGGGCTGATGACGCAACTGGCCGAGATTGGAAGGGGCCGGCTGTGGCCGCTGCTGGCCGGCCGGGTGGAGCTCCGGGCGGAGGCGCTGCTGTACGCCAGGATTCAACGGCAGACGAAGGCGAGCGGCGTCAAGGCGCTGGTGCGGCAGCAGTGCTTGGACAGGCGCACTGGGGAGCTCTGCGTCCAGAAGGCGAGCGGATTCGGTTTATAGATGTTCTGTAGATATCGTCTAGACGTTCTGTAGATATCGTCTAGATGTTCTGTAGATATCGTCTAGATGTTGCGTAGATATTGTCTAGATGTTGGGTGTTGATATTGTCTAGTTGTTCTGAAAATATTGTCTAGATTCTTTGTAGATTTTGTCTAGATTCTCTGTAGATTTTGTCTAGATTCTTTGTAGATTTTGTCTAGATTCTTTGTAGATTTTGTCTAGATTCTCTGTAGATTTTGTCTAGATTCTCTGTAGATTTTGTCTAGATTGCTAATACCGGTTGTTTCGCTGAATCATCCAGGTGAACTCGCTCATCGCCCGGGCCACCGGCTTCTGCCAGCTGGCCAGCGTCAAACTCGCCGACAGCCCCGATGACGACGACACGGACGGTGCCTGGCCAGCGGACTGCCCGCGGCCGCAGCGCAGCCCCGCCCGCAGCCTGCCAGTCTGGTCGGTGCTGTCCGGCAGCCTTCACCTGGCGACCCGGCTGCTGCAGCTGGAGAGGCTGGACCCCATCCCGCTGGGCCTCCTGACTGCCCGCCTGATCCGCGGCCTCGCCCGCTGGCCGGGCGTCGGCGACGCCTTCTTGGACCGGGCGGCCGAGGCGGCCGATCGATGCGAACGCCTGGCCGCGGAGGCGTTGAAAACCGCGAAAGCGCTGGACGGCTCGCCGGGGCACTGGCTGACGCTCAGCTACCTACGCCGGCCCCTGCCGCGGTACGGCGGCTGCAGCCCGCTGGACCTCGCCGCCATCGGCCGCTGCGAGACCTTCGCCCGGCTGGACGCGGCCTGTCTGGCCTGGGAGGCTGCCTGGCGGGGCCCCCGGCTGGCCGAGCGGAGCCGCTTCGCCGACTGGGCGCTGGCCGACAGCCACGCGGCCGCGGAGGCCGCCTGTCCGAGACGGCCGGCGTCTGTTGGGGTGGCCGAGGAGGCGGCGCTGACGGCTACAGCAGGAGGCAGTGGGAAAACTGGGACTCGTCCAGGTGGGCTAGGGATGCTGGCTAGATTAGCAATCCATTCTATTCCTTCATCAGTGATGCTGGCTAGATTAGCAATCCATTCTATTGCTTTATCAGTGATGCTGGCTAGATTAGCAATCCATTCTATTCCTTCATCAGTGATGCTGGCTAGATTAGCAATCCATTCTATTCCTTCATCAGGGATGCTGGCTAGATTAGCAATCCATTCTATTCCTTCATCAGTGATGCTGGCTAGATTAGCAATCCATTGTATTCCTTCATCAGTGATGCTGGCTCTCCACCCTCAGTCGGCAGCCGCTTGTCCGCCGCCCTCTCCGAGTCGTTCAGCGGCCTCAGGCGGCCCAGCTGGAGGTTCCGGATGCACCTGCTGGCGCACCTGCTGCTCGGAGCCCTGCTCACTGCGGTCTGCCTGTCCGAACCGGTGGGCGGTCCCTGGCCGGCCGAGCTGACCTGTTACATCACCGGACTCGGGCAGTTGGTCGAAGCTATCCGAGCGGCAGCTCGCGGCCGCCAGGTCAGAGTTTTGAGTCAGTTTGAGTCAGTTGAGTCAGTTTTGACCGACAGAGTCAGTCAGTCAGTCATTCAGTCAGTCAGTCAGTCAGTCAGTCAGTCAGTCAGTCAGTCAGTCAGTCAGTCAGTCAGTCAGTCAGTCAGTCAGTCAGTCAGTCAGTCAGTCAGTCAGTCAGTCAGTCAGTCAGTCAGTCAGTCAGTCAGTCAGTCAGTCAGTCAGTCAGTCAGTCAGTCAGTCAGTCAGTCAGTCAGTCAGTCAGTCAGTCAGTCAGTCAGTCAGTCAGTCAGTCAGTCAGTCAGTCAGTCAGTCAGTCAGTCAGTCAGTCAGTCAGTCAGTCAGTCAGTCAGTCAGTCAGTCAGTCAGTCAGTCAGTCAGTCAGTCAGTCAGTCAGTCAGTCAGTCAGTCAGTCAGTCAGTCAGTCAGTCAGTCAGTCAGTCAGTCAGTCAGTCAGTCAGTCAGTCAGTCAGTCAGTCAGTCAGTCAGTCAGTCAGTCAGTCAGTCAGTCAGTCAGTCAGTCAGTCAGTCAGTCAGTCAGTCAGTCAGTCAGTCAGTCAGTCAGTCAGTCAGTCAGTCAGTCAGTCAGTCAGTCAGTCAGTCAGTCAGTCAGTCAGTCAGTCAGTCAGTCAGTCAGTCAGTCAGTCAGTCAGTCAGTCAGTCAGTCAGTCAGTCAGTCAGTCAGTCAGTCAGTCAGTCAGTCAGTCAGTCAGTCAGTCAGTCAGTCAGTCAGTCAGTCAGTCAGTCAGTCAGTCAGTCAGTCAGTCAGTCAGTCAGTCAGTCAGTCAGTCAGTCAGTCAGTCAGTCAGTCAGTCAGTCAGTCAGTCAGTCAGTCAGTCAGTCAGTCAGTCAGTCAGTCAGTCAGTCAGTCAGTCAGTCAGTCAGTCAGTCAGTCAGTCAGTCAGTCAGTCAGTCAGTCAGTCAGTCAGTCAGTCAGTCAGTCAGTCAGTCAGTCAGTCAGTCAGTCAGTCAGTCAGTCAGTCAGTCAGTCAGTCAGTCAGTCAGTCAGTCAGTCAGTCAGTCAGTCAGTCAGTCAGTCAGTCAGTCAGTCAGTCAGTCAGTCAGTCAGTCAGTCAGTCAGTCAGTCAGTCAGTCAGTCAGTCAGTCAGTCAGTCAGTCAGTCAGTCAGTCAGTCAGTCAGTCAGTCAGTCAGTCAGTCAGTCAGTCAGTCAGTCAGTCAGTCAGTCAGTCAGTCAGTCAGTCAGTCAGTCAGTCAGTCAGTCAGTCAGTCAGTCAGTCAGTCAGTCAGTCAGTCAGTCAGTCAGTCAGTCAGTCAGTCAGTCAGTCAGTCAGTCAGTCAGTCAGTCAGTCAGTCAGTCAGTCAGTCAGTCAGTCAGTCAGTCAGTCAGTCAGTCAGTCAGTCAGTCAGTCAGTCAGTCAGTCAGTCAGTCAGTCAGTCAGTCAGTCAGTCAGTCAGTCAGTCAGTCAGTCAGTCAGTCAGTCAGTCAGTCAGTCAGTCAGTCAGTCAGTCAGTCAGTCAGTCAGTCAGTCAGTCAGTCAGTCAGTCAGTCAGTCAGTCAGTCAGTCAGTCAGTCAGTCAGTCAGTCAGTCAGTCAGTCAGTCAGTCAGTCAGTCAGTCAGTCAGTCAGTCAGTCAGTCAGTCAGTCAGTCAGTCAGTCAGTCAGTCAGTCAGTCAGTCAGTCAGTCAGTCAGTCAGTCAGTCAGTCAGTCAGTCAGTCAGTCAGTCAGTCAGTCAGTCAGTCAGTCAGTCAGTCAGTCAGTCAGTCAGTCAGTCAGTCAGTCAGTCAGTCAGTCAGTCAGTCAGTCAGTCAGTCAGTCAGTCAGTCAGTCAGTCAGTCAGTCAGTCAGTCAGTCAGTCAGTCAGTCAGTCAGTCAGTCAGTCAGTCAGTCAGTCAGTCAGTCAGTCAGTCAGTCAGTCAGTCAGTCAGTCAGTCAGTCAGTCAGTCAGTCAGTCAGTCAGTCAGTCAGTCAGTCAGTCAGTCAGTCAGTCAGTCAGTCAGTCAGTCAGTCAGTCAGTCAGTCAGTCAGTCAGTCAGTCAGTCAGTCAGTCAGTCAGTCAGTCAGTCAGTCAGTCAGTCAGTCAGTCAGTCAGTCAGTCAGTCAGTCAGTCAGTCAGTCAGTCAGTCAGTCAGTCAGTCAGTCAGTCAGTCAGTCAGTCAGTCAGTCAGTCAGTCAGTCAGTCAGTCAGTCAGTCAGTCAGTCAGTCAGTCAGTCAGTCAGTCAGTCAGTCAGTCAGTCAGTCAGTCAGTCAGTCAGTCAGTCAGTCAGTCAGTCAGTCAGTCAGTCAGTCAGTCAGTCAGTCAGTCAGTCAGTCAGTCAGTCAGTCAGTCAGTCAGTCAGTCAGTCAGTCAGTCAGTCAGTCAGTCAGTCAGTCAGTCAGTCAGTCAGTCAGTCAGTCAGTCAGTCAGTCAGTCAGTCAGTCAGTCAGTCAGTCAGTCAGTCAGTCAGTCAGTCAGTCAGTCAGTCAGTCAGTCAGTCAGTCAGTCAGTCAGTCAGTCAGTCAGTCCAATATCCGAGTTGTTGGGAGTCGGAAGTGAATAGCAATTATCTGGGCACCGATTCCGTGCAGGTATTTTGATAATGTTAAAATAATTTGTTCGCAAAATGGTTACCAATTATTACATATTTGAAAATATAAAGCAAACTGAGTCCACAACTGCCTACTGCGATGAAACAGCAAATAAAAATTAATTGATAGCATAGTTGATAATAATAAAATACACCCACTAGTTCTACTAAAATATTTGCCAAATCAAACAATCCTTAGCAAGCTGTCGATTAATAGATCAGTCAGTCAGTCAGTCAGTCTCACTCTCTGCACTCCACAGGGCTGGTCGGACTGGTTGGCCGAGCTGGCCGAGGCGGCGAGTTTGGCGGCCGGAGCGGCCTGCCGAGCGGCCAGCCGGTCCCCGGCGGCGGCCTTGGCCGCTGCAGCCGCCCTTCACTGGCTGCGGCTGCTGCGCCCGCTTGGCGCTCTGGCGCCACCGCTAGGGCGCCACCTGCTGCTGATTGGCGCCCTACTCAGGCGCGACTTCGTCCCCCTGGCCGCCATGGGGCTGTGCCTGGCCGGCGCCCTCGGGCTGGCTGGCCGGGTGCTGCTGGCTCAGCAACTGCAGCCGCCGCCGTCAGTCGGGCGAGTCCTGTTGGCAGCGCTGGCGGCGCTGGCGGGCGGCGAGATCGAGCCGCTGCACGCCATGGCTGGGAGCGTTGCGGCGGCGGCAGCAGCGAGCAACTTTAGCGATGGCTCCGGCTGCGGCAAGCCGTCAGTCGTCCAATGGCCCCTGCAGCTCGGCCCGCTGCTGGCTGTCTTGGCCGCCGGCCACCTGCTGCTGACAGCGGCCGCCGCCGGAGTCTTTGCCACCACGGCGGCCCGGCAGCGAGCCCGAAGCCGGCCGCTGTGGCTGATTGAGAGGCACCAGCTCGGCCGGCAGCTGCTGGGCCGGTCTCACTGGCCGCCGCCCTTCAACCTGCTGACTGGCGGCGTTGCTGCCGTCAGTGTCTGCTGCCGGCGGCTGCGGATGTCCAGCGACAGCAGCCAGGAGCCGCGGTCGTCGCCGGAGACTCCGCCGCAAAGGCTTCGCCGCAGTGGCGGCACCGAGCGGTTGCGGCAGCTGCTGAGGTCGCGAGCTCGAAACCTGTTCCTGTTCTACCAGGCGGCCGCGCTCAGGGCGCACCCGCTGGGAGCTGGCGGAGCTGCCGAAGCTGCCAGCGCTGCGGTCGCGGGCGGCACGGCGGAACTCCGCCAGCTGCTGAGGCAACTGACTGAGGCCTGCGACCTGCTGGGGCAGAGGCTGCCAGCCGAGACGGATTGGCTGGCAGATCGCAACTGATTGACAAGTGCACCTTCGATATGCAGTTGTCGAATTCTAAATTCACTGTTACTGTGTAGTGTTTGTCCTTGAATCTGAGTGCATGGCACAGGTCAGATCATAGCTAGCATAGCAACAAAGAAAGTAATCAATTTTACTATAGCTCGTACTAGCAATCTACGCCCCCCGCTGGGGAGTAAGAATGTTAAAAATTTTTTAATAATGATGTAATGTAGCAAGCATCCCCCAGACAGCAAAAAAATCTCATCCCCTGTAAGCTTTGGCATCAAAGCCTCCCTTTAAGTCACGACTTAACCCAAACTGCCGGCCCTTGACCTATCAAGCCTGGTCTACCGAAAACTTCCAATAGACCATTGGAATCTCAGTAATTCCCTCAATGAGCCTTGACATCTCTTATAAATTCCCCAATAAGCTCATCAAGCACGGTTGTGAATAATAATAACAGTTGATTACACCTGCCCTTATTGCCAGATGTGCAACCGACAGCTCAGCCGCAGCTATTGCGCGGCGCATCTGAAGGCTGCGTACGGCTGTTCAGTCCAAGGACTGGGGGGTCGCCACACACACCCTCAATTACCCCAGCTAATGCTGGCACCCATTCTACAGCTGGGTGAACTGAAGCAATGCAGAGTTAAGTGGTCTTGCTCAAGGACACAAATTGTTCCGAGTATGTCGAGACTCGAACCCCTGACCTTTCAATCGTGTGTCCAACGCTCTGACCACTAGGCTTCAGACAGTTATGAAGGCAGTTATGAATTAAAACTTCTGCTATCCAACATACTACTAATGAAAAATAAGCAAGTCACAAGGCATCAAACCAATCAATTAATATCTCCGACCACCAATATCCGAGTTGTTGGGAGTCGGAAGTGAATAAGCAATTATCTGGGCACCGATTCCGTGCAGGTATTTTGATAATGTTAAAATATTTTGTTCGCAAAATGGTTACCAATTATTACATATTTGAAAATATAAAGCAAACTGAGTCCACAACTGCCTACTGCGATGAAACAGCAAATAAAAATTAATTGATAGCATAGTTGATAATAATAAAATACACCCACTAGTTCTACTAAAATATTTGCCAAATCAAACAATCCTTAGCAAGCTGTCGATTAATAGAACAATTGGTTGAAAATGAGCTGTCAGGGAAAATTCATAGTAGTTAATTACGGAGTAGCCGTCAAACAGAGAAAAAGTGATTTAAGATGTTAAAAATAGCATAGTAAAAATATTATCAACACCTTCAGTGTAATGGCATTGGCTAAGCTGTGACACAATAAACAAAAAAAAGTTTTCCAAGACAAGCCACAACGATTAGAGCGGTTTCTGTTTGACACGAGAATATTGAACCGGTTGTGATTCGCATTAGCTGCGCCGGAAGCAAGCAAACTTGAAGCAACAGAAACAGAAAAAAAGGGAGGGGAGTGAGTGTTAGAGGTTAGTATGAAAACTCAAGATAGCAGGCTCAAGAGTGAGTGTTAGAGGTTAGTATGAAAACTCAAGATAGCAGGCTCAAGAGTGAGTGTTAGAGGTTAGTATGAAAACTCAAGATAGCAGGCTCAAGAGTGAGTGTTAGAGGTTAGTATGAAAACTCAAGATAGCAGGCTCAAGAGTCAGGTTCCTCTGACATAAATCAGAGCATTTTGATTTGTCTGCACCACAGGCGGTTTTTCATGCAAGCGGTGCACAGTCGCATTGGGGACGGCACTCACTCCACTGTGACCGATTTGGCAAGGTTGCGGGGGCAGTCCACCTGGAATTGGGCGATGAGTCAGGGCCGAGTGAGTCATCAAGCTTATCAAGCACGCAGATCATCAAGCACACACAGCTCATTAATCACAAGCAGATCTTCAAGCACACAGATCATCAAGCACACACGCAGATCATCAAGCACACACAGCTCATCAAACACACAGCTCATCAAGCACACACAGATCATCAAACACACAGCTCATCAAGCACACACAGCTCATCAAACACACAGCTCATCAAGCACACACAGATCATCAAACACACACAGCTCATCAAACACACAGCTCATCAAGCACACACAGATCATCAAACACACAGCTCATCAAGCACACACAGATCATCAAACACACAGCTCATCAAGCACACACAGCTCATCAAGCACACACAGATCATCAAGCACACACAGATCATCAAGCACACACAGATCTTCAAGCACACACGCAGATCATCAAGCACACACAGATCATCAAGCACACACAGCTCATCAAACACACAGCTCATCAAGCACACACAGATCATCAAACACACAGCTCATCAAGCACACACAGCTCATTAATCACACGCAGATCTTCAGGCACACACAGATCATCAAACACACAGCTCATCAAGCACACACAGATCATCAAACACACAGCTCATCAAGCACACACAGATCATCAAACACACAGCTCATCAAGCACACACAGCTCATTAATCACACGCAGATCTTCAGGCACACACAGATCATCAAACACACAGCTCATCAAGCACACACAGATCATCAAACACACAGCTCATCAAGCACACACAGCTCATTAATCACACGCAGATCTTCAGGCACACACAGATCATCAAACACACAGCTCATCAAGCACACACAGATCATCAAACACACAGCTCATCAAGCACACACAGCTCATTAATCACACGCAGATCTTCAGGCACACACAGATCATCAAACACACAGCTCATCAAGCACACACAGCTCATTAATCACACGCAGATCTTCAGGCACACACAGATCATCAAGCACACACAGACAGCTCATTAATCACACGCAGATCTTCAGGCACACACAGATCATCAAGCACACACAGACAGCTCATTAATCACACGCAGATCTTCAGGCACACACAGATCATCAAGCACACACAGATCATCAAGCACACATAGATCATCAAGCACATGCAGATCATCAAGCACACACGCAGATCATCAAGCACACACAGATCATCAAGCACACACAGATCTTCAAGCACACACGCAGATCATCAAGCACACACAGATCATCAAGCACACACAGCTCATCAAACACACAGCTCATCAAGCACACACAGATCATCAAACACACAGCTCATCAAGCACACACAGCTCATTAATCACACGCAGATCTTCAGGCACACACAGATCATCAAACACACAGCTCATCAAGCACACACAGATCATCAAACACACAGCTCATCAAGCACACACAGATCATCAAACACACAGCTCATCAAGCACACACAGCTCATTAATCACACGCAGATCTTCAGGCACACACAGATCATCAAACACACAGCTCATCAAGCACACACAGATCATCAAACACACAGCTCATCAAGCACACACAGCTCATTAATCACACGCAGATCTTCAGGCACACACAGATCATCAAACACACAGCTCATCAAGCACACACAGATCATCAAACACACAGCTCATCAAGCACACACAGCTCATTAATCACACGCAGATCTTCAGGCACACACAGATCATCAAACACACAGCTCATCAAGCACACACAGCTCATTAATCACACGCAGATCTTCAGGCACACACAGATCATCAAGCACACACAGACAGCTCATTAATCACACGCAGATCTTCAGGCACACACAGATCATCAAGCACACACAGACAGCTCATTAATCACACGCAGATCTTCAGGCACACACAGATCATCAAGCACACACAGATCATCAAGCACACATAGATCATCAAGCACATGCAGATCATCAAGCACACACGCAGATCATCAAGCACACACAGATCATCAAACACACAGCTCATCAAGCACACACAGATCATCAAACACACAGCTCATCAAGCACACACAGCTCATTAATCACACGCAGATCTTCAGGCACACACAGATCATCAAGCACACACGCAGATCATCAAGCACACACAGCTCATCAAACACACAGCTCATCAAGCACACACAGATCATCAAACACACAGCTCATCAAGCACACACAGCTCATTAATCACACGCAGATCTTCAGGCACACACAGATCATCAAACACACAGCTCATCAAGCACACACAGATCATCAAACACACAGCTCATCAAGCACACACAGATCATCAAACACACAGCTCATCAAGCACACACAGCTCATTAATCACACGCAGATCTTCAGGCACACACAGATCATCAAACACACAGCTCATCAAGCACACACAGATCATCAAACACACAGCTCATCAAGCACACACAGCTCATTAATCACACGCAGATCTTCAGGCACACACAGATCATCAAACACACAGCTCATCAAGCACACACAGCTCATTAATCACACGCAGATCTTCAGGCACACACAGATCATCAAGCACACACAGACAGCTCATTAATCACACGCAGATCTTCAGGCACACACAGATCATCAAGCACACACAGACAGCTCATTAATCACACGCAGATCTTCAGGCACACACAGATCATCAAGCACACACAGATCATCAAGCACACATAGATCATCAAGCACATGCAGATCATCAAGCACACACGCAGATCATCAAGCACACACAGATCATCAAGCACACATAGATCATCAAGCACACATAGATCATCAAGCACATGCAGATAATCAAGCACACACGCAGATCATCAAGCACACAGCTCATCAAGCACACACAGCTTATCAATCACACGCAGATCTTCAAGCACACACACAGATCATCAAGCACACACAGATCATCAAGCACACACAGCTCATCAAGCACACACAGCTCATCAAGCACACACAGATCATTAAGCACACGCAGATCATTAAGCACACGCAGATCTTCAAGCACACACGCAGATCATCAAGCACACGCAGATCATCAAGCACACGCAGATCATCAAGCACAGACAGATCATCAAGCACACAAAGCTCATCAAGCACACAACAGCTATCAAGCACACACAGATCATCAAGCACACACAGATCATCAAGCACACACAGATCATCAAGCACACACAGATCATCAAGCACACACAGATCATCAAGCACACACAGCTCATCAAGCACACACAGCTCATCAAGCACACACAGATCATCAAGCACACACAGATCATTAAGCACACGCAGATCTTCAAGCACACACGCAGATCATCAAGCACACGCAGATCATCAAGCACACGCAGATCATCAAGCACAGACAGATCATCAAGCACACAAAGCTCATCAAGCACACAACAGCTATCAAGCACACACAGATCATCAAGCACACACAGATCATCAAGCACACACAGATCATCAAGCACACACAGATCATCAAGCACACACAGATCATCAAGCACACACAGATCATCAAGCACACACAGATCATCAAGCACACACAGATCATCAAGCACACACAGATCATCAAGCACACACAGATCTTCAAGCACACACGCAGATCATCAAGTACACACAGATCTTCAAGCACACACGCAGATCATCAAGCACACACAGATCATCAAGCACACGCAGATCATCAAGCACACACAGCTATCAATCACACACAGATCATCAAGCAAAAACACAAGAGTCGCCCAAGAAGAACTTACATCGTATCCCCTCAGCACGGCAATGTGATAGCTCAGCAGCTGCAGTGGAATGATGTTCAGCAGGACCTGCATGCAGTCCACAGTTTTCGGCACCTCGATGCAGCTCTTCGAGCCGGCGGCGGCCTCCGTGTCGCCCCGATGGCACATCACGATGGGCTGGCCGCCGCGGGCTGTCACCTCGTGCATAGCATTCATGCACTTGGGAAACACGCGGTCCCGGGTGAGGATCATCACCACCGGCATGTGCTCGTCTATCAGGGCCAGGGGACCGTGCTTCAGCTCGCCAGCCATGATGCCCTCTGGGTTGGTGGCGGGACGGTGCGCTGTGAGTGAGACTGTCTGTCTGTCTGTCTGTCTGTCTGTCTGTCTGTCTGTCTGTGTGTCTGTCTGTGTGTCTATGTGTTTGTCTGTCTGTCTGTCTGTGTGTCTGTGTGTCTGTCTGTCTGTCTGTCTGTCTGTGTGTCTGTCTGTCTGTCTGTGTGTCTGTCTGTCTGTGTGTCTGTGTGTTTGTCTGTCTGTCTGTGTGTCTGTCTGTCTGTCTGTCTGTCTGTCTGTCTATGTGTCTGTCTGTCTGTCTATGTGTCTGTCTGTCTGTCTGTCTGTCTGTGTGTCTGTCTGTCTGTCTGTCTGTCTGTCTGTCTGTCTGTCTGTCTGTCTGTCTGTCTGTCTGTCTATGTGTCTGTGTGTCTGTGTGTCTGTCTGTCTGTGTGTCTGTCTGTCTGTGTGTCTATTCTGTCTGTCTGTCTGTCTGTCTGTCTGTCTGTCTGTCTGTGTGTCTGTCTGTCTGTCTGTCTGTCTGTCTGTCTGTCTGTCTGTCTGTCTGTCTGTCTGTCTGTCTGTCTATGTGTCTGTGTGTCTGTCTGTCTGTCTGTCTGTCTGTCTGTGTGTCTGTCTGTTTGTCTGTCTGTCTGTCTGTCTGTGTGTCTGTCTGTCTGTCTGTGTGTCTGTCTGTCTGTCTGTCTGTGTGTCTGTGTGTCTGTCTGTCTATGTGTCTGTCTGTCTGTCTGTCTGTCTGTCTGTCTGTCTGTCTTAGTGTCTCAGTGTCTTAGTGTCTGTCTGTGTGTCTGTCTGTCTGTCTGTCTGTCTGTCTGTCTGTCTGTCTGTCTGTCTGTCTGTCTGTCTGTCTGCTTGTCTTTCTGTCTGTCAGTCTGTGGATTTGCCTGTCCAACCCCGCTCACCAGAGTGCATATAGGTGAGCTCCTTAATCTTGAGCGCGCCCTCCAGACAGGTGGCAAAGTTGTAACCACGGCCCATGACCAGCAGCGATCGTTTCTGATGCAGATCCTTGGCGAGCTCCTGAATCTGACTGTCCAAGGTGAGCACATCCTTGATCTGTTCGGGCAGCACCTCCAGAGCCTTGATGATGGCATGCCGCCGCGGCTGAACCGATATCCTGTCGTCAGACATCATGAGGCCAAACATGACCAGAGCGACAATCTGGGAGGTGTAGGCCTTGGTGGAGGCCACTCCGATCTCTGGCCCGGCGTTAATGTGCACCCCGCAGTGGCTCTCCCGGGAGATGCTGGACCCCACGGTGTTGGTGATGCCGACGATGAGGGCGCCGCGGGCTTTGCAGTAGCGCAGGGCGAGAATCGTGTCGGCGGTCTCCCCAGACTGCGAGATGAAAAATCCAACATCGTCGCGAAATACGGGCGTCTGACGGTCGAGAAAGTCGCTGGCCAGCTCGACAACCACGGGCAGCTCGGTGAGCTCCTCTAGCAGCTGGCGAGTGGCCACCGCCGAGTGGTAGCTGGTGCCGCAGGCGATCAGCATCAGCCGGCGGCACCGTTTGATCTCGGTCATGTGGCTCTTCAGGCCGCCGAGGATCACCTCTTGCGAGTCGAAACGGAGACGGCCGCGCATGGTGTTCATCACGGACTCCGGCTGCTCGTAGATTTCCTTCAGCATGAAGTAGGCGAAGTTGCCCTTCATGATCTGCTGCAGCTGCAGGCGCAGGGTGTGCACTTCGCGGATGCCGCTGTCGCTGCTGCCGTCGTTCATCACCCGGCTCAGGCGGTGGATGCTTAGGCGGCCTTCGTGGACTGCGGGTCATTGGGTCATTCAGCTAAGGTCATTCGGTCATTGAGACATTCATCTAAGGTCATTGGGTCATTCATCAAAGGTCATTGGGTCATTCATCAAAGGTCATTGGGTAATTCATCTAAGATCATCGGGTCATTCATCAAAGGTCATTGGGTAATTCATCTAAGATCATCGGGTCATTCATCAAAGGTCATTGGGTCATTTATCTAAGATCATCGGGTCATTCATCAAAGGTCATTGGGTCATTCATCAAAGGTCATTGGGTAATTCATCTAAGATCATCGGGTCATTCATCAAAGGTCATTGGGTCATTTATCTAAGATCATCGGGTCATTCATCAAAGGTCATTGGGTCATTCATCAAAGGTCATTGGGTCATTTATCTAAGATCATCGGGTCATTCATCAAAGGTCATTGGGTCATTCATCAAAGGTCATTGGGTAATTCATCTAAGATCATCGGGTCATTCATCAAAGGTCATTGGGTCATTTATCTAAGATCATCGGGTCATTCATCAAAGGTCATTGGGTCATTCATCAAAGGTCATTGGGTCATTCATCTAAGATCATCGGGTCATTCATCAAAGGTCATTGGGTCATTCAACTGAGGTCATTAGGTCATTGAGCTACGATCAGTAATTTGATTGAGCTGATTAAAGAAAAAAAGCAAATTAAATGATTAATTACTCACTACAGGCAACGTCGTCATCCTCCAGGTAGATGACCTGGTTGGTGTGCTCAATAATAGCGCTGGCATCCGAGGCTAGAAAGTATTCGATCTGCGGCTCCAGCGAGTGCAGCTCCGTGGTGGAGTTCTCGCGACCGACAAGCATCCGGCTGCCCTCCATGGCGGCTGGGTAGTAGGACTGGCCGCGGGATTCTGGGGCGGAGAAGGAAGTAAGGGTGCTCTTGGTTCCTTCAAGCTGAAGCATTGGGGCCTACCTGATGTAAGTGCAGAAGCAGTGGTCAATAAATTAATTTATAGGATGTCTGGGGGTTGCGAGACTGGCCCAGCAACTGAGGATCTGGGAGGCTGGCCCAGCAACTGAGGATCTGAGAGGCTGGCCTAGCAACTGAGGATCTGGAAGGCTGGCCCAGCAACTGAGGATCTGGAAGGCTGGCCCAGCAACTGAGGATCTGGGAGGCTGGTCCAGAAACTGATGTTGGAACTGTAGCAAGTCAGCAAGTGATTAAGTTGCATTGGAAAGTGTCAAATAAAAAAACAAGATGCCAAGCAGAGAGCAGGGGGACGGCCAGACCAGGTGGCATGAACAAAATTCGCTGTGCAATAAAGAATGATGACTTTGATATGAAAAAGGAGCCAGATGTCGGAGCTAACTATTTAATCATCACCCAGTCACCGCATGCGTACGAATTCAAATGGCATGTAAATAGATAATTAGAAAAGTAACATACGTGCTTTTAATTACTTATCACTGCTAATTAAGCAACCTATTCCTTCATCAGTGATGCTGGCTAGATTAGCAATCCATTCTATTCCTTCATCAGTGATGCTGGCTAGATTAGCAATCCATTCTATTCCTTCATCAGTGATGCTGGCTTGATTAGCAATCCATTCTATTCCTTCATCAGTGATGCTGGCTAGATTAGCAATCCATTCTATTCCTTCATCAGTGATGCTGGCTAGATTAGCAATCCATTCTATTCCTTCATCAGTGATGCTGGCTAGATTAGCAATCCATTCTATTCCTTCATCAGTGATGCTGGCTAGATTAGCAATCCATTCTATTCCTTCATCAGTGATGTTGGCTAGATTAGCAATCCATTCTATTCCTTCATCAGTGATGCTGGCTAGATTAGCAATCCATTCTATTCCTTCATCAGTGATGCTGGCTAGATTAGCAATCCATTCTATTCCTTCATCAGTGATGCTGGCTAGATTAGCAATCCATTCTATTCCTTCATCAGTGATGTTGGCTAGATTAGCAATCCATTCTATTCCTTCATCAGTGATGTTGGCTACATTAGCAATCCATTCTATTCCTTCATCAGTGATGCTGGCTAGATTAGCAATCCATTCTATTCCTTCATCAGTGATGCTGGCTAGATTAGCAATCCATTCTATTCCTTCATCAGTGATGCTGGCTAGATTAGCAATCCATTCTATTCCTTCATCAGTGATGTTGGCTAGATTAGCAATCCATTCTATTCCTTCATCAGTGATGCTGGCTAGATTAGCAATCCATTCTATTCCTTCATCAGTGATGCTGGCTAGATTAGCAATCCATTCTATTCCTTCATCAGTGATGCTGGCTAGATTAGCAATCCATTCTATTCCTTCATCAGTGATGTTGGCTAGATTAGCAATCCATTCTATTCCTTCATCAGTGATGTTGGCTACATTAGCAATCCATTCTATTCCTTCATCAGTGATGCTGGCTAGATTAGCAATCCATTCTATTCCTTCATCAGTGATGCTGGCTAGATTAGCAATCCATTCTATTCCTTCATCAGTGATGCTGGCTAGATTAGCAATCCATTCTATTCCTTCATCAGTGATGCTGGCTAGATTAGCAATCCATTCTATTCCTTCATCAGTGATGCTGGCTAGATTAGCAATCCATTCTATTCCTTCATCAGTGATGTTGGCTAGATTAGCAATCCATTCTATTCCTTCATCAGTGATGCTGGCTAGATTAGCAATCCATTCTATTCCTTCATCAGTGATGCTGGCTAGATTAGCAATCCATTCTATTCCTTCATCAGTGATGTTGGCTAGATTAGCAATCCATTCTATTCCTTCATCAGTGATGCTGGCTAGATTAGCAATCCATTCTATTCCTTCATCAGTGATGCTGGCTAGATTAGCAATCCATTCTATTCCTTCATCAGTGATGCTGGCTAGATTAGCAATCCATTCTATTCCTTCATCAGTGATGCAGGCTAGATTAGCAATCCATTCTATTCCTTCATCAGTGATGCTGGCTAGATTAGCAATCCATTCTATTCCTTCATCAGTGATGTTGGCTAGATTAGCAATCCATTCTATTCCTTCATCAGTGATGCTGGCTAGATTAGCAATCCATTCTATTCCTTCATCAGTGATGCTGGCTAGATTAGCAATCCATTCTATTCCTTCATCAGTGATGCTGGCTAGATTAGCAATCCATTCTATTCCTTCATCAGTGATGCTGGCTAGATTAGCAATCCGTTCTATTCCTTCATCAGTGATGCTGGCTAGATTAGCAATCCATTCTATTCCTTCATCAGTGATGTTGGCTAGATTAGCAATCCATTCTATTCCTTCATCAGTGATGCTGGCTAGATTAGCAATCCATTCTATTCCTTCATCAGTGATGCTGGCTAGATTAGCAATCCATTCTATTCCTTCATCAGTGATGCTGGCTAGATTAGCAATCCATTCTATTCCTTCATCAGTGATGCTGGCTAGATTAGCAATCCATTCTATTCCTTCATCAGTGATGCAGGCTAGATTAGCAATCCATTCTATTCCTTCATCAGTGATGCTGGCTAGATTAGCAATCCATTCTATTCCTTCATCAGTGATGTTGGCTAGATTAGCAATCCATTCTATTCCTTCATCAGTGATGCTGGCTAGATTAGCAATCCATTCTATTCCTTCATCAGTGATGCTGGCTAGATTAGCAATCCATTCTATTCCTTCATCAGTGATGCTGGCTAGATTAGCAATCCATTCTATTCCTTCATCAGTGATGCTGGCTAGATTAGCAATCCATTCTATTCCTTCATCAGTGATGCTGGCTAGATTAGCAATCCATTCTATTCCTTCATCAGTGATGTTGGCTAGATTAGCAATCCATTCTATTCCTTCATCAGTGATGCTGGCTAGATTAGCAATCCATTCTATTCCTTCATCAGTGATGCTGGCTAGATTAGCAATCCATTCTATTCCTTCATCAGTGATGCTGGCTAGATTAGCAATCCATTCTATTCCTTCATCAGTGATGTTGGCTAGATTAGCAATCCATTCTATTCCTTCATCAGTGATGCTGGCTAGATTAGCAATCCATTCTATTCCTTCATCAGTGATGCTGGCTAGATTAGCAATCCATTCTATTCCTTCATCAGTGATGCTGGCTAGATTAGCAATCCATTCTATTCCTTCATCAGTGATGCTGGCTACATTAGCAATCCATTCTATTGCTTCATCAGGGATGCTGGCTAGATTAGCAATCCATTCTATTCCTTCATTAGTGATGTTGGCTAGATTAGCAATCCATTCTATTCCTTCATCAGTGATGCTGGCTAGATTAGCAATCCATTCTATTCCTTCATCAGTGATGCTGGCTAGATTAGCAATCCATTCTATTCCTTCATCAGTGATGCTGGCTAGATTAGCAATCCATTCTATTCCTTCATCAGTGATGCTGGCTACATTAGCAATCCATTCTATTCCTTCATCAGTGATGCTGGCTACATTAGCAATCCATTCTATTCCTTCATCAGTGATGCTGGCTAGATTAGCAATCCAAAATGCAAAAATTGAACTCCCTATAACAGGCAAAAAATCAAGACTAGTAATAAATATAGTCGATTAGTGGTGTGGGAATAAGAATAAAAAACAAAAAAGGTATTAAGCCGGAACCCAAACACTGCGATTTGACGATAGTTCGAGCTACGAGTACATGTACAGGCGGAATAGAGAGAGAGAGAGAGAGAGCAACCTTTCACAAACTCCGCACTGTCACTGCGCGATTCGGTTCCGCTACCTGCGCAATGTTGTTTACTTTTCATATTTTTTTCGATTTTCACATGAGAAAAGCTACTGTTAGTAGGGCGCACAAGATTTTTGTAACTTTTTTCTCCTTTTCTCAATTAAAACAGCAAATCTGGGAATGAAAAGCTTGGCAAAGGCAGTACACGAAATTTTATAATGACGCAAAGAGAGAAGAGGCATTGCTTTTATTGTATTAAGTTTAGAGGGCCTCGCCCTCTAGCACTCTATAGAGAGACTAAAGAAGACTTGTTTGGTTAATTGCCGCTTACCTTTGGAGAAGAAGATCGGGATGTGATCCGTGGTCAGCCTGGTGCTGCTTTTAATGCCAATCACCAGGGGCGAGCCGCGTCTGGTGGCCACAACTTCGCCAGGAAATTTGCTGGACTTCACCACCGTGGCGAATGCGCCCTCCTGCGATCGGTTGGGAGGAGAGCGGATTGGGATTTGGCTGGGTTGCTAGCGGAATTTTGGTTGCTAAGGTATCGGGGTGGGTTGCTAAGGGAATGTTGGTTGCTAGGGTGAATTTCAGTTGCTAGGGTAAGGTTGATTACTAGGTTGGAGATGGTTGCTAAGGTGAATGTCGGTTGCTAGGGTAAGGTTGATTACTAGGTTGGAGATGGTTGCTAAGGTGAATGTCGGTTGCTAGGTTAAGGTTGATTACTAGGTTGGAGCTGGTTGCTAAGGCGAATGTCGGTTGCTAGGTTAAGGTTGATTGCTACATGTAGACTGTGGTTGGTTGCTAGGTTTAAGCTGGTTGCTAGGGTAAGCTTAATTACTAGGTTAGGGCTGGTTGATAAGGGGAATTTCAATTGCTAGGATAAATTTTGGTTGCTAGGGTAAAATTGGTATTTACATGAAGATTTGGGCTGGATGCTAAGGTGAATGTTAGTTGCTAGGTTGGAGGTGGTTGCCAAGATGAAGCCTAAGGCCTAAGCAAGTCGCAGGGAGAGCACAGTACTGATTTATTCAAACACTACTTTTTACTAGCAGTAGTCAGATTAACTAATAAACTACGAGTAATAGACTTACAATCTGTTGCACGGCGGTTTCAACTAGTTCGCGAAATCCCATATCGGGATAAGTGTCGCTCAGGTGCTTAATCAGTTTAACAATCACTTCTGTGTCAGTTTCGCTTTCAAAAGTGAAACCGCGAGCGGTCAGAAGCTCTTTGATGTCCTTATAGTTGGTGATGATGCCATTGTGCACCAGCAGGAAGGTGTTGGCCTCGTCGGATCGCTGAGGGTGGGCGTTGACCCGGCAGGGAGGTCCGTGGGTGGCCCAGCGGGTGTGCGCGATTCCCACGTGGGTCTCCAGCTGCTTGGCCATGTTCAGGGTGCAGCGCTGCACCTCCTCTTCTAAGTTGGCCACCTTGCCCTAAGTGAAAGCAGACATTTGAAGGCAACAAATGGTGATAAAATGCGAATTATCCCATGGCGTGAGCGTGTGTACAAGTGGGTTCTAAAATCTTTTAAATCTAGCAGGGGCTGTAGCCTAGTGGCTAGAGCGTCGGACTCGCGACTTGAAGGTCGGGGGTTCGATTCCCAATCCTACTGGTACAATTTGTGTCCTTGAGCAAGACCACTTAAGTCTGCATTGCTTCAGTTCACCCAGCTGTAAAATGGGTGCCAGCATTAGCTGGGGTATCTGAGGGTGTGTGGCGACCCCCCAGCCCATGGACTGAACAGCCGTACGCAGCCTTCAGATGCGCCGCGCAATAGCTGCGGCTGAGCTGTCGGTTGCACATCTGCCCAATTGAGGCAGGTGTAATCAACTATTATTATTATTTATTAAATCTAAATTTACGTAACCATGTCGAAAAGGCCAAGTTAGTTCAGTTAGATTGCACCTATTCGAACCTTTTCGCGAAACACCACCACACTTTTCGGCTCGTCTCCATCTACGCCAACCCCGGCCGAGTCATAGCCTCGATATTCCAGCCGTTTCAGACCGTTGATGAGGATCTTCAGTACAGCCTCGCGTGTTGCCGGGCTCAGGTAGTTTAAGTAGGCAAATATTCCTGTGATGTTGACGAATAGCATTGTTATTAATAGGTTAAACTGTAGGCATTCTTACAGGTTAGAATAAGACTGATTCTTGAAGACAGACTGTACCGTGATGTGACCTTGAGATTCTTGAAGACAGACTGTACCGTGATGTGACCTTGAGATTCTTGAAGACAGACTGTACCGTGATGTGACCTTGAGATTCTTGAAGACAGACTGTACTGTGATGTGACCTTGGGATTCTTGAAGACAGACTGTACTGTGATGTGACCTTGAGATTCTTGAAGACAGACTGTACTATGATGTGACCTTGAGATTCAAGAAGACAGACTGTACTGTGATGTGACCTTGAGATTCTTGAAGACAGACTTTACTGTGACATGACCTTAAGATTCTGGAAGACAGACTACTTTGACGTGACCTTGAGATTATAGAAGACTACTGTGACGTGACCTTGAGATTCAGGAAGACAGACTGCACTGTGACGTGACTTTGAGATTCTGGAAGACTGAGCTGCTGCGTGACCTGGAGGGTCCTTGGGGAGAGGACTTAAATGTTGTGACATGACATTAGGAAACGTATTATAACCAACTTACCACACATGATGTTATCAAATTAACTCGTCTAGATTTTGCAAAATTTGCGTTGGGTCAGCAGTGCTTGAATAAAATTTATAATACAGTCAGTGCCAATGCTAGATCTGCAATATTAACAGACGGTGAGGGTGAGTGTCACAAAAAGGATCCGTACAGTAGAGTGAACGCGTGGCAAAGAGGAGGGCTGGCATTGAGTAATGAAAATAAAATACTGGCGTACCCAGTGCGTGCGCTAGCTGAGGCTTGAATATGACATTTCCTAAGTCCCTTCACCCCCAAAAAATCTAGAATCTATACCAGTATGTAGTAGAGCTTCAGTGTAGGTTCTCTCCTGACAAGTGTGCCGATTCTCAAAGCTCCACACCCGACGCAAATTTTCTACCCAAAATCCCCAACCAAATCCTATTGGCTTGATTATAGAGCATAGAGAAATTCTATCCGCAAAGAACTCCGCGAAGACAATGAACAAAATATACAAGGATTAGCTTGGCCAACAATCTAATTCTAAGGTACGAGTATTAGTGAGTTCGGCTTCACAATATCTATAGTTTAAATAATCAGAGAATGTTATTAGAACTGTAGGCTAAACTACTCATAGTAAGAAGCTGGGCATGCTTAAATATAAATTCAGTTTGCTCCAACTGATTTTGATAATATTGATTCCATTTTAAAAGCTGATGAATAGTCTCCACAGCTCATTTGAATGTCATAACTTTTTAATGCAATAGTTTTTGTAGTAGCCTCATGTGAACTTTAAAAAAGTGGCAATTTTCCTTTCTCAGAAGTATGCTGAAGATTTGAATGCACTGAATGACTCTGCCAGACATGCGCTTACAACTGTTTAATACTTTGGAGCTTATCAAACTCCATTATTAGAATTAACCTACGAGAGTCGTGTCATACATCTGCTCAAAAATATCTCTAGTTTCTCCCTTATTTCTATATTTGAGTTGATATTTTAGTCTAGGGCTCTAAGGCTCATGACAGTTGTCTATGGAAAATCTTTATTCTAGCTTTAATATAAGACAGAAAATCCTGTATCTTTCATACCACCATCTTAAGCCACCATGGAGAAAAGTGGATTTTCAAAGCGTACTATCATTTGGCCACTGTGGAAACAACAAAAGAAGCAGATCGACTTCCTTCGTGAAATGCAACAAATATTTGGCGCGAACATGCACCATCCAAACGAACTGTATCAAAGTGGGTCCAGCGCTTCGAGGCTAGCTGGGAGACTGTAGATGATGCTTCTCGCTCAGGTGCTCCACCAACGTCTATCTCGGATAAAAACATCCAGCGCGTGCTTCGCACACTCGTGACCTAGACATTTAAGCACTCAAAACGAAGTATTGAGTAGTATTGTAACAGCGATTCAATTCTGGGGTCTCGACCATAGACTATGCATTTAATGCACGCTTTTTCGTGTTATATTGAGTGACCAGGGAACAGAAAATCAAGTCAAGTCAAACCCACAGATTCTATAAACACTAGATGGCTCACTCAGCGAAAAATCTTGCTCCCAAACAGATCGTCTATGGTTGGAATCGCTATTTTTAGCCCTAGTGTTAAACACAGGCTTTTAATGTGTTCTAAACTCTTCTACTTTGTTCTATTCTTCTAGCTATGGGAAGTGAAAGCGAGGCATTTACCTCAAAATTGCCGAACTTTTTGCCATAACGTTTGATAGAAAAATCGAAAATGTCTCAAATTTCACACTGTCCTTCGTTTAGATAAAAGCAGCATACTGTGAAAAGCTGACGTCAATAGGACCTGCTTGTCACACGTTATACCACAATTTCGGCACTTTAAGAGACTTCTTTACGATATGCCTTTGTTTTAAAGTGCCGATAATTGTCGCATAAATTCTGATTGGAAAATCCTACTGCCTTCAGATTTTCACAACCTGGTGCCATCATTTGTGGAGGTGGCTGGGTAAAACTGGAAGCCTCCAAATTTGTTGAATCAAAATTTATAGCGAAATTTCGGCACTTTCGAGGCGAAAACATTAAGCATTGAACAAATAAAGTTCATAATTTGCCCTGGCAACTCGCAACAGCGTATGCAGTAAGAAAGTGACACCCATTATTCAAAAAAAGTGAAAACAGAGATACGAGTGGGTAGGAAGAAGTGCACAACTATGAAGCAACGATGAGTACTTACAGGAGTTTAGTACGCTAATAACATGCTCGAAACAATGCATCTAACTATGCTTCCACTGTTGAAAAACTGCTTTGTGTCAAACTCTGGTTTTTATTGAGGAAATCGAGGTCTGTTTAGCTTAATTAAGTGTATGGCAGACAGCTGTTCTTATAAGTCTCGCGAGCGAGGGATTCCAACCATAGACAGTGAGAATTTGGCCTCCACTGAAGGAATGGAGAGTGAGCCATCTAGTGTTTATAGAATCTGTGGTCAAACCCAAGAGTCAAATTATGGAGCTACAGTCTAAAATCATTCATATGATCGATTACAAAAGATTTCCCAACGAGATGGTTAGCGGCCTGTACTCTGTCAGGTTGGATAAAACACTCGAACAACATGCTCGCGATCGGATGCAGGAGGAGCTTGATAATGGACCGCTGGACAACAACTATGCTTTGCCCGAAGATATCAATGACGCCATGCTGGAGGAGCTGATGAGCACCGAGCCTGATTTAAACAGGCTGGAGGCTGCGATTTTCGAGTTAGAACGCTCAGCAGAGAACGCCACTAGCTGACAGCAAACCGAATGTTATGTAAAAAAACTGAAAATGTTCATGGATGAACATCCCGAGGTTGATTGCTGTACACTTTGAATTCAGATTTTCTAGGTCTTTTCGTCAATGCTTGTGTTGCTTTTGAACGTCGTAACTTTTCAGGCCCGTGTCGATCTGCAAACCGATTCCGCTGAGGCCATTGCTTCTGCACTACAGTTGTTCTATGGAACCTTCAGGAAGCGTGACGGCAACCTTCTGGCACCGTCTACTCTGATTTGTATGCGAGCGGCATTGTACCGACATCTGATAAAGACCAGGCGAATGAATATCATTTCCAGAGAGTTTCTCTAATGCCAATGCGACCTTGAAAGCACTGGCTCGTAGTTTCATCAATGCAGGTGGTAGATCTAAACATTTTGAAGCCCTGGAGGAGGACGATTTGCGCAAACTGGCCGCGCAGGGGACGCAATTGGCATTTAAGAACTCAAAACCAAGTATTGAATCCTATATTCCGTTTCTGCGAAATACTACGACATCGTTAATAAATGAGAATTTAATGTACGCTTTTTCGTTGGCGCGAGATGCGGAGTGACCATAGACTATAGGATTTAATGCACGCTCTTCGACATTGCAATCGTGTTACAATGATCGTCGCGTGACCCTTCGGCAACTTGAAGATTATAGACTGGAGATAACCCATGAAGAGCATTTATCGCAGCATTGCTAATCATCTCAACATGACACGAGTTGTTGCTCGATGGGCCCCAAACTCCTGACACAGGCCCAGCTGCTGGAGAGAGCCCATATCTGCAACCAACTTCCGAATGCTTATCGAAACGAGCCTGACTTTCTTGGTCGCCTAGTGACTGGTGATGAATCATCGTTTCACTACTACGAGCATGAACCAGAGACCAAGCAGCAGAGTAGCACAAGGAAGGCACATGATAAAGCCTCACTTGTCAAGGCCAAGACTGTACAGTCTGCTGGGAAGCGCACGGCAACAGTCTTTTGGGACAGAGAAGGCATCTTGCTAATTGAATGGCTACCGGAAGGAAGAACCATCAATGCTCAGTGTTACTGTGAAATCATGGAGCGGCTGCATGAAAAGATCAAGAGTGAGCGCCGTGGAATGATCGCTATAGGGGCATAGTGCTGCAACATGACAATGCCAGGCCACATACTTGCAATGCAACTCTGGACAGCATCAAGAGACTAGGCTTTGAGCTTCTGCCTCACCCTGCCTATTCTCCTGACCTGGCCCCCAGTGAATAGTACTGGTTGTTTCCTAAAATGAAAGAGCCACTTCGTGGTCACTGCTATGAAAGCCTTCCTGCTCTTGGCTCTGCAATCAACCAGTAGTTGTGAAGTGTCTTTGCCCAGGGCATCAGCAAGTGTGGCATTGATTATTAAGAGTTCATATTTTACTTGTTTATGTAGTACAAGCTGTTGAAACCCGCGGATTTTGAACCCGGGGAATTCCAATCCTCGGAACTACTTATGCATGTATTCTGAAATCTAAGGCCATACACAAACAAAAACTTGTTAATAGTTAGTAGGATAGAGGTAGACATAAAGTACGTGGAGCACATTCGTGTAAAATTAGGGTTTGAGGCAAACATTGATATTGTTGGCTGGGTTACTTCACAGAATGTCAGGCAATGTCTGTCTGACTCTAAAACATGTATTGGCAAACTCTGGCCTCTCCCTAACTCTCCCTATGTCCCTTGGATCCTTTAAAATTTCTATCGTCTCTTCTGTTTCCTCTCTTCTCTCTCGTCCCTCGTCTCTCCTCTCTCTTCTCTCATATCTTCCCTCTTCTCTTTCATCTCTCTTATCTCTTGTCTCTTCTCTCTTCTCTCCTCTCTCCTCTCTCCTGTCTCCTCTCTACTTTTCGTTTTCTCTCTCCTCTCCTCTCTCCTCTCTCCCCCTCTTCTCTTGTCTCTTCCTTCTCCTCTCTATTCTTTTTCTCTCTTCTCTTAACTCTCTCCTCTCTCCTCTTTCCTCTCTCTCTCCTCTCTCCCCTCTTCTCTCGTCTCTTCTCTCACCTCTTTCCTCTCTCTCTTTCCTCTCATCTCTTTTCTTGTTTTATCTCTTCTCTCTCCCCTCGTCACTCGTCTCTTCCCTCACCTCTCTTCTCTCTTGTCTGCGTTTTTATCTCTCCTTTCTCTTATTTTATCTTTTCTCTCTTATCTCTTCTCGTTTCTCTCTGCTCTGCGCTCTCTCTCTCTCTCTGTCTCTCTCTCTCTCTCTCTCTCTCTCTCTCTCTCTCTGTCTCTCTCTCTCTCTCTCTCTCTCTCTCTCTCTCTCTCATCTCTCCTCTCCCATCTCTCTTCTCCTCTACTCTCTCCCCTCTTCATTCTCCTATTTCCTCTTCTCTCTCCCTGTCTCTCCTCTCTCCTCTAGTCACTGTAATCTCTTCTCTCTTATCTCTCCTCTGTTCTCTCTACTCTCCCATCTCTCGTCTGTTCACCCTCATCTCTGCTATCTCATCTGTCATCTTTACTCTCTTACGTTCTCTCACTTATCTCCTCTGTGCTCTTCTCTTTCACCTCTTCTGACTCCTCTCTTTCCTTCCTCCTCTCTTCTTTTCTCTTCCCTCTTCTATACTCTCTCTCCTCTATTATCTTCTCTCGTCTCTCTGCACTCTCCTCTCACCTTTTTCATCTCTCATCTTTACTCTCTCATCTCTCCTTTCATCTGTCTCATCTCTACAATCTCATCTCTTTCCTCTTTCCTCCTCTTCCCTTTACTCTCTCATCTCTCCTTTCTCCCCTCTTCTTACACCCCTATCTTATCTCTATCTCTTCTCTTCTCACCCCTTCTCTCCCTCTCTTATCTCCTCTCTTTTCTATCCTTTCTACTCTCTCCTCTCTAATCTCTCCTCTCCTCTTGACCCTCTGTCATCTTCTTTCTGCTCTCTCATCTCTACTCTCTTCTCACTCTTCTCTACTCTCCTCTCATCGATCCTCTGTCTCATATCTCTCCTCTTCTCACCTTTACTCTTTCCTCTCCCTCCTTTCTCCCCTCCTCTCGCTTCTTCCTCCCTTATTCTCTGCTCTCTCCTCACCACTTGTCTCTCCTCTTATCTTCCATGTTTTCTCTTATCCCCGTCTCGCCTCTCCTCTCTTCTAATAGTCTATTCCTTCTCCTTTCCACTCTCATCTGGCCCGCACATAAGTTGGATTCTTTATCTGGCTTTTGAAGTAAAAGTCTGCCGATCCCTGCTTCGAAAGCCAGTTTGTGGGACGTAGTACTCTCATCGTTATTCTCATGCTTTGATCACGTCATCTTTCTTGCCAATTTGCAGCCCTGAAAGGAATTTGTGAATCTTCAGCTCCACTGCAGTCTGCATCAGTCTAACAACCAAGGAAATACGCATTTCTTAGGCCATTTAAATTTCAAAGTACTTTAAGAGAAACTTAAAATTTCCATGGTGTGCCTAATTTAGTAGGGTTGTATTTGATTGCATCGCATCGCCTTTTCATAAATATTTCGCTTTTACAAACCATGCTGGATTGCCTCGATTTGCCAATTGCCATCCACTGTTAAACTGCTGCAGAGTTTGCCTATACAGAGGGCAGTGGTTAGAATTTCTCACTAAACTGTTATGGCTAAACGTAGCCTCTCCACTCTCAGGGTACAGAGAAGGCTATTAAAAAGTTATTCCAAAACACTGTACATTTGCTATGTACATTCAGTCCTATCGCCTGACCCTTCGTCTGGACTGCGGGAATGAGTGAGTTGAGCGCCACAAACAACAGAAAAAGCAGACAAACTTCACATGCCTACAGTTTCTTTTTCGGTTGAGTTACAGAGTTGAAACTTTACATTTAGACAGAGAATGAGTTAATGAAGAATTGTGTCAAGTTTGAAGTCAATCGCTTTACGTGGAGCAAACTTATGGCAGCTGAAAGTTAGTCAATTTTGAAACCCCTTTTACACATCTGGGCCCAGATCGCGAAAGAGAGGCAGGCGGGCGGAGGTTGGGGTGGTTGCTACGCTAAAAAAACAGCCTAATTTTAAAAGTGCACAGCACCGCTCAGGATTAACTTTGAGGCTCGAAATTTTACACGATTGTGCCAAAATAGTTGAAAATTGCCTGTGTCAAATTTGAAATAAATCGGTAGAAGTGGAGCGGCGCTATGGAGGATTTAGTAAAAAAATCGCGAATTTTGAGCAGTTTTTTGCACTTTTAGGTAGGAAGACTCAAATTTAGGAAATTAAAAGATAGCCTAAGACATTCTCCGTAGTGAGTTTAGGGTGGGTGTAAAATTTGGTGTTAGTTGGTTGAGTGGTTTGGGAGTCCATAGCGATCAAAATTGTCCACAGACACACAGACAGACAGACAGACAGACACACAGACAGAGTTTTGATTTTTATAGTTAGAGACAAGCTGTTGAAACCCGCGGATTTTGAACCCGGGGAATTCCAATACCCGGAACTACTTTTGCATGTATTCTGAAATCTAAGGCCATCTCTCTCGTCCCTCGTCTCTCCTCTCTCCTCTCTCCCCTCTTCTCTCGTATCTTCCCTCATCTCTCTTCTCTTCATTCTCTCTTATCTCATCTCTTGTCTCTTCTTTTCTCTCTCCTCTCCTCTCTCCTCTTCTCTCTCCTCTCACCCCGTCTTCTCTCTGATCTTCATTCTCCTTTCTATTCTTTTCTCTCTTCTCTTAACTCTCTCCTCTACTCTCTACTCTCTCCTCTCTTCTCTCGTCTCTTCCCTTACCTCTTTTCTCTCTCGTTTTTGCTCTCTCATCTTTCCTTTCTCTTCTTTTATCTTTTCTCTCTTATCTCTTCTCATTTCTCTCTGCTCCCCCTCCCCTCTCTCTCTCTCTCTCTCTCTCTCTCTCTCTCTCTCTCTCTCTCTCTCTCTCTCTCTCTCTCTCTCTCTCTCTCTCTCTCTTTCTCTCTCTCTTATCTCTTCTCATTTCTCTCTGCTCCCCCCCCTCTCTCTCTCTCTCTCTCTCTCTCTCTCTCTCTCTCTGTCTTTCTCTCTTATCTCCCCTCCTCTCTCTACTCTCTCCCCTCTCCATTCTCCTCTTTCCTCTCCTCTCTTCTCACTCACTTCTCTACCTTTGTCTCTCCTCTCTCCTCTCGTCTCTGTAACCTCTCCTCTGTTCTCTCTACTCTCCCATTTTTTATCTGTTCACTCTCGTCTCTGCTCTCTCATCCCCCTCTTTAATCTGGCATCTCTGTCTTATATATTCTCTCACCTCTCTCCTCTGTACTCTTTTCTTTCCCCTCTTTTGACTCCTCACTTTCCTTTCTCCTTTCTTCTTTTTTCTTCTCTTCCCTTTTCTATACTCTGTCTCCCTCTCTTCTCTCACTCCACTCTCCTCTCTCCGTTATCTCTCATCTCTCATTTCTCATCTCTCCTTCCACTTCTCTCATCTCTAAAACCTTAGAGATGTAGAGATGTATCTTTATCTCTTCTCTCTTCCCTTTACTCTCTCATCTCTTCTTTCACCTGTTTCCTCTCTGCTGTCTCCTCTCTCCTCTCATCTGCAGCTCTCTGCTCTCTCATCTCTCATCTCTCCTCTCGCTTTTCCTCTCTCCCCTCTTCTCCCCTCTCTCTCATCGTCCTCACCCCCTTATCTCTCCTATTATCTTTTATCTTTTCTTTTATCCGCTCTGTCGCCTCTCCTCTCTTCGAATCGTCTATTCGTTCTTCTTTCCACTTTCATCTGCCCCTCAGCTATGAGCTGGATTCTTTATCTGGCCTTTGAGGTAAAAGTATGCCCATCCCTGCTTGGAAAGCCAGTTTGTGGGATGTAGTACTCTCATGGTTGTTCTCATGCTTTGATCACGTCATCTTTCTTGCCAATTTGCAGCCCTGAAAGGAATTTGTGTATCTTCAGCTCCACTGCAGTCTTCATCGGTCTAACAACCAAGGAAATACGCATTTCTTAGGAGACCATTTAAATTTTAAAGTACCTTTAAGAGAAAACATAAATTTCCATGGTGTGTCTAATTTAGTAGGGTTGTATTGCATTGCATCGCTTTTTCATAAATCTTTCGCTTTTACAAACCATGCTGAATTACCTTGATTTGCCATTGCCATCCACTGTTAAACTGCTGCAGAGTTTGCCTATACAGAGGGCAGTGGTTAGAATTTCTCACTAAACTGTTATGGCTAAACGTAGCCTCTCCACTCTCGGGGTGCAGAGAAGGCTATAAATAAAGTTATTCCAAAACACTGTACATTTGCTATGTACATTCAGTCCTATCGCCGGACCCTTCGTCTTCATGGGGAATGAGTGAGTGAGTGGCACAAACAACAGAAAAAGCAGACAAACTTTACATGCTTACAGTTTCTGTTCTGATTGAGTTACAGAGTTGAGACTTTACATTTAGACAGAGAATGAATCAAAGAAGAATTGTGTTAAGTTAGAAGTCAATCGCTTCACGTGGAGCAAACTTATGGCAGCCGAAAGTTAGTCATTTTAAAACCCATTTACACCCTTTGCCCAGATCGGGAAAGAGGCAGGCGGGCGGAGGTTGGGGTGGCTGTCTCGCTGAAAAAAACAGCCAAAATTTAAAAGTGCACAGCGCCGTTCAGGATTAACTTTGAGGCTCGAAATTTTACACGATTGTGTCAAAATAGTTGAAAATTGATTGTGTCAAATTTGAAGAGGATCGGTAGAAGTGGAGCGGCGCTAAGGAGGCTTTAGTAAAAAAATCGCGCATTTTGAGCAGTTTTTTGCACTTTTAGGTAGGAAGACTCAAATTTAGGAAATTTAAAGGTAGCCTAAGACATTCTCCGTAGTGAGTTTAGGGTGGGTGTAAAATTTGGTGTCATTTGGTTGAGCGGTTTGGGAGTCCATAGCGATCAAAATTGTCCACACACAGACAGACAGACAGACAGACAGACAGACAGAGTTTTGATTTTTATAGTTAGAGATTTGTCAGTGAAATTATGACACAACCCTTGTATTAAGTGGACAAGGAAATTTTTCTTTAGCAAAAGCAAAACTTTAGATGCAATAATATATATCTAAGATTTAGCATCATGAACTTTATTGTTCAACTGCAATAAAAACTGGAACTATTTTCTATCTAAGGACACAATTTTAGTTAACTTGTAATTAGTTTTCTAATAAAATTATACCAAATAAAAAATACTAGAATTCTATATCCAGGAGCCAAGAGCTATATCTTCAGGAATAAAAAAGCACTTAGTAAATTGACATTGAAGTTGGCATGAATTGTTTTATACAATTTGAGCTCTTTAATAAACATATTCAATAAATTATTATAACAAACATTTTTATTATCCTATAGACTATACTTATAGCTATTTTTTATCTTTTTTTGTCCTATGGTTATGATTTTTCTACTATTAACAATAACAAAACCTTGTCATGCAAAATCAGGCTTTTTGTATATAGTTTTTTTTAAATATCACCTAATCAATAATCTTATGCTATATTCCTAGAATAGGAAATTTCCTAGTGACTGACCAGTAAGCTCTTGGGATAGTAGAATAAAGCACAAGATAATGTATGATAGTAGCTATTGAGGACTACATAATTGTGACCATGCTGCCTATCCTAATTTGCTAGGTCTATGTATTTGCTAGGACATACATTTTAACCAACAGCTAGCAAGCCTATAAATAACTTGTGAATCATGTTGCTTTTAACTATCATTTAAATTTTGTGGATCCCTAGGACTGATTTGTCCTAGGGATCTTTTAGGGACCTAGAGGTTTTTAAAATCCATTTAGAAACCTCTAGGCCCTACTGAATAAATCACTATTATAATGTTAAGCTATATGTAAATACTTTTAAAAATGCTTGACAAACATTTTCTTGTTATACATTATTTGTTAGTCATATCTATTCTTTTTATTTTATTTTTTTGCCTTATTTTCTTAATATTTTTGTACAAATTTTGGGATTAACAAATGGTCTTAAAAAAATTCTAAAATAAGCCTATTTTGAATTGAAACATAAAAAATACAAGTTAAAGAGACAAATGAAAACTTTTTAGTAGGCCTAACTATTAAACATTACTTTGACTTAAACAAGCAAAGTTGTATGCTGCATACGCTAGACCTAGCTATATCAATGTATACTATGAATATATACTAAGTATGCAAGGGAACCCTTATACTATGGCATACAATGAATTAAGACTACTAAGTAAAATTATTTTATCTTTGCCATACTGGTCTTTAAGCTAAATTCAAGTACTAAATTGGAAGTGAAGCTTGTAGGAATATTAATTTTTGTTATTTGTATGGTATTTTTGTTCAATTTCCAGCAGGTTTAAGTTCAAAAGGCTCAAAACTTCTTTAAATCAAAGCCAGCTAGTTGGTATCGATAGTATCAAAAGTCTGCTAGAAAAAATGACAACATAGATCAACAAGTTTTAGGTTTAACATTGAAATAAGACCATAGATAAATACTAGGGAAATAAATAAAGCAAACATCACTACATTACTAATACCAAACTATCTACTCTAATACTTTGTAGCATGTCTTTTTGACTAAATCACAGCATTGCACTGCCTAGGCATACTGTCCACTAGCTCCTGGCACACTTCTTCTGCGATAGAAGCCCACGAGTCTTTAATGACACAGTATAGCTGACCAATAGAAGCTGGTTGCTGCCTCTAGATGTCCCACTTGACCTAGTTCCACAGATTCTCAATCGGATTGAGGTCTGGTGAATGTGCTAGCTAGTCTATGGTGTGGATGTTGTTATTAGCAAGCCATACCTTCAAAACCTTGAAGGTGTGCTTTGGATTGTTGTCTAGCTGAAACTGCCAGCTGTGTACTAGACTCACTAGCGGCGCATCTGCTGCCTTTGGTAGGTGGCTGCTAAGGATGTCACAGTACTTCTGACTGTCCATGATGCCTTCAATACAAGTTATTGGCCTAGGTCTAGCTCTGGAGAACATAGCCCATACTATGACATTGTTACCTCCATGCTTCATGGTACCAACAGTGCATCTGGGATCAAATTCCTCATCAGCTCAGTGGTGCACATACTAGCAGCCATCAGAACCAGTGCAGAAAAATTTGCTCTCGTCACTCCTGATGGTCTTGGCCTAGTCCTGAGGTGTCCAGCTTGCATGCTGCTTTGCCCAGTTCAAATGCCACTTCTAGTTCTTGTTGGAGATAAATGGCCTCTTCCTAGCAATGTGGCCATGTAGACCAACAGCTACCATTGGCAGACAGTCATGGGGTGCAGCTGAACACCACTAGATACCAAAGTTCATGGCTGATGTCCATAGCAATGAGCCAATGGTTGGACTTGGGCATTCGCACAATGTGGCAATCCAGTTGGAGGTTAGTTTTCAGTGCCCTGCTAAGTCTTGGGGTACAACCTATGCTGCCAGTGCTACTAAGGGGCTTGAAGGCTTGCTAGGCAGACATTTTTTACTTTCTTAGCTGCATGGCTATGGCATACTTGGAAACTCCTTGGTCAAACAGGGCCTTGATTTTCCTACATGAATCAGGCAATGGAGCTCTGCCTTTTCCTATTTTTGAAGAGTTCGAGATAACTTTTTGCTTAGAATAGTATTTAATTAGATGTTTTAGACTTTTAGAATTAGCGGGGACACTTTTGTAGCACCTTATAGCCCAATTAATTAAATGGTCTTATAATTGTGTGACTTATCAAATTCGAAAGTGAGACAAGGGACTCCAATTAAGTATACTCAATTGCGTGTAGTGACCCAACACATCACTGATTTAATTGATTGATACCTTGGTTATCTATATCTGATTAGATCAACATGCTCCCGCAATCTGTATAGGTTATAAAGTTAAAAGTTCAAATTTGTGTTAGTTGGTTTGGTCTTAATTTATTGTGTACCACTGTATATGCTAGAATTTTTTATGACAAAGGTCATATTAACTATGGGATAGGGTTTTGCTAAACCTATGTATGACTCAAAATAATAATAATAATAGCCAATTATAATACTCTTAGGAAAAAAAAGCCTAAAAAGTTTTAATCATTACAATAGACTCTATATAAACAAACTAGTATATTTTTGGTTAGGCACTATTTCAATTATAGATTAAGCTTATAGGGCCTACCATACTCTAGAAACCAAAAGATGTTATTTAAGCCTATGCCAGAATTTTCTGGGATGCATTTTAAAAACTCCTATGCAATAGGAGGTTAGGAGGTAGCCTATGCAAATGAAAAAAATATATAGTAGTTTATTTGTAGTGATATATTATAGGATTGCTATGCAGTATATATATCATAGTATACTAGTATATATGCATATTATATATGATTGCTTATGAAAGATGCACAATCTCCCCTCACCTTCCTGGTCTATTGGTATACAATCTCCCCTCCTGGCTATTTTTTTGGTATTGGTAGGCCTATGCATGTATAAATTTGGTCTGGGACATTTGCTACATTCTAGTAGGCCTAGGCCTATATTATTAATATACCAAGCATGATCTAGATTCTGGACTAAGCCTATGTTGCTTATAAATATAGGCATACACTATGCCTAAGAAAAATTACTTACTTGTTGTTGTTACTAAATACAATGGATAAATTTTTAAACTTCATTTGATTTAGGGCCTACTTTAAGTTTTTGAACCCAATATTTTTAGGAGTTGTTGATGAACCTATGATTGTATTTGTAGAGCACTAGGATTGCAGGAATTCTTAATTCTAGGACTGTTATTTACCAAAGTTTTTTTAATGCTCATGTCATTGTCATGTGATGTCTGAATGTCATACCTATGCCTATTAGTTAGTCAGTACCATTACATATATATAATGATATAACTAAGTAAACAAACAATTAATAAGAATAAATGCATATTTGCATGTAATCCAAAGCCATAAAATACAACTTCCTCTTTTGATTTGTCTTCAGCTGTAATGCCTGAAGACAATGTGATAGTTACGGCAGTGATTTTTGTAAAAACGAAACTGAAACAAAAAATTAAAATATGCATTTAATTAATTTGACACGTGTTAACACGACAGTTAAAAACGTGTAATAAACTTGTGTATATAAATAATAGTAGAAGAGTAAAAGGCAATAAACTTTTTTGGCAGCTGTTTTATTAAGGATTTCATTAAAATGTAATAGTAAAAATTGTTAAACGAGAAGAAACTGAAATATTTTTGTTTAGCTTTAATCATTTTCCGGTGAAGCAGTTTTTAAGAATCACACATGAGCAGCAGCTTCAGCTTATCAGATTCGAAGCATGAAAAGTTGCAATCTCGTGTACTGTTTCGTATGTTGAAGTGTTGCATTTGCAATTTATACACGTAGAAGCTACTACAAATTTTTTAGACCATGATGTCTCAGTTTTGCATGGTTTGCTCATTTGACTCTTGGTGAATTTTGCTCGAGTACTGCATTAATTTCTGTACTTGTGGTTTAATTTTACAAGGAACTAATGAACTATTTAATTTTTTTCACCTTGCAGCCCACAATAAATACACTCAAGTTCTTAACAAACATCTGGAAGTCTTGACGTTTATTTATTAGGGGTTACCGACTTTTATTGCTGTGTTGGACTTGCGCATGGCGATCAGTTTCTTAATTACATGTAAGTTGCCGTTTTCAAGCAGCGCACGTACCTACTTGACTTGCATGTAAATTTTAATTGAGATCAGAATATTTATGCACACGAGCATAAAAGTAATTTGCGCATATAACAACTGAGTTAATGAAGTCTTCGGTTTGACGTCCTTATAACTAATTCAAGATTTTTATATGAAATTTTTCGAAGCATGAACACCAAGTAACTGCAGCAGTAGCTAATAAAACTGCTGGTATGTGCATGCATTTAGTGCAGCAATTATCGTATTGCGGTAATTTGCTTTGTGCATGGGTTTATAGCAACAGAGGGTTAGGTAATTTAAAGTTGTCACGATTCGGATGATCTGCATTATAAAAACCATCCGCACTCGTCGTACAATGCATTAATATTGTAACACATGTACGAGAGTAAATGTCCTTGTACAAATATATGCATGGCTACAATTCACAGGGGCGTCACCATAGATTTTATTGTGGGGGGAAAAGCCAGGAATTCTATATAACTAAATTCCAGTATTTTCGGTGTTGTCAGCAGTTGGCACCGCATGCCTTCATTTTGGCGCCGAATGCGCTATTTTTGGCGCCCTGAAGCAAAATTATTGGATTTCCATAACGGGTCACAAAGGTGGAGCGGGAGATACGTACAAAGCTTGTATTGTTGGTCTGTCCCCATAGCTTTTTTTACTGGGAGGGACATGCCCCCCACTGTCCCCACCCACACCCCGGTTTAACGCTCTTGTTGCTACAAGCATATGAATGTCTGGCCTCTTTGCTCAAGTTCCCTCTACGGTTATTTTAGACTTTGAATTCAGAGCTCATTGCTATCCATTGAAAGACCATAAAATTAGTACATTTACATGCAACCATTACACTCTAGTACAAAGTATACATGTAATTGGCTTTCATATGCAATGTAAAATTTTCTTTTTTGGACTCGTTTTATTTTAAAGAATAACCAGAAAAAAGGGAAATTCTACGAACCAATCGAATCCAAGAATAGACTAAAAAACTTATACAAGGCATGAGTAGACTCTGTTTTTTCAGTTAGTTTCTGAGCGTATAGTTCAGGCAGTCCCGTGTTACGTACAAGCGTAAGTTAAAGTGAAAACGTTCTAGCTTTCGAAGAACGAGCAAAACCGTTGGCATGGCAGCTCTTGATCAATGGAAGGCGGCAGCTGACAAAGGATTACTTGATCGCGGTGTAGTCTTTAACAAACTTAGCACTGCTAGAGCTGCAACAGAGGATTTAACTCTGTTCGAGCAACCAATAAAGCTTGAAGCAACTACTTCCAAAAACTGCTCTAACTATACCGAGCTAGCCGTCGGGACCGCAGCTTCCCGATCAGACAGCAACAGCGCAGCTACTAGTCAATGCTCTGAAGTCAAATATTCTCCTCAGAGCAGCTCAAACAGAGTCAGCCAGCAAAGCAAGTCTGCACTGGCAGCAGTACATCCAAAAAGTATCGAAATGAAAAAGCAGCCCTGCCAAAGCAACGACGATTACTCGCAGCAAAGTTCGAGCAGTCTATCAAGCGATTCGGAAGGATCGCGAGATCACGCCCGAGGTAGCGTTGTGCGTCGCAAAAAGTCTCGAAGCAGGTCGACCGGAAGATCATCGGATCGAAGTGTTCACGCTGGGCATCGACGCAGATTTCGAAGAACCCCATCGGTCTCCAAAGACAGCTTTAGCGGAGACAGCCAGACTCTCAGTCACAGATCGAGTTCTAAAAACAGCTTCAGCGGCAAATATTCTGGATCAACAAGCGAATCGTCAAGGTCAACGAACCGAACGTCAGTTCGGAGGAGACGCTTCCTCAAAAGATTGCAATCAAGCAGACATCTGCACTCCCGAGAACGAACCCGTGAGCAGTCAAGATGTACGAGCACATCTTGCGACAGATCGTCATCTAGGGATACATATAGAAAAAGATGGTCAGCATCTAGTGACAGAACCCGTGACACATCTTATGAAAGAGCATCATCATACAGGGATAGTTGTCGCGATAGTTCAACATCATCCACAGATAGATCCATGGAGAGATCAATCAGATTTCGAGACAGATTATCACCACCGTCAGGTGACAAAACGTACTCCAGAGACAGATCACGTCAGTCTCCGGCTTCCAGATCCAGCAGCAACAACCGCACCAGCTCCATGTCTATAGACAGCGGATCTAGCGAGGCAATGAAATCAAAAGACGGACGCAGCAAGCATGCAACGCCTCTAACTAGAACAGCAACTCGTGGAAGAACTTTAGAGGACGAATTCCGGAGATCGAGATCGCCACCCAGAGAAGATTTCAAGGAGAAACGTCGTGGTACTTGTCGGAGAAGTCGTCGCAGATACTGCTGTCGTTGCCGCTGTCACTCCAGCAGGAGAAGCAGGAGCAGGGGCAGAGGGCATGGAAGCAGACTTGTTGCAAAAGCTTCAAACCCTGCAGCATCTGCTCAGGCACGCTACCGACGCCAGCTGAACGTTCAACTTACAAAGACGGATTCGAACGCTCCGAAGAGTGAGGCTGAAGTGACGCTGGATTTGCTGCTGAGGCAGTCAAACGCGATGCCTTCATCAAAGCTGTCGTCACTGCTGCAGCTGTCCATACCTTAAATTCAGCCGTATGCTTGCATCTTTTTCTTTGTAGCTGGTCCAAGTGTACCTTTATTGGTCGTACGTTTGCTTTTTTCTGCCGAATGTTGTCATAAATTCAATCTAGAAAGTACAGTCTGAAAATTGAAGAATGAAGAGTATCGACATGGTAGCTATAGACTATCAATATAAGTCTGAAGAGTTTAAAGTAGACTTCTCATTTAAATTACAGTGTCAACGCAATGTCTGTGGCCAGAAAGGTCATTCTACGCGTTATAAATCAGATGGATAATTCCATTAAAAACCAGCAGAAAGCGTAGAAATAGAGTTCTGTGTCCAGAATACCCACAGAATACCCACAGAATACCCACAGGGCTTTACTGTCTGTCACTCATACAAGTAGTTAGTAAGCGTAAATAGTTTCTAGGAATTTAAAAAATTAAGTCTCTAAGAATCGATAGATACCTTCAGAAGTGTCGTTATAATTATTGAATTTTTTCCATTTCCAATTCTGCATTCCTTTAAAAGCAGAATAACTTTGAAATATTTCCCTCATTTTTTCTTTGTCCTGGATTTCAGAAAGTTGTCTAAATTTCCCTTTAAAAACAGTTATTTGCGATATTCTCTGTCTTTTATGCTGGTAAAACAACGTTCCATTAAATAAAAAAAACAATTGAAACAACTGATTGATTCAAGAATATAATTTAAAAAATGCTTAAATTTTAAATAATTTATTAACCAATTATACAAGAAATGCTAACAATTTGAAGCTGTTTTGACATAATCCAATATGTTATTCGCAAATTGGCGAAATGCAAAATGTGTAAAATTTAATCAGACCATTAAATAATTGTATTAAAATTATTAGCTAATTGTTAGAACTCAAAAACTTAGACTCGACTCAGATTCAACTCAGAATCGAATCAGATTCAACTCAGAATCGACTCAGATTCAACTTAGAATCGAATCAGATTCAACTCAGAATCGACTCAGATTCAACTCAGAATCGACTCAGATTCAACTCAGAATGGACTCAGATTCAACTCAGAATCGACTCAGATTCAACTCAGAATCGACTCAGATTCAACTCAGAATGGACTGATTCAACTCAGAATGGACTCAGACTTAACAACCCCCTACTCACACAAGCTCAACAATGTCCTCAAACCTTCACCCCAGTCAGCTCAGCGCCGCCTCCATCCGGCAGCAGCTTGGCCGGCAGTCCGGCCAGCTTCCGGCGCAGCAGGCTGCAATTCTCGGTCAAAAACTCGGCCAGCAGCAGCCGCTTGGCCGGGGAGTCGAGCAGACGCAGCCAGCGCGGCTGGACAGCCAGCGACATCAGCGCCCTGGCCAGCGGGACGCTTCGTCGAAGCCGTTCGTCAGCACCGTACCGAGGCCGCAGGTCGACTAGCAGACGGTGAAGATCCTCGCTAAGACGCGGCGTCGGCGTCTCATCTTCGGCGCCTTCCAGACAGGCGAGCAGCAGTCGAAGCCAGCCGGCTTCAAAGCTGGCAAAGTCGTTGATGGTCATCGGCGGCGGCTGGCGGCACAGGGCGGCGAGCAGCTGCGGCATGGCGCCAGCCGCGGTGGCCAGGTCGCAGAGGAGCGCGGCGGCCGCTCCGCAGTTGCCGCTGGCGCCGACGACGCTGACGCGACACACGTCGGCAGCGGAGGCGGCCGCCGCGGGCAGGAGGCCGGCGGCGAGGCAGATGGGCCGAGCGGCAGCCAGGCCGCTGAGCAGCTCGGAGGTGCGGCGGTCAAGCGGCAGCGAGTGGCGGCGACAGTCGAAAAACGCCCGACCGAGCGATGGCAGGATGGCGGCGGTCAGGCGCTGGTCGGGCAGGTCGGGCCAGGACGGCAGCTGGGCGAGGGCGTCGGCCAGAGGAATCAGCTCGGACTCGACAGCGGCTGCAGGGTCTTGGGAAAGAGGGGGCGACGGCCCCTTGACGGGGTTAGCGGCCAAGATCCCTATTCCCAAATCTACTCCCCGCTTCCCCAACCCATCTGATACCTGGCATCTCTATGGGCTGATCGATCGCATCAGCTGCCTCATCACAGGCAGCAGCTTCGCAAGCACCTCCACCATCAACAGCATCTTCCATCTGGCACTCTTCATCCGAATAGTCAAGTGCGTCCATCAGCTGATCGCAGAACCGTCTATGGTCGATCTGGCAGCTACACGACTTCACTGAGCGTTGACCCGAAGCCGCAGCCTTAATAAGCTGATCTTCATTATCATCAGCAGGCTGGCTGTCAATCACAATTACAATTGGTTCGTTGTCGGATTGCGCCATTTCATAACAGCTGAATAGAGTGCAGGTAGTTACTGCTGCAAATTCACGTTTTGAATATTAAATACCAAAAGCATCGCTGACTACAGGTATGAAGATTGTTTAACCGTTTGGCTGTCGTGAATGTGTCTAATAAACTGCATGAACAGAAGACCAAATTGATAGAACCGGTAATCGGTTATGACTTAGAATCGACTCGTGTGTGTACTCAATTTACACTCAGACTTGGACTCAGGCTCAACTCCGACTCGACTCTGACTCACTGAGACCTCAAACTCAGCTCCGACTCGACTCTGACTCACTGAGACCTCAAACTCAACTCCGACTCGACTCTGACTCACTGAGACCTCAAACTCAGCTCCGACTCGACTCTGACTCACTGAGACCTCAAACTCAACTCCGACTCGACTCTGACTCACTGAGACCTCAAACTCAGCTCCGACTCGACTCTGACTCACTGAGACCTCAAACTCAACTCCGACTCGACTCTGACTCACCCAGACCTCGGACTCAACTCTGACTCTCTCAGACCTCGGGCTCAACTCTGACTCTCTCAGACCTCAAGCTCAACTCTGACTCTCTCAGACCTCGGGCTCAACTCTGACTCTCTCAGACCTCGGGCTCAACTCTGACTCTCTCAGACCTCGGGCTCAACTCTGACTCTCTCAGACCTCAAGCTCAACTCTGACTCTCTCAGACCTCAAGCTCAACTCTGACTCTCTCAGACCTCGGGCTCAACTCTGACTCTCTCAGACCTCGGGCTCAACTCTGACTCTCTCAGACCTCGGGCTCAACTCTGACTCTCTCAGACCTTGGGCTCAACTCTGACTCTCTCAGACCTCGGGCTCAACACCGATTCGACTCTGACTCCGATTCTGACTCACTCAGACGTCAGACTCAACTCAGACTCGATTCTGACTCACTCAGACTTAGGCTTAGACTTAGACTTAGGCTTAGACTTAGGCTTAGACTTAGACTCAGACTTAGACAACGAACCCCAACTCGACTCTGACTCACTCGAGCTTAAACCACAGATACTAAACATATACTCGTAGTTCACTCAACACTATTTAGCTCGGATGTGTCTATTTGACCTGCTAATTATCTGATGCTAATCTATTAAATATAGATAATTACATTACTTTAAACTGAATAATTGAATAGTGACTAATGGATAATTAGTTTGCAGGTGTGACACTGAACAGCAGATGAAGACTGGTTGGGAGGGGGTCACGGTCACGGACCCCCTGCCCCCTCATCCTTTGCTGAGGCCTTCGACAAGTGAATGATGAGGTAGCAGAGGTGCAGTCAGAGAGAGAGCCGGAGATTTCCAGATCCAGATATTCAGAAGTGTGCAAGCGATTCTGAATGGGGTCTGTAAGCGATTCTGAATGGGTGTGTAAGCGATTCTGAATGGGTCTGTAAGCGATTCTGAATGGGTGTGTAAGCGATTCTGAATGGGTGTGTAAGCGATTCTGAATGGGTGTGTAAGCGATTCTGAATGGGTGTGTAAGCGATTCTGAATGGGTGTGTAAGCGATTCTGAATGGGTGTGTAAGCGATTCTGAATGAATGCGTGTAAGCGATTCTGAATGGGGTCTGTAAGCGATTCTGAATGGGGTCTGTAAGCGATTCTGAATGGGGTCTGTAAGCGATTCTGAATGGGGTCTGTAAGCGATTCTGAATGGGGTCTGTAAGCGATTCTGAATGGGGTCTGTAAGCGATTCTGAATGGGGTCTGTAAGCGATTCTGAATGGGGTCTGTAAGCGATTCTGAATGGGGTCTGTAAGCGATTCTGAATGGGGTCTGTAAGCGATTCTGAATGGGTGTGTAAGCGATCTGTAAAATAGGTCATGCAGACGTTACTTATCAAGCTTGGCATCAAATAAAAATAATCTCAATTGTCCAAGAAATATGTTCTTTTAAAAAGAAGCAAATGAATGAATAGCGATAGTTCTCAGCAAAAGAACATTAATTTAAAGCTTGTATATATATTTCAAACTGGCAATTGTAGAGCGGTCACAACACAAAGAATAGAATTTCAATATATGACAGATATCGTTAGACTAATGCATTATTTAGTCAGCTCCAATTGTTGCAGCAGCACTTGAAAGGGCATGTCTGGATTATATTGGCGAATGAAAAAAGAAATTGATTTAAAGAAAAGATTTCAAGTTTTAAAGAGGCCTTTTTAATAGGAAGCCTTGAAATGAGACAGGTGTCTGAGGGCGATTTCTCAAGCGGTCTGAGGGCGATTTCTACACTGGTGTCTGAGGGCGATTTCTCAACTGGTGTCTGTGGGCGATTTCTCAACTGGTGTCTGTGAGCGATTTCTCAACTGGTGTCTGAGGGCGATTTCTCAAGTGGTGTCTGTGGGCGATTTCTCAACTGGTGTCTGAGGGCGATTTCTCAACTGGTGTCTGAGGGCGATTTCTACACTGGTGTCTGAGGGCGATTTCTCAACGGGTGTCTGTGGGCGATTTCTCAACTGGTGTCTGAGGGCGATTTCTCAACTGGTGTCTGAGGGCGATTTCTCAACTGGTGTCTGTGGGCGATTTCTCAACTGGTGTCTGTGGGCGATTTCTCAACTGGTGTCTGAGGGCGATTTCTCAACTGGTGTCTGTGGGCAATTTCTCAACTGGTGTCTGAGGGCGATTTCTCAACTGGTGTCTGAGGGCGATTTCTCAACGGGTGTCTGTGGGCGATTTCTCAACTGGTGTCTGAGGGCGATTTCTCAACGGGTGTCTGTGGGCGATTTCTCAACTGGTGTCTGAGGGCGATTTCTCAACTGGTGTCTGAGGGCGATTTCTCAACTGGTGTCTGTGGGCGATTTCTCAACTGGTGTCTGAGGGCGATTTCTCAACTGGTGTCTGTGGGCAATTTCTCAACTGGTGTCTGAGGGCGATTTCTCAACTGGTGTCTGAGGGCGATTTCTCAACTGGTGTCTGTGGGCGATTTCTCAACTGGTGTCTGAGGGCGATTTCTCAACTGGTGTCTGAGGGCGATTTCTCAACTGGTGTCTGAGGGCGATTTCTCAACTGGTGTCTGAGGGCGATTTCACAAGCGGTGTCTGAGGGCGATTTCTCAACTGGTGTCTGAGGGCGATTTCTCAACTGGTGTCTGAGGGCGATTTCTCAACTGGTGTCTGAGGGCGATTTCTCAACTGGTGTCTGAGGGCGATTTCACAAGCGGTGTCTGAGGGCGATTTCTCAACTGGTCTGTGGGCAATTCCGTAAAAATATCCGAAGATAGTTCTCTTAGAATTTGCAAGTGTAAAACTTTCTGACTTATTCCCTTGGAGGTTTGAACAAAGCAATGCAGTTTACTGACATGGAATCACCGTATTACAGATCTGGACAAAGCAGGTCATGCATAATCTTTAACAATTTCCGTTTGACAAGAAGACGCCCAGTTTAAGAAAACATTGATTCTCCTTCCGCCAGGGCGATGACGCTAAAATGAACGTCGTCTTTTCCCTGCCGGTCGATGTACTTTTGCATAACTTTGGCGCTGTCAAGAAGGAATTGGTCTTCGGTGGTGGCCCCGTGACAGATGGGGCCGTTCCGTCTGCCGTCCATTTCCCACAGCTGGCCGGAGCGGTGAAGCAGGGCCACAAAGTGCAGATTGGTGCAAGTGTCCCGGCTGGGGGTCTCCGTCTGGCCCTCGCCTGCCGCCTCCTCGTGGGCCGAGGTCAGCGTCTGCAGAGGGTGGGCGATTCTCTATGGGCTGAAGGTGATTCTCTTTGGATGAGGGGATTCTCTATGGGCTGAGGGGATTCTCTATGGCCTGAGGGGATTCTCTATGGCCTGAGGGGATTCTCTATGGCCTGAGGGGATTCTCTATGGCCTGAGGGGATTCTCTATGGGCTGAAGGTGATTCTCTTTGGATGAGGGGATTCTCTATGGGCTGAGGGGATTCTCTATGGCCTGAGGGGATTCTCTATGGGCTGAGGGGATTCTCTATGGCCTGAGGGGATTCTCTATGGGCTGAGGGCGATTCTCTATGGATTATGAGGGCGATTCTCTATGGATTATGAGGGCGATTCTCTATGGATTATGAGGGCGATTCTCTATGGATTATGAGGGCGATTCTCTATGAATTATGAGGGCGATTCTCTATGGGCTGAGAGCGATTTTCTATGGGCTGAGGGCGATTCTCTATGGGCGGAGGACGATTCTCTATGGGCTGAGGGCGATTCTCTATGGATTGAGGGCGACTCTCTATGGACTGAGGGCGATTCTCAATGGGCTGAGGGTGATTCTCAATGGGCTGAGAGTGATTCTTAATGGGCTGAGGGTGATTCTCAGTGGGCTGAGCGTGATTCTCTATGGACTGAGGGCGATTCTCTATGGACTGAGTGCGATTCTGTATAGATTGAGGGCGATTCTCTATGGGGATTGAGGGTGACTCTTTATGGGGATTGAGGGCGATTCTTTATGAAGATAAAAGGCGATTCTCTATGGGAATTGAGGGCGATTTTCTTTTGGGATTAAGGGCGATACTCCTCGGGTATTGAGGGCAATTCTCAATGGATAAGCGTGATATCGTCAAATTATTTCCCGCAACTTCTCAATCTACGCCGCAACTCACCTCGTCCTCGGCCATGAGCTTGGCCCGGGTCTCCGGTGTGCAGCTCGCACCCGAGGACTTGTTGAAGAAATTCAACAGAGAGGAACCCTCTGCAAAAGAAGATTAGTTGATAAACAATTGCCGCTTGAAAACTTTCTATTTTGCATTAAATAAAGAAAAGGATTTTCTACCTTTTAGCTTCAATTTTTCCAAGCTATTGCCAATGGTGTGCAGCATGGCCACAGTGCCGCAGGCATTGCTAACAGTCTGCTTCATAAAGTACACATCGTCCGACTTCTCCAGCTGCTCTCCAAATGGTTCAGCCTCGGACTCGGGCGTGATTGGATAAATAAAAACCAGGCCAGCAACTGGCTGGGGCACCATAGCGAGCACATCTGAGTCCAGTGAGAACACATCAATGAAGTTCCAGTTGGATGGCAGGCCAAGATTATGAGCATATTTGTTTAGCACCTGGTTTTAAAGATTCAGAATTTGTTTGAAGTTATATTTACTGTTTTAATATAATAATAACAGTAGTAATTGATTACCAGCTTGCTCAGCAGTATAGGCCTCCAAACTGCCACTCTTGTGGTTGAGATCAAGACCAAGACAATAACACTAGCCAGGGATACTTTAGCTAAAGCCCATTACAACACCCACCTAGCAAGAAGAGAAGGATATGCATTTGGCCACCATTGACACCTAACATAAGGATAGGAGACTATCCAGTTATTTTGCAATCCATGTTGGACAATGGCTTCAACAACGACTTGGTAGCAGAAGCTCCAGCTGCAACTGGAGTTGACACCGATTACTTCAATGAGGACTTGGTGGTAGAAGCTCCAGCTGCAGCTGGAGTTGACATTGATGACTTCAACAAGGACTTGGCAGCAAAAGCTGGAGCTGATGACTTCAATAATGACTTGGCAGCAGAAGCTCTGGATGCTGACTTCAATGACGCAGTTGACAACATTGTATTACTTTGCGATGCAATCCCCCAGAAAGACAATCATCATTAGCCATACCAGAATTTGAAATTTTCGAAGGAGGATTGAAGCGAGGAAAGGACATCCTTGTTGTTGATGGAATGTATGCATTTGTGGAATCCAATTACCAGGTGTTGAGCACTGGACAGTCAATCACCTATTGGTAATACTCTGTAAGAAGATGCAAGGCAACTGCATAACAAGAAGGCAACCAGTGCAAAAAAAAGGCACGAATACCACAACTACCAGCCTAAAAGTTGACCTGCTAAGTGCCACTGCCTGGCGCAATAGATTCTCAACCGAGCTGAGTGCTAGGCTGGCAGTCAAACTACACAGTAGCTTTTGCATACTTGTAGCCCAGTGTGCAGATCATGTACCCGTGTACGCCAGAAAAAATTCGGGCGTCAAGGACTTTGTACGCCAGTGTACGCCAAAAACAAAAAGTTGCACTAAAATGTACACCAAAAATTCCTAAAAAAAGGTCATTCGGTTTTCACGAGTAGAGTTTTCTAGGAAAGGCTTTGGTATGAAAAGTGTCTTTAAAATATTACGAATATTTTCAATTTAAACAAACTTAAATAATACCTACAAAAAATATTATGCAAAATTATTACTTTCAGCAAAATTTTACACAAATTTTATTTTTTTTAACTTAAAATAAGCAAAAAGTTTATCACTGACGATATAAATTTTCCTTTACTTTACGTAAAAACATTAATTTACATTACAATTTCCATGCACGGCATGAATTTATTCACCAAAATTTGTACGCCAAAAAAGTATGCGTGGCTGTGTTACTTGTGTACGCCAATAGTGTACGCCAACAAAGTGCGCCAGGGGTTGTGTACGCCGATTGTGTACGCCAAGGACTTAGGATGGCCGTTTTGTACGCGGGAAAAGTTCCGGCGTACATGCATACCATCCACAACCTGGCTTGTAGCCACCTCAACATGGTGCGAGACATGGATGGGGTCTTGGAAAAATCTTAACATCTATATTTTAATATTCAATATTCAACATTCTAAATTTTTCCTTAGGCCTATTTAAACATTTCATATTTTAGCACTCAGTGCTGGGCAAGTTAATCAATTTTTTTAACTCGTTAAAAGTTAAAAAGTTAATTTAATTGCTCCAAAAAAATTAACTATAACTAGTTAATTATTTAACTTTTGCCCAAAATTTAACTTCTGAAAAGTTAAAAGTTAAAGTTAATAATTCCCTAATGGAAAAAGTGACATTTTCCCGGACATGTGTTCGGCGTGTTTTTTAAATTTCAGGTCGGCGCGGCGCGGCTGTGGCCAGGTCGCGGCGCCCTGGGGAGCTTGTCGGGGAATACTCCCCTGGGCATTAGACCGGGGACCCCGGGGAGAAAAAAAGCATTTTTAACTAAATTTTTGCCATTTAAATAAGAAAATCATTCACAGAAAGCTGATTGAAACTCTGTCTATGCTTTTTTTACCGCAAAACTGCTTATTTCAATGTATTATTTCAAACACAACACACATTTGAATGGGGGGGGGGGTTCATAAGACCAAAATTTCACAACGCCGAAACACCATACTTCACAAGACCGAAACTTCATACTCGTAAGACTGAAATTTCACATCGTAGAAAAACTTTACAATAAGGATTGTATTGCATGCAGAATTTTCGGCGTTGTGAAATTTCGGTCTTATGAAATTAGCGACCCGTTTGAATGTTTTTTTCACTATGAGTCTTTCAATCAAGCAAATTGAACGTACGAGCGTAGAAACCCGTCAGGAAAAAGAAGCCTTACTGACTATTGTGTTGGTCTGCGTTGACGGCTTGACACATTTGACGCAGGCACAGCGCCATATCCTGCGTCAGTCACTGATGCATAGGGGGGTGTCATACAATAACAAAATACTCCGTATTAGACAAGACAAAATGGTGATTTACATGTATCTGCAAGAAATTAAAATTTCGGTTATAAAAACAGTCTCATTCATTAATTATCCTCCCACGAGTGCAGCTGCTGAGTATGCATTTTCCGCCTCCGGAGTCTGGACCCTTTCTGATAAAGGTGCGCACACGATTTGGTGATGCCATGTTGTCAAATACAGTTTTAAACAAACATTAAAAGAAAGGAGATTGCGAGCATTTTCATTAGAACGACATGTTTCGCCTAACTTTAGGCATCATCGGGCAGATTGGAATTTATTTAATTTAAGTCAAAACGTAGAGTATAAATACATTTCAGTGGCAGATAGTCAGTGATGCACAAGATTGTAATAACAATCTGTTACTGTATTGTTACAGTGTTACTGTTACTGTAACAATCTGTTGACTCCCCCCGTGTTTTGTTATTACAATCTTGTGCATCACTGACTATCTGCCACTGAAATGTATTTATACTCTACGTTTTCTCTGTCTGTCTCGGTTTTGATCTGTTGACTCCCCCCGTGTTTTGTTATTACAATCTTGTGCATCACTGACTATCTGCCACTGAAATGTATTTATACTCTACGTTTTGACTTAAATTAAATAAATTCCAACCCGCCCGATGATGCCTAAAGTTAGGCGAAACATGTCGTTCTAATGAAAATGCTCGCAATCTCCTTTCTTTTACTTCTCATTATCAAGCGTGCTGTTCTACCAGAATTAAACAAACATTGCTTAAAGTTTTTACCCTTGCGCCTTGAACATGTAGTCCATCCAAAGCTTTAATCAAAGTTAAAAAAATGCCACTTAGTGACTTATAAAGATTCTAAGTTATTCGCCATTTTTTACTTATTTTTTCCCCGGGGTCCACGGGGTCCCTGGGGAATGACAGTAAATTCCCCGGGTCCCCAATAAGAAAATTCCCCGGGGAATCGACGACATCCCTATGTACAACGATAACTTCTAGTAGTCCTTGGGTAGAATATCAATAGATAATAGTTGAAGATTCCAGAATCTTCCGGAATATTCTATACATTATAACTTGTAGGCCCTAACTGAAATATATACATGTAATAGTTTGTGACGCATTAAATAATGCTTAGAAAGGCGAAGTTATTTTATGTATGTATTAATTTTACTTTTTAATGGCATACAAGCTGTTGAAACCCGCGGATTTTGAACCCGGGGAACTCCATTTCCCGGAATTATTAACTTTTGTCATTTAACTTTAACATACAGAAAAAAATTAACGATTTTTGTTAACTAGTTAATACATAAAAAATTTAACGAAAATTTAACGATTTTTAAAAAAATTTAACTAGTTAATTAACTAGTTAAACAATTAACTAGTTAACGCCCAGCACTGTTAGCACTTAACATTTCATCTCTGTATTAATATATTTCAATATTTGTTCATTTTATTTATTTGTTTGTTATTTATTTATTTAGCAAAACAATTTTCAATGAAACAACTTGCTTTTGCCTTGGTGAATTGACTTTTGGTGAATCAACTTTTGGCAAATTTACTTGCTACCCCATAGGCTTAGGGGATAGGCCTATGTGGCCAACAGGCTATTGAATAATATGCCTATTGAAAAAGTGGAACATTTTCCTAAATTCCTAATTTAAAAAAATAATGAAAATTATAATTCAATAGCAATTAAGCCTACCTCAGGATTTGATTCCAATGGAATCCATTGCATTGCCATGGTGATTGCTTAGATTAGAAATAAAATAATGACTATTAGTCTAGCTAGGCCTAGTCTCGGACTCCGGACTTAACCTGAGTTTGTTATATGTGTTTCGTTATTTTTATATTTCTATTCTAAGAGAGAGCTAAGCCTTATACAAAAAAATATTGGCCTAATAGCAATACCACTGATACCGCCGTTTAATTTTTTGTGGTTAGCCTAACGAATCAATTTCTTCCCTTACCGAGCTGTCTTATTACTATTAACGCGTTGATTCAAGATTCTGTGTTATTAATAACGCCTCGCCTCGCCTCACTGATTCTTAGAAAACCGAAAGTTAGGCCGTAGAAGGTACCTAGACAGAACAAAGCGATTTGGAACAATAAGCAACAATATTTTATAAGCAAAAAAGTTTTTTGTCTCATTAGACATAAAAGACTGACTGCTTCAACAATTTAATTTAGGCTATTTATGAGCGCATGGGATTTTTAAATCATATTTTCAAGGAAACTAGTCATAGGCCTATCTACATAACCTAGGCCTATAAGATTTTCTAGGAAGAGAAAAAGAGAGAAAGCAGAATGTCTTTAATTAATAGAACTGTAGGCAAGTTAGGCAATAGGCAAGCTAAGTCAGAATAGAATACATGTTAATACAGAATTAGTTGCTCTGTAAAACTTAAAATTAATGGTAAAGTGCCAGGCAAATGTCAAGACTAAGGTCAACTGGTCAAGGAGGTCATAATAAATTGATACCAGTAAAGTCTAGGCTAGGCCTATATGCTAGCTTACCCCATTACTTTTCTAGCTGCCCTTGCTACCTTAGTTATATCTATATTCTTAGACAAAGCAAATTTATTTACTATGTATAAAGAGCCTAACTTCTCATTGATCAGCAATTTAAACTAGGCCTAAAAAGCCTTAAGTTGGCCTAGTAAAACTAGAAAACATTGCTTTTATTTTTTTCTATTATTTTAGTAATGGCAAAAGAGTTTGCTAAAATCAATTGCATAGCGATAGGCCCCTAGGGCCTAGGCCTACCAATATATATGAACAACTTCAACAACCTTATTACCTTAGACCTCCTATATTTATATAATATAAAAAGCTGTTGAAACCCGTGGATTTTGAACCCGGGGAATTCTGATTCCAGGAAATATTTGTGCATGTGCTCTGAGATCTGAGGCCATACTCAAACAAAAACTTGTTAATGGTTAGTAGGATAGAGTAAACATAAAATGGAGTACATTCGTATAAAATTAGGATTTGAGGCAAACATTTGATATTGTTGGCTGGGGTATGTGCTGCGCAGAATGTCGAGAAATGTCCATCTGACTCTAAAACATGTATTGGCAAACTCTGGTCTCTGCCTCTGACTCTCCATACGTACCTTGGATTGATTGCAACTTGTATCTTCTCTTCTATTTCCTCTCTTCTCTCTCGTCCCTCATCTCCCCTTTCTTCTCTTTCTCCTCTCCTCTCTCCCTCTTTTCTCTCTGCTCTGCTCTCTCTCTATCTCTCTCTCTCTCTCTCTCTCTCTCTCTCTCTCTCTCTCTCTCTCTCTCTCTCTTTTATCTCTCCTCTCCCATCTCTCTTCTCCTCTCTACTCTCTCCCCTCTTCATTCTCCTCTTTCCTCTTCTCTCTCCTCACTCACTTCTCTCTCCCTGTCTCTCCTCTTTTCTCTAGTCTCTGTAATCTCTTCTCTCTTATCTCTCCTCTGTTCTCTCTACTCTCCCGTCTCTCGTCTGTTCACCCTGATCTCTGCCCTCTCATCTTTACTCTCTTTTACGTTCTCTCACTTATCTCCTCTGTACTCTTTTCTTTCACCTCTTCTGACTCCTCTCTTTCCTTTCTCCTTTCTCCTCTTCTCTTCTCTTCTCTTCCCCCCTCTATACTCTCTCCCTCTCTTGTCTTCTCTCTTCTCTCTCCACTCTCTCCTCCTTTATCTCTCTTATCTCACTTCTCATCTCTCCTTCGTCTGTTCACTCTCATCTTTGCTCTCTCACCCCCCTCGCTCTTCTGTCATCTTTACTCTCCTCTTTCCTGTGTACTCTTTTTCTTTCCCCTCTTCTGACTCCTCTCTTCTTTTCTCTTCCCTCTTCTATACTCTCTCCTCTATTATCTTCTCTCATCTCTCTGCACTCTCCTCTCACCTTTTTAATCTCTCATCTTTACTCTCTCATCTCTCCTTTCATCTGTCTCATCTCTACAATCTCATCTCTTTCCTCTCTCCTCCTCTTCCCTTTACTCTATCATCTCTCCTTTCTCCTCTCTTCTTTCTCAACTCTCTCTCTCTCTCTTATCTCTTATCTCTTATCTCCTCTTCTCACTCCTCTCTCTCCCCCTCTCTCCCCCTCTTATCTCCTCTCTTCTCTATCCTTTCAAATCTCTCCTCTCGATCCTCTCTCATCTGTTCTCTCATCTGTTCTCACTCTTCTCTACTCTCCTCTCTGATCGATTCTGTCTTATCTCTCCCCTCTTCTCTCTCCATCTTTTCACCTCTACTATTTCCTCTCCCTTCTCTCTCCCCTCCTCTCGCTTCTTCATCCCATATTCTCTGCTCTCTCCTCAACCCCCTCGTCTCTCCTATTATCTTCTATCTTTTCTCTTATCCCCCTCTCGCCCCTCCTCCCTCTCTAATAGTCTATTCCTTTTCCTTTTCATTCTCATCTGGCCCGCAGCCATGAGCTGGATTCTTCATCTGGCCTTTGAGATAAAAATCTGCCGATCCCTGCTTCGAAAGTACTATCATGGGACATAGTACTATCATGGTTTTTATCATTTCTCATGCTTTAATCATGTCATCTTTCTGGCCAATTAGCAGTCCTGAGAGGAATTTGTGTATCTCCATTCTCCAGCTCCACTACCACAGTCTGCAGCAGTATAACAACCAAGACAATACGCATTTCTTAGGAGGCCATTTAAATTTTAAAGTACCTTATGCGAATCTTAATGTTAAAATTTTCATGGTGTAACTAATTTAGTAGGATAATAGGATTGCATTGTAATCAGTTATTCATTAATTTTTCGCTATTTTTACAAACCCTCCCACATCGCCTTGATTTGAAATCCTTGTTTAACTGCTGCGACTTGTCTATACAGAGGACAGTTTGAATCTCTCGCTAAACTCTCTCCTCTCTACGCCTCTCCACGCGTGGGGGTACAGAGAAGGCTGTTAAAAAGTTATTCCAAAACACTGTACATTCGCTATGTACATTGAGCCCTATCGCCTGATCCTTCGTCTAGGGGAATGAGTTGGATAAGCGGCAAACAACAAAAAAAGCAGACAGACTTCACATGCCTACAGTTTCTGTTCTGATTGAGATACAGAGTTGAGACTTTACAATTAGACAGAGAATGAGTCAATAAAGAATTGTGTCAAATTTGAAGTCAATCGCTTCACGTGGAGCAAACTTATGGCAGCCAAAAGTTATTCAATTTTGAAACCCCTTTTACACATCTGGGCCCAGATCAGGATCGGGAAAGAGAGGCAGGCAGATGGAGGTTGGGGTGGTTGCTATGCTGAAAAAACAGCCTAACTTTAAAAGTGCACAGCGCCGTTCAGGATTAACTCTAAGACTTGAAATTTTACACGATTGTGTCAAAATAGTTGAAGATTGAGTGTGTCAAATTTGAAGATGATTGATAGAAGTGGAGCGGCGCTATGGAGCATTTAGTGAAAAAAATCGTGCATTTTGAGCAGTTTTTTGCACTTTTAGGTAGGAAGACTCAAATTTAGGAAATTTTAAGGTAGCCTATGACACTTTCCATAGTGAATTTAGGGTGGGTGCAAAGTTTGGTGTAATTTGGTTGAGCAGTTTGGGAGTCTATAGCGAAGTAATTTGTACACAGACAGACACACAGAGTTTTGATTTTTATAGTTAGAGATACTCCCTAGGCCCTAATTACCCCCCTGCTTGTTCTCTCCTATTACAGGTTCAATTTTTGTCACTTTTGCCAAATCTAGTTTTCTAGTGTCATTGGGAATAGAATAGGCCTAATATATTATTTATATGTATAGATTATTTTGGCTCTACTCTAGGCTCCCTAGATATCTAGTTAATCTAGTGATAGTCAAAATGGTAACAGTCAATCCAGCAATACGGTTAGTATATATAAAAAGGCATTACATGTAAATCAGCAATTGACATTTAAAAATATTAGTTTTTATTGTGATTATTCTTATACTAGCTATTATTGGTAATAATAATAATAATTAATTATTTTTAATAATATATACAAAAAATAGTTTAGAAGATTAGAATTTAGTTAGTTTAAAATGTAGGGATTTCAATAGCTCTTTTTTGTAATGTTGATAAATTATATAATGATTGAAAAAATAAGAAGGCAGTGCTTATTTAGCTGGCACCAGTCAAATAAGCCCGTCACTATTTAGCTGGCAGTCCTGCTCCACTGCCAGTCAAATAAGCCTGTCACTATTTAGCCAGCAGTCCTACTCCACTGCCAGTCAAATAAGCCCGTCACTATTTAGCTGGCAGTCCTGCTCCACTGCCAGTCAAATAAGCCTGTCACTATTTAGCCAGCAGTCCTACTCCACTGCCAGTCAAATAAGCCTATCACTATTTAGCCAGCAGTCCTACTCCACTACCAGTCAAATAAGCTCGTCACTATTTAGCTGGCAGTCCTGCTCTACTACCAGTCAAATAAGCTTGTCACTATTTAGCTGGCAGAGAGGGGCCATAGCCTAGCAGTCTAGCACAGGCTCTGGTGTGCCAGCAACTCAGGCTCAATTCCAAGTGCAGTCACATTAATTTGGGGCTGAATTGGAATCTTGGCTTGGCTCTGCTCAAGCAATTAACATCATTGAAAGCCAACTCCCCAAGGCGTAGTGAAGTGTACATGCCTAATGATAATATAAAGTTAGGGCCACTGTACATTCTTGTGTGCGTGTGTGCCTGCGTACATATCCGTGCGCTTGTGTGCCTACTCAGGGGAGTCGGCGAAATGAGCAGTAATGCCTCTCGCCAGTTGTGTGCCAATGTCACTTAAAGTGCGCCAGGGTGCATACAACCCCCCTGCCTCTAATAAAAAAAATTAGCCAGCAGTCCTGCTCCACTGCCGGTCAAATAAGCCTATCACTATTTAGCCGGCAGTCCTGCTCCACTGCCAGTCAAATAAGCCCGTCACTATTTAGCTGTCAGTCCTACTGAGTCCTCCCCACTGCCGGTCAAATAGTGACCAGCAGTGATTGGCTTATTTGACCGGCATGGCCATTAGGGGCTAGGATTGCCAGCTAAATAGTGATAGGCTTATTTGACCAGCAGTGGGGTAGGACTGCTGGCTAAATAGTAGCAAACTTATTTGGCCGGTGCCGGCTAAATAAGCACTGCCAAATAAGAAACTATTAAATTGATACATTCTTTATTTTCACTAAAGGTTGCCCTATAGTTTTATAATTAGATACATTATTACACCTCAAATTATATCAGAAGAATAGCCATAGTGTATAGGTTTTATTTAAAGAAAGATACTGGCTATCCTAAAGAGAATGCTCTATATATAAATGTAAAATTGTAATGTAAAATTAAAATTAATGTAAAATTAAAAACTATATTCATGTTAATTTTTTTATATCTAAAATTGATAAAATCTACAATGCAATAATCTGTCTTCAGATTGTCTTATTGCCGGATTGACTAGAAGTCAGCCCCCTATAATATAAGCTTTGATTGATAGATTTATCTTTTTCATGTGATATGGTTATATTGCTATAGGCCTAGTTATAGATATATTCTAAATAATTATTTAGAATTAGAACATGTAGGCCTATTAGTATCAAATCCAAAAATTATGATTTTTCATTATCATATTTTGCATTTTATTCCAAGCTAGTAGAATCCATAGTTCATTTTGAATTTTACCATTCTACTGCAGATTCCATATTTTAATAGATACCAAGATTGTCTAAGACTAAGAATAAAACATATGTGGCCAGAAATATGATGGTTTTTTTATTGTGCCAATAAAAACTAGATATATATTTTGAATTTTATTTTTTGTGAAAAGTATTTTCCTTTCTAATTCTTTTTTAAATGCTCTATGCAATTTTTTTGCTCAATAGAAGAAATTGATAATTTCAGTTGGTTGTCAATTTATTATTTTTATTGATTTAGTCAAATAACTTTACTCAACATTAAAATTAAAAATTAAAAACATTCATGCATACAACCTGTTGTTAGTCTCTAAAAATAACATAGAACTGTACTTTATTGTCTAGTAGTCATAACAGTGCTAATGCACTGTTGAAAAATTGGATTCCTCCTGTTAAGGTAAATTGCTAATTTGTAAATTCAACATGGGTAAACTGATGTCGAAGATCTTTCGCAACAAGGAGATGCGAATATTGATGCTGGGCTTGGATGCTGCTGGCAAGACTACTATTTTGTACAAGCTAAAGCTGCACTCTGCCGTCACCACCATACCTACTGTTGGATTCAATGTGGAAACTGTCACTTATAAGAATGTGAAGTTTAATGTTTGGGTGAGTTTGTGCTTGTAAGATGGGGTGGGAGGGCAGAGAGGAGAGATGGAGGATGAGAGGGGGAGAGATGGAGGGTGGGAGGGGGGACAGAAGATGGGAGGGGGAGAGACGGAGGGTGGGAGGGGGAGAGACGGAGGGTGGGAGGGGGAGAGACGGAGGGTGGGAGGGGGAGAGACGGAGGGTGGGAGGGGGGAGAGACGGAGAATGAGAGGGCGGAGAGACAGAGAATGATAGGGTGGAGAGACGGAGAATGATAGGGGATAGGGCGGAGAGACGGAGGATGAGAGGGCGGAGAGACAGAGGATGAGAGGGCGGAGAGACAGAGGATGAGAGGGCGGAGAGACAGAGGATGAGAGGGCGGAGAGACGGAGGATGAGAGGGCGGAGAGACGGAGGATGAGAGGGCGGAGAGACAGATGATGAGAGGGCGGAGAGACAGAGGATGAGAGGGCGGAGAGACGGAGGATTGGAAAGCAAATTATTTGAATTCCTCAGCAATGCACATATTAGAGATTAGAGACCAATGATAGCCACTGAGAAATGTTAATGCGATGTCGGGGTACATCATAGGCCTAGTGTAACACCGCCGCAATATGTCAACACAATTTCAGGACGTTGGCGGTCAGGAGAAGATCCGGCCGCTGTGGCGCCACTACTACACTGGCACGCACGGCCTAATATTTGTGATTGACAGCTCGGACAGGGACAGGATTGACGAGGCCAGATTGGAGCTGCATAAAATCCTTGAGGACAGGGAGATGCGAGGCGCCATTGTGCTGATCATTGCTAATAAGCAGGACCTGCCTGATGGTACGTAAACTAATGGCTGCGATAGAGCTTGGGGCTCTATTATATCAACTTTTAATACGTTTAACACTGAATATAATTTCAGTGTTAGAATCTAATCCTAAACCTAATGCTGTTCTAATCCTAGACCTAATGCCTTTCTAATGCCCTTCTAATATATACTGAACCTAATGCCCTTCTGATACGGAACCTAATGCCCTTCTAATATATACTGAACCTAATAGCCTTCTAATACGAAACCTAATGCCCTTTTAATCTATCTATCTTCTATCTAATAATCTAATCTAATAATCTTCTAAATCTTCTAATCTTCTATCTAAATATACTAAATCTCTAAGGTTTGTATGTTTGAATGTCCATAACGCTCTAGAGACTGCAATTCTTCACCAATTTTCATCGCGTTTTCGCCAAAAGATTCAAAATTGTCTGGAAAGAAGACAGTTAAAATTTCTTGTATCTGCTTCAATGCTAAAGGGATTAAATATTCGAAAAACTGTTTTAAATGGGCTTTTTCAATGCAAATTTTATCAGCGAGAAACTTCACAGTCATTTTTAATTGATTGCGCCAGAGCCAACTGATAAGAAAACTCACTGGGCCCCACTTAGAGGGGGGCAATACAAATTATTCTGGCTGCTGGCAGCCAGCTCTAATTAGCTAGTCTATCTTCTATCTAATCTAAATATACTAAATCTCTAAGGTTTGTATGCTTGAATGAATGAATGTCCATAACGCTCTAGAGACTGCAATTCTTCACCGATTTTGATCGCGTTTTCGCCAAAAGATTCAAAATTGTCTGGAAAGAAGACGGTTAAAATTTCTTTAATCTGCTTCAATGCTAAAGGGATTAAATATTCGAAAAACTGTTTTAAATGGCCTTTTTCAATGCAAATTTTATCAGCCAGAAACTTCACTGCCAATTTTAATTGATTGCGCCAGAGCCAACTGATAAGAAAACTCACTCCGCTCCACTTAAAGGGGGGCAATAAAAAAATTATTCTGGCTGCTGGCAGCCAGCTCTAATTAGCTAGTCTTCTATCTATCTAAATATACTAAATCTCTAAGGTTTGTATGTTTGAATGAATGTCCATAACGCTCTAGAGACTGCAATTCTTCACCGATTTTGATCGCGTTTTCGCCAAAAGATTCAAAATTGTCTGGAAAGAAGACGGTTAAAATTTCTTTAATCTGCTTCAATGCTAAAGGGATTAAATATTCGAAAAACTGTTTTAAATGGCCTTTTTCAATGCAAATTTTATCAGCCAGAAACTTCACTGCCAATTTTAATTGATTGCGCCAGAGCCAACTGATAAGAAAACTCACTCCGCTCCACTTAAAGGGGGGCAATAAAAAAATTCTTCTGGCTGCTGGCAGCCAGCTCTAATTAGCTAGTCTAAATATACTAAATCTCTAAGGTTTGTATGCTTGCTTGAATGTCCATAACGCTCTAGAGACTGCAATTCTCGACCGATTTTGATCGCGTTTTCGCCAAAAGATTTCTAATCAGCCTGGGATTGTATGGTTAAAATTTCTTGTATCTGCTTCAATGCTAAAGGGATTAAATATTCGAAAAACAGTTTTCAATGGGCGACTTCAATGTATTTTTTATCAACCTGCTCGCAGCGAGAGAATTTCACAGCCAATTTTAATGATTGCGCCAGAGCCAACTGATCAGAAAACTCAGTGAGCCCCACTGCCCAGATAATTACTTTATTTAAATTGCGCAACCATACCAGGGGTCAAAAATAAAATTACTCTGAATGCTGGGCATATTCTAAAACTCTAATCTATGTCCATGTAAAACGCTCTACAGACTGCAATTCTTGACCAATTTTGATCGCGTTTTCGCCAAAACATTCAAAATTGTCTGAAAAGAAGACAGTTAAAATTTCTTGTAGGTGCTTTAATGTTAAAGGTATTAAATATTCGAAAAACGAGCTTTTCGAATGCTTTTAATGAAAGGCCAAGCAAGGATGAATTCTTGACTGGCTGAATTTTCATTCTAATTATAATTGCGCCACAACTGCGTTCTGCATATTCTCGCTAAAAACTGACTCTGAGCTTTTTAGGTGGACGCACTGTGCCAAGCATTGCGCAAGCATTTAACTGCTCAGTGGCTGTGTGTGCAATCTTCTGACCCTGGCTGAATGGCTCCGTCAGAACCAAACCTGTGCACACTGAGCAGCCTAACACTGCTATGTATTTGACTGCAATGTCGAAGCATATATGGCTGATTTTTGCGCCCTTCCATCAGTAGGCGGAATAGCCGCAGTGTAGGCACTAGGACTAGGTTTAGGCTAGGCGTAAGGTCCCAGGTTCGAGTCCACCTACTCGGTGGATAATTAAAACAAATTAATTCATTCATTTGTAGCGTGTGACTCGACTGAATATAACATATTTTTATTAATTTTAATTCCAACATTTTTTTATTAATGCAAATTAATTTTTGCTACTTGGCACAAGCCACTTACCAAATTTGATTTTAAAAAACTGCTTCGTGTATTACTGATCCCATCAATGAGTACTGCCTAGCTCCATGAAAGTACGAAATTACTAAACTGCAGACAATGCTGCAAAATGCTGAGCTTTTCAAGACTTTCCAGACTTAAATCTAATTTATAGATTTCACTTAACTGCGCATTGGCTCTGCCTGCATGCAAACCGTGCACTGAGCAGCCTATCACTGCTGTGTATTTGACTGCAGTGCCAAAGCATATATGGCTGATTTTATCGCCCTCCGATCAATAGGCGGAGTAGCCGCACTGTAGGCACTAGGACCAGGTTTAGGATAGGCGTAAGGTCCCAGGTTAGAGTCTGCCTCGCAGCGGACAATTAAAATTGAACTAATTATTTATTTTAGCTTGTGCTTCGACTAATTGAAACTTTTATGCTTAATTAACAAGGCACACTTAATGAACTACATGTATTTTTGCTGTTTGGCACAAGTCGATAAGCAAATTTGATTTGTAAAAACTGCTTCGAGTACATGTATTACGAGCGTACTGATCCCATCAATGGGTATATTGCCTAGCTCCATGAAAGTATGAAATTGCTAAACTGCAGACGATTCTGAAAAAAACTGCTGAAGGTATTGTTAAATGCTGAGTTTTGTAAGACTGCCGATATGTATGGAAAATTTATTAGTGAGCCGTAAAATGCTGAGCAAATTGCAGTTTGCAGAGGAGACTGAGGAGCCGGCCGAGAGGAGAACTGCAGGCTGCTGAGAGAATGAATGAAAATCGTTAATGGTACAGTTGTAGACTAAAATGAAATGACTGCAGACTGCTGAGGGGAACTGCAGACTGTCGAAGGGATCATTGCAGATTGCAAAGGGGAAACAACTGCAAACTGCTGAGGTAGTTCTTCCAGACGTATGAGCGTATAGCTGCAGACTGCTGAGAGGGAAAACTGCGGACTAATTGGAGGATAATGGCAGACTTCTGAGGCTAATAACTATAACTATTGAGTTTTGAGTGGATATTAACTGTGAAAGATTAAGTGCAAGTTGTTTAGGGGATTACTGCGGCCTGCTAAGTGAAATATTTTTTGCTAAGGGGACAATTTTATTGCCCCTGAGGGTATACATGCTTAATTTTAATAAAAGTTGTAGAATGCAAAGTGGATGATAAATGCAGGCTGCTAAGAAATAACTGCAGTCTTTTTGCGGGATTAGATGAAGGGATAATTTCAGGTTGTTGTGGGGATAAATGCCGATTTCCGGGGGTTAACTTCAAACGGCTGAAGTTGCTAAACTAGATTATTTCGACCACATGTCAATAGGCACAATAGCCGCAGTAGGCAGGCAGTATCAAGCAGAAGCAAATAGAATGCTTTGATGTCAGCAGTTCGAGCCTGCATTGAAGCAGCAAATTTATCTTTGTGACCTGTGACAATAATGATTGCATCCTATGCAGATTCATGGGGATGTTAAACACTTAAATTTAAAGATACTTTTGCTGGGGCTGCGTTAGCCTTCTAGAGCAGTGCTAATCTGCTGTAAGTGCTAATTTGCAAAGGGTCTAATCTGGGTGAGCAGTGCTAATCTGACGTACAATGAAGTAATAAATATGCAAGAGAATTGCAAATAAAATTTAAACTGCAAGTTGCAAACATTTCAAATGGCTTCGATTATTGAGAAGCATATGGAGATCAGTAGCCATCTGCTCCCAGATTTTGCGGAACAGTGCCGGTGAACCATTGCTAAACTGCTGGTGAATCATTGCTAAACTGCTGGTGAACCATTGCTAAACTGCTGGTGAACCATTGCTAAACTGCTGGTGAATCATTGCTAAACTGCTGGTGAACCATTGCTAAACTGCTGGTGAACCATCGCTAAAGTGATGGTAAACCATTGCTAAAGTGATGGTAAACCATTGTAAGTTTTTAATAAATGCTATTTTCAACAGAAGAAAACTCAACACAAGAAAAAGCGACAAAAGAATCATCATGTCAACCATAAAAGAAGCGGTCTGTCGAGAATAAAATACTCAATGTGAATTGCTAAGATGTCAGGGCTGGTATGGAAAATTTCTGTGATATCAAGACTCATGGGAGAATTTCTAAGATCTCAAGGCTCAGCGGTAATTGCTATAATGATGTGATTCTAGGGAGAATTGCTTTGATTTCAAAGCTTAAGTTCAATTGCTGCGATTTCGATCTTAATGAGGGAATTTCTGAGATGTCAAGGCTTACTGGGGAATTATTGAGATTTCAAGGCTTACTGGGCCATGGGCCAGATCAAGGCCCATGAGAGAAATTCTGAGATGTCTTGTCAAGTCTCAGAGGGAAATTCCTATACTGATGTAATTCTGGGCAGAATTGCTTTGATTTCAAATTCCATTTGAGAAATTTCTGAGGTATCAAGGCTCATTAAAATTATTTGCTGTCAAGGTTCATGGAAATAATTTCTGGAATGCTGTGGCTCTTGAGGGAATTGCCGACATTGTTAGGGTAAGAGTAAGACGTAAACCATATAAATGAATAGGCCTGTCTAACATTAAATACTCATTAGGGAATTGCTAAGTTGTAAAGGCTCGTGGGGGGATATCCGACTTATAATGTGGCTCAATGCTCAGGGGGATTGTTGTGATTGCAGTACCTGCTCATATTGCCGAAATTTTGTGGCTCAAATAGGAGTTGCTGAGATATCAAGGCTCATTGGGGAATAGCTGAGATTTCAAAGCTCAGGGGGGATCCCTGTAATGCTGTAGGCTGTGACTCTTGGGTATTGCTGAGATGCTAAGGTTCACGGGGGAATGACTGAGATTTCAAAGGCTCCTAAAGCGAATAGCTGAAATTCAGGAAATGTCAAGGTTCATTGGGTATTTGTTGAAATGCTGTGGTTTACAGTGGGAATTGCTGAAATGCTGTGACTTGGCAGGGTTAGTTTTCAACCATAAGACTCATGTGAAAGTGCCAAGATATCAAAAGGTTAGTCGCTAAATTTTCATGCTCATGGGAAAATTGCTATGATTGTAAAAGCTCATTGGGGAATTGCTGAAATTCTTGGGCTGAGAAGGAGTTGCTGAAATGCTGTGACTCGGCTGCAGGTTAAGCGTTAGGGTTTGAGTTCAATTATAGAACCATCGTCGTGTCAATCATAAATGATTCATTAAGGAATTTCTAAGATTAAAGGGGCGAATTAGTTATATGCTTTGGCTCTTCGGGAATTGCTGACAGTTCAAGGCTTTCGGTGAAATTTATATTTCAAAGCTTATGAGGAAGTTACTTAAATGCTCAGGCTCAAGGCTCACGGGGGAGATTGCTAACATGCCAAGACTCACTTATGGGTTAGGGTTAGGGGCTTAGGGTCAGTTTTGGTTCAATCATAGAATAACCATTCTGTTAACCATCAACCAAGCACTTGCCATCAACTAAAGACTTGCTAAGATGGGAGTTGCTAAGATATCAAAGCTCATGGATGGAATCGCTGAGTTGACAAGGCTCATGAAGAAATTGCTGAGATATCAAGGCTCATAAGGGGATTGCTGAATTCTTGGGGAGGGGAGTTGGGTTGTTGGGATGTCAAGGCTTACTCAGCTGAGAGAACTGCGTAGATGTCAAGGCTCGAGTTTAATTGCTGCGATGTCGATGCTTAATGGGGGAACTGCTGAGATGTCAAGTCTTACTGGGAATTGCTAAAATGTGAAGGCTTTCTGGGGGAATGCTGAGATTTCAAGGCTTACTGGGGAAATGCTTAGATTTCAAGGCTTACTGGGGGAATTCCTCAGATGTCAAGGCTTATTGGGGGAATTGCTGAGATGTTAAGGCTTACTGGGGGAATTGCAGAGATTTCAAGGCTTACTGCGGCAATTGCTAAGATGTGAATTCTTTCTGGGGGAATTGCTAAGATTTCAAGGCTTACTGGGAGAATCGCTGAGATGTCAATGCTTACTGGGGGAATTGCTGAGATCTCAAGGCTTCTCAGCAATTCTTAGCAAGTATTAGCAATTGTTAGCTAAGTATTCTTAGCAATTCTTAGCAATTCTTGTCAAGGCTTACTGGGGGAATTGCTGAGATTTCAAGGCTTACTGGGGGAATTGCTGAGATGTCAAGGCTTACTGGGGGAATTGCTAAGATGACAAGGCTCATGGACGATGGCTGAATTGTTGGGGGTGTTAGGTTGTTGGGCGATTGTCAGATAGTCAGGTAGTACGGCTGAAGTAGCTCATGTAATTCAGATAATGAAATAGTACACACAAGTGATGCTGATTTCCGCTAATAGGAAATACCAGCGCATTTATTAAAGGTTTCATTCTTTGATTTAGGCTAATTAAAAGAGAGGGTCTAAGGCCGTCAATGATTTGCATATTTGCTGCGGATAAGAATATGCCCCGGCCAGCGACGATATGCACTAAGAGTTTGTGCTTGAAAGGATCAGCACTATTTGCTGATTGGAAAAGGGTTTTGGGCTGATGAAGGAAACTTTTTTTGGCTGATGAAAGTTCTGATTCATGGCAATTTATTTTTGCCAAAATGAGAAAAGGTATTTCTTGATTTCTTGATTATTTCTTGATTTCTTTTTCTCCATTAGGAAATCAACATTTTGGATAAATATAGTAAGGTTACTCTTGTGTCAAAATAAAAACCAATTGGTGTCATTTTAGGGCTCCCCAGCGGGGGGCTAAATGGCTAGTCCTATATACTAAAAATGTGATGTCTATGTCGGTATGCGATAGATTTCAGAAAAATTGGCTCAACCGATTTTCTTCAAACTTGCACCATTTGATCAGAAATTTTCCTGGCACGGTACATGCATCCTGGCTAAGAAATTGCTCAATGTTAAAGGGATTAAATATTCGAAAAACATGCTTTTTTGCAAAGGTCAAGCCAAATTTTCGACTTGAAATGCATTGTAAGAATGCTAGAGAAAAAACTGACTGACTGAATTCCGATTGTGCTAAAGATTGCATCACAACAAGTTGAAAACAGTGCCGAAGAAATGCACACACGACTTGATTGAAATTGCGTAACCATATTGCTAACTTAAATTGAGACTGATACTGGCTGACTGAGAAATTGATTATGTCATAACTTTTTACTCCAATTGACTTGCTGTAAGAATTGAATTATAAGGGCCACAATTCATGTTCTCCAATTGAAAAGAGATAGCCCTGATGCGAACAGACTGGAATGCTAATGTAGCGACCTGGGTTCGAATCTCAGTAGTGCAAAAAGATTTTTTTTATTAAAACACCTTAAAAACACAACAAAACTGCTAAACATCAAAGAAGCGCAATGTCAAACATAGAAGAGCCAACATATCGAACATAAAAGAGTTACCATGTCAAACATAAAAGAGCTACCATGTCGAACATTAAAGAGCTACCATGTCGAACATTAAAGAGCCACCATTTCAAACCTAAAAGAGCCACCATGTCAAACATTAAAGAGCCACCATGTCGAACATTCAAAAGCCACCATGTCAAACATTAAAGAGCCACCATGTTGAACATAAAAGAGCCACCATATCAAACATAAAAGAGTTACCATGTCAAACATTAAAGAGCCACCATATCGAACATTAAAGAGCAGCCATGTCAAACATTAAAGAGCCACACTGTCAAGCATTAAAGACCCACCATTTCAAATCTAAAAGAGCCACCATGTCAAACATTAAAGAGCCACCATGTCAAATATTAAAGAGCCACCATTTCAAACCTAAAAGAGCCACCATGTCAAACATTAAGAAGCCACCATGTCAAACATTAAAAAGCCACAATGTCAAACATTAAAGAGCCACCATTTCAAACCTAAAGGAGCCACCATGTCGAACATACAAGAGCCACCATGTCAAACATTAAAGAGTCACCATGTCAAACATTAAAGAGCCACCGTTTCAAAGCTAAAAGAGCCACCATGTCGAACATTAAAAAGCCACCATGTCAAACATTAAAGAGCCACAATGTCAAACATTAAAGAGCCAAAATTTCAAACCTAAAGGAGCCACCATGTCGAACATTAAAGAGCCACCATGTGAAACATAAAAGAGCCACCATATCAAACATACATGTAAAAGAGTTACTATGTTAAAAATTAAAGAGGCACCATGTCGAACATAAAACAGACACTATTAAGAACATTAAAGAGCCACCATGTCGAACATTAAAGAGCCACCATGTCGAACATTAAAGAGCCACCATGTCAAACATAAAACAGCCACCATTTCGAAAATTAAGGAGCCACCATTTCGAAAATTAAGGAGCCACCATGTCGAACATTAAAGAGCCACCTTGTCAAATATTAAAGAGCCACAATGTCAAACATTAAAGAGCCACCATTTCAAACCTAAAGGAGCCACCATGTCGAACATTAAAGAGCCACCATGTCGAACATAAAACAGACACCATTAAGAACATTAAAGAGCCACCATGTCGAACATTAAAGAGCCACCATGTCGAACATTAAAGAGCCACCATGTCAAACATAAAAGAGCCACCATTTCGAAAATTAAGGAGCCACCATTTCGAAAATTAAAGAGCCACAATGTTAAACATTTAAGAGCCACCATTTCAAACCTAAAGGAGCCACTATGTCAAACATAAAAGAGCCACCATATCGAACATAAAAGAGTCACCATGTTAAAAATTAAAGAGCCACCATGTCGAACATAAAACAGCCACCATTTCAAAAATTAAAAAGCCACCATGTCAAACATTAAAGAGCCACCATTAAGAACATTAAAGAGCCACCATGTCAAACATTAAAAAGCCACCATGTCGAACATTAAAGAGCCACCTTATCAAACATTAAAGAGCCACCATGTCGAACATTAAAGAGCCACCATGTCGAACATAAAAGAGCCACCATATCAAACATAAAAGAGTTACCATGTTAAAAATTAAAGAGCCACCATGTCGAACAATAAAGAGCCACCATGTCAAACATAAAACAGACACCATTAAGAACATTAAAGAGCCACCATGTCGAACATTAAAGAGCCACCATGTCGAACATAAAAGAGCCACCATTTCGAAAATTAAGGAGCCACCATTTCAAACCTAAAAGAGCCACCATGTCGAACATTAAAAAGCCACCATGTCGAACATTAAAGAGCCACCATGTCGAACATTAAAAAGCCAACATGTCGAACATTAAAAAGCCAACATGTCAAACATAAAAGAGCCACCATGTCAAACCTAAAAAAGCCACCATGTCAAACATAGAAGAGCCACTATGTCAAACATAAAAAAGCCACCATGTCAAACATAGAAGAGCCACTATGTCAAACATAAAAGAGCCACCATGTCAAACATAAAAGAGCCACCATGTCAAACATAAAAGAGCCACCATGTCAAACATAAAAGAGCCACCATGTCAAACATAAAAGAGCCACCATGTCAAACATAGAAGAGCCACCATGTCAAACATAGAAGAGCCACTATGTCAAACATAAAAGAGCCACCATGTCAAACATTCAAGATATACAATTTCAAATGTAAAGGTATAAAGCGCCATGCCAATTTAAAGGAGCCACTATAAAGCTAAGGAAATTGTCGCTCTAGCTACTTATTGTCTGGTGGATGGTTGCTATTTGGGGATGCTATCTATCTGGGGGATGCTTGCTATTTGGAGGATGCTTGCTTTCTGGGGATGCTTGCTATCTGGGCGATGCTTGCAATTTGGGGGATGCTTGCTATCTGAGGGATGCTTGCTATCTGGTGGATGCTTGCTATCTGAGGGATGCTTGCTATCTGAGTGATGCTTGCTATCTGGGGGATGCTTGCTATCTGGTGGATGCTTGCTATCTGAGGGATGCTTGCTATCTGAGTGATGCTTGCTATCTGGGGGATGCTTGCTATCTGAGGGATGCTTGCTATCTGAGGGATGCTTGCTATTTGGGGTATGCTTGCTATCTGAGGGATGCTTGCTATCTGGGGAATGCTTGCTATCTGGGGAATGTTTGCTATCTGGGGAATGCTTGCTATCTGGGGAATGCTTGCTATCTGGGGGATGTTTGCTATCTGGGGGATGCTTGCTATCTGGGGGATGCTTGCTATCTGGGGGATGCTTGCTATTTGAGGGATGCTTGCTATCTGGGGAATGCTTGCTATCTGGGGGATGCTTGTGGTCTTGGGAAGATTTCTTATTGCAATTCACTTCATTTGAGCAGTTTGTCTGTTGTCTTTGTGAAGGATTTTTTGGCTGTCTTTTTGTTACTTGTAGAGAACAGAGATTCTATCCAGATGTCCCCCATCGGGGGGCGAAGATTGCTAGTCCTATATACTAAAAATGTGATGTCTATATATATATATATATATATATGTGATAGATTAGAGAAAAAATGGCTGGATCGATTTTGTTCGAACTTGCACTGTTCGATCAGAAATTTTCCCGTGACTGTACATGCATCGTGGCTAAGAAATTGCTCGATGCTAAAGGCATTAAATATTCGAAAAACATGCTTTTTTGCAAAGGTCAAGCAAACTTTTCGACTTGAAATGCATTGTAAGAATGCTAGAGAAAAAACTGACTGGTTGAATTCTGATTCTGAAATAGATTGCATCATAACTGAATTGTAACTCCGACTTGAATTGAAAATGCAGTGTGGAAGCGTAGCACCAGACTTGATTTAGATTGCGTAACCATATTGTTAACTGATACTGACTGACTGGATATTGATTATGTCATAACTGCTTGGATTTTAAAGTGTTGAATTATATAAGTGCAAAATTTGATGTTATCAAAACGATAAGAACTAGCCTAGAGGTGAACAAACTGAACTGCTTAATGCAGAGACGATGGTTCGAATTTTCATAGAGTATAATTTTTTTGATTAAAGCTTTTCAACGTCTGGAAAACTAAAAGACTTTTTAAAAAGAAGCGTCCTGTAAAAATCATAGAAGCGTCATGTAAAAAATCGTAGAAGCGTCATGTAAACAATCATAGAAGCGTCATGTAAAAATCATAGAAGCGTCATGTGAACAATCATAGAAGCGTCATGTAAAAATCATAGAAGCGTCATGTAAAAAATCGTAGAAGCGTCATGTAAAAATCATAGAAGCGTCGTGTAAAAATCATAGAAGCGTCATTTAAAAAATCATAGAAGCGTCATGTAAAAAATCAAAGAAGCGTCATTTAAAAAATCATAGAAGCGTCATGTAAAAATCATAGAAGCGTCATGTAAAAAAAATCGTAGAAGCGTCATGTAAACAATCATAGAAGCGTCATGTAAAAATCATAGAAGCGTCATGTAAACAATCATAGAAGCGTCGTGTAAAAAATCGCAGAAGCGTCATGTAAAAAATCGTAGAAGCGTCATGTAAAAAATCATAGAAGCGTCATTAAAAACAATCATAGAAGCGTCATGTAAAAAATCATAGAAGCGTCATGTAGAGAATCAAAGAAGCGTCATGTAAACAATTATAGAAGCGTCATGTAGAAATTATTGAAGCATCATGTAAAAAATCATAGAAGCGTCCTGTAAAAAATCATAGAAGCGTCATGTAAACAATCATAGAAGCGTCATGTAAAAAATCATAGAAGCCTTATATAAAAACTAATAGAAGTGTCATTTAAGAAATCATAGAAGCGTCATGGAAGAATAAAAGAAGCGTCATGTAAAAATCAAAAGAAGCGTCATGTGAACAATCATAGAAGCGTCATGTAAAAAGTCATAGAAGCGTCGTGTAAACAATCATAGAAGCGCCATGTAAAAAATTATAGAAGCGTCATGTAAAAATCATAGAAGCGTCATTTAAAATATCATAGAAGCGTCATGTAAAAAATAAGAGAAGCGTCATGTAAAAAATCGTAGAAGCGTCATGTAAAAATCATAGAAGCGTCATGTAAGCAACCATAATAGCGTCATGTAAAAAATCATGGAAGCGTCATGTAAAAAATCATAGAAGCGTCATGTAAACAATCATAGAAGCGTCATGTAAAAATCATAGAAGCGTCATGTAAGCAATCATAGAAGCGTCATGTAAACAATCATAAAAGCTTCATGTAAAAAATCATAGAAGCGTCATGTAAAAAGTCATAGAAGCGTCATGTAAAAAATCATAGAAGCGTCATAAAGAGAATCAAAGAAGCGTCATGTAAACAATCATAGAAGCGTCATGTAAAAAATTATCGAAGCGTCATGTAAAAAATCATATAAGCGTCATGTAAAAAATCATAGAAGCGTCATGTAAACAATCATAGAAGCGTCATGTAAAAAATCATAGAAGCCTTATATAAAAACTAATGGAAGTGTCATTTAAGAAATCATAGAAGCGTCATGGAAGAATAAAAGAAGCGTCATGTAAAAATCAAAAGAAGCGTCATGTAAACAATCATAGAAGCGTCACGTAAAAAGTCATAGAAGCGTCGTGTAAACAATTATAGAAGCGTCATGTAAAAAATTATCGAAGCGTCATGTAAAAAATCATAGAAGCGTCCTGTAAAAAATCATAGAAGCGTCATGTAAACAATCATAGAAGCCTTATATAAAAACTAATGAAGTGTCATTTAAGAAATCATAGAAGCGTCATGGAAGAATAAAAGAAGCGTCATGTAAAAATCAAAAGAAGCGTCATGTGAACAATCATAGAAGCGTCATGTAAAAAGTCATAGAAGCGTCGTGTAAACAATCATAGAAGCGCCATGTAAAAAATTATAGAAGCGTCATGTAAAAATCATAGAAGCGTCATTTAAAATATCATAGAAGCGTCATGTAAAAAATAAGAGAAGCGTCATGTAAAAAATCGTAGAAGCGTCATGTAAAAATCATAGAAGCGTCATGTAAGCAACCATAAAAGCGTCATGTAAAAAATCATGGAAGCGTCATGTAAAAAATCATAGAAGCGTCATGTAAACAATCATAGAAGCGTCATGTAAAAATCATAGAAGCGTCATGTAAGCAATCATAGAAGCGTCATGTAAACAATCATAAAAGCTTCATGTAAAAAATCATAGAAGCGTCATGTAAAAAGTCATAGAAGCGTCATGTAAAAAATCATAGAAGCGTCATGTAGAGAATCAAAGAAGCGTCATGTAAACAATCATAGAAGCGTCATGTAAAAAATTATCGAAGCGTCATGTAAAAAATCATATAAGCGTCATGTAAAAAATCATAGAAGCGTCATGTAAACAATCATAGAAGCGTCATGTAAAAAATCATAGAAGCCTTATATAAAAACTAATGGAAGTGTCATTTAAGAAATCATAGAAGCGTCATGGAAGAATAAAAGAAGCGTCATGTAAAAATCAAAAGAAGCGTCATGTAAACAATCATAGAAGCGTCACGTAAAAAGTCATAGAAGCGTCGTGTAAACAATTATAGAAGCGTCATGTAAAAAATTATCGAAGCGTCATGTAAAAAATCATAGAAGCGTCCTGTAAAAAATCATAGAAGCGTCATGTAAACAATCATAGAAGCCTTATATAAAAACTAATGAAGTGTCATTTAAGAAATCATAGAAGCGTCATGAAAGAATAAAAGAAGCGTCATGTAAAAATCAAAAGAAGCGTCATGTGAACAATCATAGAAGCGTCATGTAAAAAGTCATAGAAGCGTCGTGTAAACAATCATAGAAGCGCCATGTAAAAAATTATAGAAGCGTCATGTAAAAATCATAGAAGCGTCATTTAAAATATCATAGAAGCGTCATGTAAAAAATAAGAGAAGCGTCATGTAAAAAATCGTAGAAGCGTCATGTAAAAATCATAGAAGCGTCATGTAAGCAACCATAAAAGCGTCATGTAAAAAATCATGGAAGCGTCATGTAAAAAATCATAGAAGCGTCATGTAAACAATCATAGAAGCGTCATGTAAAAATCATAGAAGCGTCATGTAAGCAATCATAGAAGCGTCATGTAAACAATCATAAAAGCTTCATGTAAAAAATCATAGAAGCGTCATGTAAAAAGTCATAGAAGCGTCATGTAAAAAATCATAGAAGCGTCATGTAGAGAATCAAAGAAGCGTCATGTAAACAATCATAGAAGCGTCATGTAAAAAATTATCGAAGCGTCATGTAAAAAATCATATAAGCGTCATGTAAAAAATCATAGAAGCGTCATGTAAACAATCATAGAAGCGTCATGTAAAAAATCATAGAAGCCTTATATAAAAACTAATGGAAGTGTCATTTAAGAAATCATAGAAGCGTCATGGAAGAATAAAAGAAGCGTCATGTAAAAATCAAAAGAAGCGTCATGTAAACAATCATAGAAGCGTCACGTAAAAAGTCATAGAAGCGTCGTGTAAACAATTATAGAAGCGTCATGGAAGAATAAAAGAAGCGTCATGTAAAATTCAAAAGAAGCGTCATGTAAACAATCATAGAAGCGTCATGTAAAAAATCATAGAAGCGTCGTGTAAACAATCATAGAAGCGTCATGTAAAAAAACATAGAAGCGTCATGTAAACAATCATAGAAGCGTCATGTAAACAATCATAGAAGCGTCACGTAAAAAATCGTAGAAGCGTCATTTAAAAATCATAGAAGCGTCATTAAAAAAATCATAGAAGCGTCATGTAAAAAATCATAGAAGCGTCATGTAAAAAATCGTAGAAGCGTCATATAAAAATCATAGAAGCGTCATGTAAAAATCAAAAGAAGCGTCATGTAAAAAATTATCGAAGCGTCATGTAAAAATCAAAAGAAGCGTCATGTAAACAATCATAGAAGCGTAATGTAAAAAATTATAGAAGCGTCGTGTAAACAATCATAGAAGCGTCATGTAAAAAAACATAGAAGCGTCATGTAAAAAATCACAGAAGCGTCATGTAAAAATCATAGAAGCGTCATTAAAAAAATCATAGAAGCGTCATGTAAAAAATCGTAGAAGCGTCATGTAAAAATCATAGAAGCGTCATGAAAAAATCATAGGAGCCTCATTTAAAAACTAATGAAAGTGTCATTTAAAAAATCAAGAAGCATCATGGTAGAATAAAAGAAGCGTCATGTCAGACATGAAGGGTGTCATGTAAAAATAAATGCAGCTATAATGCTGTGCTGGGGAGAAAAACTGAGACGTAAAGGCTCTCAAAGAATAACTGAGATTACGGGAGGGGGGTTTCTAGATGTCAAAGCAAAAGTCAGAAGCTACTTCAAGGTTAATGTACTTTACTCAATTTTTTTATTGCATTCTTTGTTGGCTCGCCACGGTGGGGGGGCGCTGATAGAAGCAGAGTCATGTAAAAAATAAAAGTAGCACTACGTATACATAAAAGAAAAGTCATGTTCAAGTTAAAAGATTCATTTGGGAATGGCTACGATGTCAAAGCTTGGTGGAAATCGTTATAGTGCTGTGATTCTTAAAGAAGGAATCACTAAAATGTCAAGGCTTAGGGGAGAAGAGTTGCTGAGATTTCAAGGCTTTAGGTTGGGTTAAAGTTAGGTTTAGGTCAGGTGTGGGTTGAGGGTTATATTTTATCGGGTTTCAAGGTTAACAGAGGATTTTTTAGATTTCAAGGTTTATGGGGGCCATCGCTGACATGTTAAGGCTTACGGGGGGAATAGCTGAGATGTCAAGGCTCACGGGGGTATAAATTAGATTTCAAGGCTAAAGTCAGAAGCTACATGTAGTTTATTGAAAACTTTTTTATTACATTATTTGATGCCTCCTCAGGGGAGGGATCGCTGATAAAAAAAGTGTAATGTAAAAAACAAAAGAAGCTTCATGTCGAAGTTAAGAGATTCATTTGGGAATCCCTACGATGTCGAGGCTTGCAGGGAATCGCTATAATGCTGTAGTAGTGCTATAATGACTCTTAGAGAGAATTACTGAAATTTCAATGTTAGGTTAGGGTTAGGGTTAGGGTTAGGCTAGGGTTAGGGTTAGAAGGTTGACAGATATTTTTAGATTTCCAAGGCTTATTGGGGGCATTGCTGAGATGTCAAGGGGGAAGTTGATATGTTAAAGCTTGTGGGGGGGGGGGAATTACTGACATGTCAAGGCTTACAAGGTTTGACAGGATATTTTTTAAGATTTCAAGGATACATGTAGCTTATTAAAAAAACGTGTATTGCATTTCTTTGGCTCCCCAACGGTGGGCGTAGATTGCTAGTCCTCCTTCCTTCCTCCTCCTCCTCCTCTGTCTTAATACTAAAGTTGGTGCGTTGTTTGTTTGTTTGTTTGTCTGTTTGTTTGTAGGATATCTCCTCCTAGACTACGTGCAACTCAGCGTTGAAACTTATATGGGAATACTGCAAATTTTCCGGAATCGGCTTTAGGCTGTTTTAATCTTTCATTTTTTAATTTTAAGATCCCTAAAAAAGCAGAAATCTGATTTCCTAACCTTCTCTGGACACTTTTTCTGCTCGGAGCTGAAAATTGGCATAAATTTTGAGTGATTACGCCACAACTTTTTCCTATGTCGCCAGTGCATTTTCTCTCCTGTGGGGGAATGGGCGCGTTCTCATTGGCGGCGTGTGTACAATCGGACCCTGGCTCACTGGCTGACTTTATAGACAATTGCGCAACTATTTGTGTTCTGTTTTTTAACAGGAAGCCCTGTGTATTTTTTGCACAGTGAAATTCAGTGCATTTTAATGCATAAACTCGCGAGCATCTTTAGCAGGCAGTGAAGGTACACTCGATATTTCAATGCTTAAAATCAGAAAGTTTCAAACGCTAACTGTTGCTCGATTTTTTAACTTTGAGAGACGAGACTTTTATTGCTGGAAAGAGCTTGCAGCGCTGAGTTCGGGGATATAAGTTTTTTGCTTTAAATATGAAAATTAAATTCACAGCATTCAAGAAAAGATTTTCATACTTTTAGCTTTCTGCAAAGATTGTTCTCATTTTGGAGTTCAATGGGGGTTCGACCGACCCCCCAATAGTTGGTGGGGGGGTTCAATTTCTAGCTGCACTGCGTATTGGAAGGGGGGTCGGTTGCTGTGTATTGGAGGGTTGATTTAGATTGCGCAATCTTTGTGTTAACTTTAACTGAGGCTGATACTGACTGCCTGAGAAATAAGTTGCGCAATTTAATTGGTTCAATGTTTTTACGGCGCCGTTCAACACGCAGCTGTGTGTAGCTCTAACCCTAACCCTAACCCTAACCAATGAATTCTGAGAGCTGGGCTATTTGACGTAGAAATTTCGATTTAGTCCAGTTTCACGGAGAGGATTTCTATTTCGCGGAGAATATTTCGATGGTGTTCAGTTTCACGGAGAGGATTTCGATAGTGTTCAGTTTCACGGAGACGATTTCTGTTGCGCGGAGAGGTGTTGGAAAATGGGATTCCGCTGATGGAGTTCAGGGAATGGAATTCCGCTGATTGGAGTTCTTCCCCTTTCTTCTCCGAAGGAGGAGTTGGCCTCGTATATACTAAAGTTGGTGCGATGTTTGTGTGTTTGTTTGTCTGTTGCATAACTCCTCCTAGAATACTTGCAACTCAGCGTTGAAACTTATATTGGAAAACTGCAAATTTACCGAGGATGGCTTTAGGCTATTTTAATATTGTATTTTTACATTTTAAGATCCCTAAAAAAGCAGAAAACGGTGGTCTTGACCTTTGATAATCTTAATTGTCCCCTCTTTCTGCTTGGAGCTGAAAATTTGCATGAATTTTGAGTGATTGCGCCACAACTGTCTCCTATCTCTACAGTGTATTTTCTCTCCAGTGGGGGGATGGTCGCATTCTCAGTGGCTGCGTGTGTACAATCGGACCCTAGCTCACTGGCTGATTGTATAGATAGACAATTGCGCAACGATTTGTGTTCTGATTTTCAATAGGCTGCCCTGTGTAGTTTTGGACAGTTAAATTCAATGAATAAACTTGCGAGCCTCCCTCTGCTGCAGGCAGTGAACGTACACTCGATATTTCAATGCTTTAAATCAGAAAGTTTCAAACGCTAACTGTTGCTCGATTTTTGAACTTTGAGAGACGAGACTTTTATTGCTGGAAAGAGCTTGCAGCGCTGAGTTCGGGGATATAAGTTGTTTGCTTTAAATATGATAATAACTAAAAATACAGCATTCAAAAAACGATTTCCATACTTTTGCAAAGATTGTACTTATTTTTGCGACAGGTCAGAGATAAAGTTGGGGGGTTCAACGTCTACTTGCCACTGCGTATTGGAAGGGGGGGGCGGTCGCTGTGTATTGGATGGTTGATTTAAATTGCGCAATCATTTTGCTAACTTGAACTGAGACTGATACTGGCTGACTGAGAAATCGATTGCTCAATCTGTTGCTTTAAATAGTTCAATTTTTTATTATTGGTGCCTTTCAACACGCAGCTGTGTGTAACTCTAACCCTAACCCTAACCCTAGCCACTGAATCCTGAGAGTTGAGTTCTGTCTGACGAAGTAAATTTCGATTGAGTCCAGTTTCACGGAGAGGATCTTTTGTCTTCGGAGAGGACTTGGATGATGGAACTCGGGTCATGGAATTCAGCTAATGAAGTTCAGGGAATTGAATTCTGGTGATAGGAGTTCTTCCAATGGGAGAGAAAAGAGAGTAGATATGAGAGAGGAGAGATTAGAGATGACATACAGGAGAGGAGAGAAGAGGGAGAGATAAGAGACAGGAGACAGGAGACAGAAGAGGGTACAGACGAAAGACGAGGGAGAAGAGACAAATAAGGGAGTAGGGGTAGAGATGAGATGAGAGAGAGGAGAGAGAAGAGAGTCACGATATCAGTGAAGAGAGGAGAGAGGAGATATGAGAGACTTGAGAGTCTTTGAGCTATGGTCTTTGAAAGGTTTTGTAAAGAATTTGGAGACGATTTGGAAGATAGGGTTCAAGACATGGAATGTCAGTTGATGGATATTTCAGGGAATGGAATTCCGGTGATGGGAGTTCTTCCCCTTTCTCCTCCGAAGGAGGAGTTCCACTCGTATATACTAAAAATGGTCTGTCTGTGTCTATGTGATCGATTAGACAAAAAATGGCTGGACCGATTTTGTTCGAACTTGCACTGTTCGATCAGAAATTTTTCCGTGACGGTACATGCATCTTGGCTAAGAAATTGCTCAATATTAAAGAGATTAAATATTCGAAAAACATGCTTTTTTGCAAAGGTCAAGCAGCTCTTTCGACTTGAAATGCATTGTAAGAATGCTAGCAGAAAAACTGACTGGTTGAATTCTGATTCTGAAATAGATTGCATCACAATACACTTTATTTATCATCTGTGTACTGGCTGAATTTGACACTCAATTGAATTGCGTCACAGCTTTGAGTGTGAAAGCATAGCGTAGTACTGAATTTATATTACGTAACCATATTGTTAACTTTCATAGACACTGGTACTGACTTGCCTAAGAAATTGATTATGTCATAACTGCCTCGTGTAACTTTTACTCAATTGACTTGGTGTGAGTGTTGAATTATAAGTGCTACAAATTCATTTATAATTTCAATGAGAGCTAGCCTAGATGTAAACAAACTGGACTGATAATGCAGCTACCTGGGTTCGAATCTTAGTAGTGTATAAAAGAATAAAAGTAGCATAAATTTTTTATTGAAAGCTTTTATTAAAAAACTAATTAAAAAGACCTAGGTTATGGATTGTAAACCAAGGATTATTGCACTTGATAAACCAAGGATTATTGCACTTGATAGGCCAAGGATCACTGCACTTGATAAACCAAGGATTATTGCACTTGATAAACCAAGGATTATTGCACTTGATAAACCAAGGATTATTGCACTTGATAGGCCAAGGATTACTGCACTTGATAAACCAAGGATTATTGCACTTGATAAGCCAAGGATTATTGCACTTGATAAGCCAAGGATTATTGCACTTGATAAGCCAAGGATTATTGCACTCGATAAGCCAAGGATTACTGCGCTTGATAAACCAAGGATTATTGCACTTGATAAGCCAAAGATTACTGCGCTTGATAAACCAAGGTTTATTGCACTTGATAAACCAAGGATTACTGCACTTGATAAACCAAGACTTACTGCACTTGTTAGACCAAGGATTACTGCAGTTTATATACCAAGAATTACTGCACTTGATAAACCAATGATTTCTGCACCTGATAGACCAACGATTACTGCACTTGATAGACCAAGGCTTACTGCACTTGATAAACCAAGGATTACTGCGCTTGGCAAACAAAGGATTACTGCGCTTGATAAGCTTGGCACTTGATAAGCCAAAGATTACTGCGCTTGATAAACCAAAGATTGTTGCACTTGATAAGCCAAAGATTATTGCATTTGATACACCAAGGATTATTGCACTTGATAAGCCAAGGATTACTGCGCTTGATAAACCAAGGATTATTGCACTTGATAAGCCAATGATTATTGCACTCGATAAGCCAAGGATTATTGCACTAGATTAGAAAGGGCTATTGCACTAGCTGAGACATCGATTTTTGGACTTGATTAGTAAAGGATTATTGCACTAGCTGAGAAGCTGATTATTGCGCTGTCTAAAAGAGATTATTGCGCTCACTGAGACGTGGATTGTTGCACAACCTGAGAAAGCGATTATTGCATTAGCGGAGGTAACATTTGCACTAGCTACTTGCTGTCTCGCGGATGCTTGCTATCTGGAGGATGCTTGCTCTCGAGGGGGGATACTTGCTATTTGGGAGGGGGGTACTGGCTGCATGTATGGGATTCTTTCTATCCAGGGATGCTTGCTATTTAGGGATTCTTGCTATCTGCAGGATGCTTGCTATTAATGTGGATGCTTCGATAATATCTGGGGGGTGCTTGCTATCTGCAGATGCTTGCTATCTGGGGTGATGCTTGCTATGAGCATTAGAGGATGCTTGCTATCTGCGGTTGTTTACTTTTGGAGGGGGGTGCTTGCTGTCTTGGGAATATTTTCTATTTAGGGGAAGCTATATTTCGTTGTCTGTTTGTTAATTTTAGAGAAAAAGTGATTCTTTCACTTTTTAAACATCTTTGTCCGTGACAATTTTACCCGAATACAAGCTAAGGTGATTTTTAAAAGTGAAGAAGGAATTGGTGTTTAAGAAACTGTGCTTTTTTATTGTTTTCCGTGAACTATTTTTGCTCCTTTCTTATTGGGCGCCCCGAAGGGGGGCCGCGCTAGATTGCTAGTGTTATTCTAATGCTGAACCTAATCCCGTTGTAATACTGAACCTAATGCTCTTTCTAATCCTGAACCTAATGCTCTTCTAATACTGAACCTAATGATGTTCTATTATATACTGGACCTAAAGTTTTTCTAATACTGAACCTAATGATGTTCTATTATATACTGAACCTAATGATGTTCTATTATATACTGAACCTAATGATGTTCTATTATATACTGAACCTAATGCCATTCTATGCTCACACTAATGCTACTCAACCCCTGCAGCCATGAGACCAAACGAGATCCAGGACAGGCTCAGCCTCAGCCACCTGACAGACCGAGTCTGGTACGTGCAGCCCGCCTGCGCCACCTCCGGTGAAGGACTGTACGAGGGCCTGACGTGGCTGACCTCGAACTCCAGAACTGGAGGCAGGTGAACGCCAACTTTTGACTGCGGCATCCTCTTCCGAAGCGTTCTTAACAATTTATTTTTTACCTCTAATTATAAATAATCATATTTTTGTGTTTAAAATGTATCTGTATTATATTATATTATATTACTAAGTAGCTGAGTAGTATCATAGGCGAGTGTGTGTGCATTTTTTAAAACTTTCGCCTAATGTATATTTTGGAGTATTTAATGCCGTATAAGAATTGGATTTCCGATTCAGCGCTGGTGACACCCGCGCCCATGGAGCTGACTGATACAGTAGAAAACTTGCTTTTAAATTTATACAGTAGAGCAAATTTGTCAAAAACTGATGCACTTGTTGTTGCTGTTAAATAGAAATGAAAACAAATTTGCTCGACAATCTGCTCGTTGCATTCATTCGATAGAAAAGTGCGTTAACTAAACACATGAAAATTGTTCCTGGCAACTTTTGTTATTTTTACTTTCATTAGTTATTTTATAAATGAATAAATATGACGTATAGTTGCACTATAAAGCAGGCCTGTTAATTAATTTAAAATAAAATTAATTAGTTGATTGCCACTATTATAAAGGACTTTCGCTAAGCGTCATGGTGATATATTTAATAGTAAAAAATAAACCATTAATTTTCAACTGAAACTTTTTTCCGTGCGTTTAAATCTTTTTGTAAGTGTTCTGAAAATTATTCAACATTATCGATTATTACTACTTACTAAAATAGCTAGATATCTACTCTTTTTAGTAGCAAAAATGGCGTTTTTGATTTTATATTTGAAGGACTGAAAAACAGTATTAAATTTTACAAGATATTTAAAGCTTTTAAAGCGCCAGTCCCCAGCCAGACCGATAAACAGTTTGGCTTTCCAATTTCCCGCGTGTCCGCCTAACCTCCATCCCTACTGCTCTCTCATTGGCTGAGCTAGATTGGGCCGGCTGAGTTTTTGTCCGTCTGACTTGGACCTCTCTCCTTACTGCTCTCTCATTGGCTGAGCTAGATTAGGCCTGCCCTCTAGGCTGAGTTTTCGTCCATCTGACTTTGACCTCTCTCCTTACTGCTCTCTCATTGGCTGAGCTAGATTAGGCCTGCCCTCTAGGCTGAGTTTTCGTCCATCTGACTTTGACCTCTCTCCTTACTGCTCTCTCATTGGCTGAGCTAGATTGGACCTGCCCCCTAGGCTGAAGCTCGTCCGCCTTGCGTTCACTTGTATGGCTGAAGGACAGACAGACAGGCCAAGAGACAGGCTGAAGGACAGACAGACAGGCCAAGAGACAGGCTGAAGGACAGACAGACAGGCCAAGAGACAGGCTGAAGGACAGACAGACAGGCCAAGAGACAGGCTGAAGGACAGACAGCTGAGAGACTGGGAGGTGTTCCATAGTACTGATCAATTATCGCACGCCTGTACAAGCGCATCAACTTTGAACAAAATAAGTAACACAACTCTGCCTATTTTTTTGCTGTCGGCAACTTGCTTATAACTAAAGCTGGTGATTATGTTTTGAAATTTTAATTACCGATATCTGACAAGCAGTTTATTAACAGGTTTGTTAACGTATTCTCTAAAGAGTTTTTATTAATCAAACAGCACTGTTTAACCAAGCAGCACAGCCGTGCAGCAGAAGAGAGGGTACTGCGCCACGGAGGCCATCGCGACAATCCACAGGGACACCAATAAGCGTCCAACTCCGCTGCTCTCGTCTTCGACTAAGCGGCTGCTCACCTTCTCCACGCCCCATTTGCTTAGGCAGGCCTCTCCGGAACAGCATTTCCAATCCGCTTCGTTGCACTGCGCCTCCTCTAGACACCGCGTCTCATCGGTCTTCAGGTTCACGCCGCAGCGTTTCGGCTGATTGCAGGGCTGTGTGAGCGTGTAGAAATCTGATTCATATAGACTTTAGTCTAGGGCACAAGTCTCCTCTCTGCATTCGGCATCTTTTCTATTACACTTCTGCATTTTCATCTCTCTCTGATCCCTATATTCCCATCTCCTCTCTAATATCCCTGTATTCCCATCTCCTCTCTGATCCCTATATTCCCATCTCCTCTCTCTGATCCCTGTATTCCCATCTCCCCTCTCTGATCCCTATATTCCCATCTCCTCTCTGATCCCTATATTCCCATCTCCTCTCTCTGATCCCTATATTCCCATCTCCCCTCTCTGATCCCTATATTCCCATCTCCTCTCTGATCCCTATATTCCCATCTCCTCTCTCTGATCCCTATATTCCCATCTCCCCTCTCTGATCCCTATATTCCCATCTCCTCTCTGATCCCTATATTCCCATCTCCTCTCTCTGATCCCTATATTCCCATCTCCCCTCTCTGATCCCTATATTCCCATCTCCTCTCTGATCCCTATATTCCCATCTCCTCTCTGATCCCTATATTCCCATCTCCTCTCTCTGATCCCTGTATTCCCATCTCCTCTCTCTGATCCCTGTACTCCCATCTCCCCTCTCTGATCCCTGTATTCCCATCTATCTCTGATCCCTGTATTCCCATCTATCTCTGATCCCTGTATTCCCATCTCCCCTCTCTGATCCTTGTATTCCCATATCCTCTCTAATGGGAATTCCTGTATTCTCAACTCCCATCTTCCTTGTATAATTGACATTAACTTAAATAGAAAACAATGACTCAAATCGTTGATGCAGTTACGAGCATATACTCTTCTTAATTTCATTAATCTTGGAGAAAAACGGGATGCTTCAGAACAATACAGGTCGCATGGGATCACGTACCTTGATATCATCATTCGCTGTAGAATTTTCACCCTTAGAAATGTAGCAAAATCTCCGAGACATCAGGGTGGCAGCGGTGTTGCACATGTTGCTTGTGCAACACTCCATCTCGTTCCAGTACTGATCCTGCTTCCGCAACGGGCACTCTACAGCGCAGTCGAAGATGTACCTGCCGAAAAACTGATTGTCGATGCAATTGGTCACGGCGCTATTATTTTGCGTCTTATACGGCTTCACAATGGTTCGACAGGCTCTGGCCAGAGGCCCGCAATCAACGTCGTGCGCCGTTGAACCTATTGAAGTTTTGAAGCATCGAATAGCGAGAACTGGCTTGAACAGAACCAGTTGGTGTACGATACACACAGCTAGCCAATAGGCTGTCAATCTGCCTGATCGGCTACTTTTCCGCGTCGATAACGGCATTCAGTTCTCCTCTATTTTCATTTACGTCGTATAACAAGCAGTTTATTAGTTGAATTGAAACAGTGGATTCAGATAGTATAGTTAACAACCTTTAAGTAAATACGGAGTTGGAAAAAAGTTTGACGATGCTTTTTACCATAGACTCTACAGCAAAGTTTTGAAGATCTATCGTTACTTTACACTTCTGTGTCAAGATTTTAGCTGGCTTTGCCATAGACAATACAGCCAGTGTATGTACACTTCTAGCTTTATTGTACATATACTGCCTTTAATCTGTTGATCGATGTTGTAGAAATGGGCAAATTATAATAGTGCGCGTATGAGCTATGGTACCGCGAAAAATGACAGACTACGAACGGCGGACTCTCAGCGCGACATCCTACAGGATTCCTCATAACCGCCAAAATGTCTCAAAGTTAGCCGTATCCAAGCAAATAGTAGGATCACTGTGCCAGTTGGCGTCAGTCAAAAAGTTTAAAAACCAAATAAAATAGCAGCACAGGCTCTGCCCTGCAGACCCCATGTTTACAGACTACTCAAATTTGACGTCCTGAGAGACGTTCTTAAAATCCTAATCTGGTCCAACAAGCATCAATTTAGTTCATAGCTTCATCTGCAACTGCTGCGGAGGAGAAGCAAGATTAGCCATATGCTAGGCTGTCGAACGAATGCCATTGGCTTGTGATCGAAGCACTCGATAGAGGTTAACACCAAAAAGACATTGCAAGATTGCCAGAGCCTCAGGTCCAACTGCTACTCTTTGCAATTGAGACGAACCCTTTGTTGACGTTGCAGAAAATGCAGCAGAAGTTGAAGGAACAGTTCCAGTTGGCCATCGGACTTCGACTATCAGCAGAGCTCTGGAAAAGCGACTGAAAACTGTTGGTAGACACGCTGACATTCCAGCGGTGCGCAACAACCTGCAGACGGTTGCTAGAAGGCAAGAGCTTGCCGAATGGCTCACGCGCGTTTGGATCAAATTGATGCTTGTTGGACCAAATTAAATGTCACTGCGCCAGCCTTGCTGCCATGGACAAAAGCTCCGCTACATTGGAAAGCGTATCTTGGATTAAGTAAATAATAAACGCCGTTTAATTCGCATTCTGTGGTTAGAATGTCCGAGGCTGCATTTAATGGGTGGTTGTCTGGAATTGAGATTTCAGTTAATAACGAGCGTGCGTAGCGCGAGTGTCAATTTGCCCATTAACTGAAATCTCAATTCCAGACGACATCATTGTCCAAATTGTCAGCTAGGGGTTAGAAATCAAAGTGGGTGGGGGACGGAAATGGGGGTGTGGATTTCACCCACATCTTAATATCTGCCACGTCTATGGTAAAAGCCAAGGGTTAGAAAAAATCAGTTAGTTCAGTTCCAGACAGCGGCAGAACACACGAAATCATAGAGAATGATATGTCTATGGTCAAGACGACGGAGTTTAAAGAGTCGCTGTTCATCGGGAGAGTAGAATCAATTTCATAGAGTCGCGATAGAATGGAAGGCATTCATTTTCCAATCAATTGGCGCAATCTGCCTATCGACGAATCAGGCAATGTCGACTCGTTCGAACTGAACTTTATTTCCGAGACTTCAAACATCGACCGACGCGACGACGACTTTGCCGCGTTCCTTGACTACATTCAAAGTGATCGTTCTAACGATGAACTGCCGTGCCTAGATGGCGAGAAACTTGATGTTAACGAGATGGATCGAGTAGAAATTGAAAGCCTACCTGCCGAAACGAGGAAGCAGATGTACATTCACGGTGAACGCTTCCTTAATTTCCTAGCGAGTGAGAACTACGATAGTCACGACAACCCTGTGGCTAAGTTCAGTTTCAATGGATGCAGCTTTAATCAATGCAAGTTCAACTAAATTTTGTGAGACATTTGTGCGACGAATTAACTATAGCTAAAAGTGTGCTTTTGATTGTTATATGTTAAGTTTAAAATTTACGCGTTAACTTAAAAAATTATACCACTTCTAAAAATTCCAAACAATGACCGGTCATTGCCTTGAACTAAATTACCATAGACATTTTGAACAGTGGTCCCGAGGCGAGCAAACGATATTGAAGCACTTGATTTGTATTTCAAAATTAACATTAAAACACTAATTGTAATCGCATGCAAGACAGTTGAAAAAAACAATAAATTTCAGTCAATAGCTATGCCCGCTACATACTACTATAAAAAGGTAATTTGCCGGTAGCTTAAATATTATTGCACCAATAGGAAGCAAAACGGTTTCTATATTATTAGCAAAAAGAACTATCTTTATAAAATACACAGAGCTAAAAGGCGGGCGGTTACAAAACGGGCTTAGTAAAAAAACGTAACAAAAAGCAAATTATACTACTTAATCAACTGCTTATTCTAAGTAGCGCAAATTCAAATGTGTGATAGATTCGAGTTACAGTGAAAAATTAAACACGCCAGTTCATGGAGCCTCCATCACGTGCCAGCAGAGAGTCAGGGACAGCACCATGCCAATGATCTGCGGGATTCAGTTGTAGTCAGGATAAATATTTATTACAATATCCCCCTTTCAATTATCCAAGCTTCAAGCTAGAGACGTACTATCACCTTTCTGGCACAACTCCGCTCTTTCTTTTCCTAACATCCGCTCTTTCTTTTCCTAACATCCGCTCTCTCCCTCCCCAACACCCGCTCTCTCCCTTCCCAACATCCGCTCTCTCCCTCCCCAACACCCGCTCTCTCCCTTCCTAACATCCGCTCTCTCCCTCCCCAACAACCGCTCTCTCCCTTCCCAACACCCGCTCTCTCCCTTCCCAAAATCCGCTCTCTCCCTCCCCAACAACCGCTCTCTCCCTTCCCAAAATCCGCTCTCTCCCTTCCCAAAATCCGCTCTCTCCCTCCCCAACACCCGCTCTCTCCCTTCCCAACACCCGCTCTCTCCCTTCCCAACACCCGCTCTCTCCCTTCCCAACACCCGCTCTCTCCCTTCCCAACACCCGCTCTCTCCCTCCCCAACATCCGCCTCACCATAACAAGGGCGACGGTGACTCCAACTGCAGCAATTTTTGTCATCTGGGCGTCCAGCTGCTGCACAATACTGAAGTAGCAGCCCTCCGCCTGGCTGCTCCGGGCGCCGCAGGAGGCCGGCACTCCGGCGCGGGCGAGCAGCGGCTGCTGCTGCTTCTGATAGTCCAGGGCGCCTTCCAGGGAGCCGCAGCAGCGAAACTGCGTAACATCGGGTCAGGAGTGGTAAGGGACAGACAGACAGACAGACAGACAGACAGACAGACAGACAGACAGACAGACAGACAGACAGACAGACAGACAGGCAGGCAGACAGACAGACAGACAGACAGACAGACAGACAGACAGACAGACAGACAGACAGACAGACAGACAGACAGACAGACAGACAGACGGACAGACAGACAGACAGACAGACAGACAGACAGACAGACAGACAGACAGACAGACAGACAGACAGACAGACAGACAGACAGACAGACAGACAGACAGACAGACAGACAGACAGACAGACAGACAGACAGACATACAGGCAGACAGACAGGCAGTGCAGCCCAGCTCACCCTGTTCTGTATGGAGTCCATCATCTGCCGGCTGCCAGCATCGCTATAATAATTCATAACGCCGGCCTCCAGCCGGGCCGCGATGGAGGCGCGCATTTTTGATTTGGACGCGTCCGACCAAATGGCGCAGGCCACCAGCAGGATGAAGACAAAAAATAAAACTAGGAAAAACTGCACGATTGCAAAAGAAGTTGCGGATTATCAACAATATATGGCAACTTTTGAGGCTGCTTTTGACTAGAGAAAATCTGGTAGTTGGTGTAGATTCGGGTTGGTGTAGATTCGGGTTGGTGAAGATTCGGGTTGGTGAAGATTCGGGTTGGTGTAGATTCGGGTTGGTGTAGATTCGGGTTGGTGTAGATTCGAGTTGGTGTAGATTCGGGTTGGTGTAGATTCGGGTTGGTGTAGATTCGGGTTGGTGTAGATTCAAGTTGGTGTAGATTCGGGTTGGTGTAGATTCGGGTTGGTGTAGATTCGAGTTGGTGTAGATTCGGGTTGGTGTAGATTCGGATTGGTGTAGATTCGGGTTGGTGTAGATTCAAGTTGGTGTAGATTCGGGAAAGTTCCGTGTTGTCTTAGTTTAACCGACGCCACCTCAATGTGCCATTAATCTACTCTCAGTAGTGTTATTCGCGCACGACAGCAAAAAGCCACGGACGCCACTCACGCTAAACAGAAGGCAGCGGCTCTCGCGAACGGCGCCCAAGCAGCCGACAAAGCCCGTGAGAATCATGACGAGGCCGACGAAGATGAACAGTCCAGCGCCGACATTGGCGCCTGGCGCGTGGTCCGACACGGCCGCTTTGAAGTCGGCGTCAGTGCGGACTGCGATGCCAACGGCCAGGATCACTATGCCCAGAATCTGCGTAAGGATCGACATCAATTTGCAAGGTTTATCAGTTATGCATTTCCCTCCCCAGCATCCGCTCTCTCCCTTCTTAACATCCGCTCTCTCCCTCCCCAACATCCGCTTTCTCCTTCCCCAGCACCCGCTCTCTCCCTCCCCAACATCCGCTTTCTCCTTCCCCAGCACCCGCTCTCTCCCGATCCCCAGCATCCGCTCAGTTCTAAAGCCTATACTACTTCCATACTTACAAGCAAATATGCAAGTGACAGCGGATCCGATACGATGTTTCCTTCCTGCCCATCAGACACTTTGCAAATGCGGCAGGCTAAAAAACTGGCTAATAAAGTGCAAGCCGTACGGGAATTCAAGACTAAAAACCCATGGCGCAGCCTACACAGCCAATGCCCACCCACCACCTGCAGATCCACCGTTCGATCGCAAACTGCGCATGCTTCTTTCGACTTCATTCGAGGCGGCGGGAGGCAGTGTGGAATGTCAGAGATTAGTTATCGATATTCCCTGCATACGCTGAGTCAGCATTGCCCGTCTGACCCATCGCTGACCAAGCAGAAAGAGTGACTCCTTTGTCAAGCTGATAATGCGAGCGTACGTCATCTTTGGATGCTGAATAAATGACAGCAATTTGATTTCTACTGCGGCTTGTCTGCCTTCTATCTATCTATCTATCTATCTATCTATCTATCTATCTATCTATCTATCTATGTATCTATCTATCTATCTATCTATCTATCTATCTATCTATCTATCTATCTATCTATCTATCTATCTATCTATCTATCTATCTATCTATCTATCTATCTATCTATGTATCTATCTATCTATCTATCTATCTATCTATCTGTCTATCTATCTGTCTATCTATCTATCTATCTATCTATCTATCTATCTATCTATCTATATATCTATCTGTCCAGTGACTTGTACAGCTTGACATGCAAACTAAATAACTACGACTCAGCACTTCTCAGTGCATCGAATTTTTCAAATTGTTAAATAAAAATCCGAACTCACGAAGAACAATCCGGTGAAGATGAACATGAACAGGCGGGTCAGCGAGTAGCAGGGACCCCGCTCGGAGGACCTGGGGTCCAAATAGTGGGACTTCGCCCCGGGCCCGATGCCGCTCTCCGTCATGCCTGTCAGGTTGCGGCCCCAAAAGCTGCGTAGTCGACGAAGACAGGGGTTCGAATCGTCGGGCTGGACTTCGACTCTGAGAGAGGGTGGCGTTTTCTTGCGGTTGCAGATACATGTAGATGATAGATAGATAGACAGATAGACGATAGATAGATAGATAGATAGATAGATAGATAGATAGATAGATAGATAGATAGATAGATAGATAGATAGATAGATAGATAGATAGATAGATAGATAGATAGATAGATAGATAGATAGATAGATAGATAGATAGATAGATAGATAGATAGACAGATAGATAGATAGATAGATAGATAGATAGATAGATAGATAGATAGATGGATAGACAGATAGATAGACAGATAGATAGATAGATAGATAGATAGATAGATAGATAGATAGATAGATAGATAGATAGATAGGCAGACAGATAGATAGATAGACAGACAGATAGATAGACAGACAGATAGATAGATAGATAGATAGATAGATAGATAGATAGATAGATAGATAGATAGATAGATAGATAGATAGATAGATAGACAGATAGATAGACAGATAGATATGTACATAAAATCAGGTAAAACAAGCAGGTATTTTGGCAGCTCCAACTGAGCTCAAGAATTTAATTAAGACTGCTTATCTCGCTCTCTACAAAAGTGGATCAGACCGAGCCTTGAGCTGACCAAAAAGTTTAGGCCCAAGCGTCTCATCATCTTTAAAAAGTGAATTTTGCTAACAAATCTGTTACCTGATCGTCCTCTCGGCTCTTGCCATTGTGCTCCAGCAGTGCTCAGAAATATTCTACATTGCTTTAACTTGAAAACTTTTTGTTCTTCTCTATTCTGGCTCAGTTGACCTCTATTTTAAGTATACTTCTTACACTGCACAGAAACAGGAGTCCAGAGCCAACCGACATGCAAGCCTGACCCACGCTCTGGTCTCCGCACTCCCCAGCCCTCTAAAAAAACTGAGTTCAGCAGAGGAGGCAAACAACTCTGCGCAGAACTCACCGCAAGGCATAAAGAAGCACATCATCTCTGTGCAAACTCGCAGCTGCTTCTCTCAATCCTTTCTTTCAATGCAAATGTTTTTCTTTCTTAGAATGCAACCGAAAAAAGCGTATTTAGCTCGAGGCTCTGTGTACCCCCATATGTAGCGTATTTGTTGGCTGGCTGAAATTAACTTTTTAAGTCCACCTGCTAAACCTGAGCATGCATCCGGTGCAGTGGCATGCTCCGCTGGTCACACCAAACCAATTCAAGTTGCAGCTCTATGTAATTTGCACTTTTATGCAAGATTAATAGTTACTTATATATATTCCTTAAACTCGTACTAGACTTTAGAAAGAATATATTAGGGACGGAGCCCAGAAGCATAGGATCTTGGAGACTGGGATGGCCCAGCAACTGAGGATCTTGGAGACTGGGATGGCCCAGCAACTGAGGATCTTGGAGACTGGGATGGCCCAGCAACAGAGGATCTTGGAGACTGGGATGGCCCAGCAACAGAGGATCTGGAAGGCTGGCCCAGCAGCTGAGGATCTGGGAGGCTGGCCCAGCAACTGGGGATCTGGGAGGCTGGCCCAGCAACTGGGGATCTGGGAGGCTGGCCCAGCAACTGGGGATCTGGGAGGCTGGCCCAGCAACTGGGGATCTGGGAGGCTGGCCCAGCAGCTGAGGATCTGGGAGGCTAGCCCAGCAACTGGGGATCTGGGAGGCTGGCCCAGCAACTGGGGATCTGGGAGGCTGGCCCAGCAACTGGGGATCTGGGAGGCTGGCCCAGCAGCTGAGGATCTGGGAGGCTGGCCCAGCAACTGAGGATCTGGGAGGCTGGCCCAGCAACTGGGGATCTGGGAGGCTGGCCCAGCAACTGGGGATCTGGGAGGCTGGCCCAGCAACTGAGGATCTGGGAGGCTGGCCCAGCAGCTGAGGATCTGGGAGGCTGGCCCAGCAACTGTGGATCTGGGAGGCTGGCCCAGCAACTGGGGATCTGGGAGGCTGGCCCAGCAACTGAGGATCTGGGAGGCTGGCCCAGCAACTGAGGATCTGGGAGGGTTGTGTCATAATCTCGTGATAAAATGAATATAGGTACAAAATTACAAAAAGAACGAATTAATTGAAAACCTCAATAGCTTACCTCTGCTCGCTTATTGGATCTTGCTACGCGGCTAGCAGATGCAGAGAAAAGAACACCTTCCAACTTCTTGTTGAGGAATTCGACCAACAGATAAAGCTGGCCCAAGGGTGTGGAGTCTGCACGGGTAGGAGCGGAGGGTAAGGAAAGACCTTTCATTTTGCCTACAGCGGGGAAAAGGACGCGCTGCTAAGTACAATCCGTACACAAGGCTTGGGGGCAGCACTGACTGTGTACGCTGGTTTTCTTGGCATTGGGTAGGTTCCCCGTGGGGATTGATTTCTGCAGCAAAATCTCTCCCCCAGCCGCTTTGGGATGAGGGGGATAGACAAGAGCGGGGCTTCAGTTTAGTGTAGCTTCAGGATCAGAGATACCGTACCCAGTTAGTTTTTTTGAAAGAAGCGCAACAAAATCGACCATTCGATATGCCCATGATACTACTTTGGTTAGCTTATATTAGTTCATCTCGGCTATTGACTTTTGCAGCCGAAGAAAGTAAAATAATTAGGTAAACTTTAACCAAGCGTTGCAATAGCCAGGAAAGCACCAGTGTCTAAAAATAAACGACTTGAAGAACAGAAACTACTGTTAGTAGCGAGCAGTAGCAAACTACGAGTACTAAGATGTACTGTCATTGTAGAGTGATTCATTCTGACCAGGCTATGTATCAGTGCCATGATCTGCCTTCCGATCTGGGATGGCGGCGGCCCAGCAACTGAGGATCTGGAAGGCTGGCCCAGCAACTGAGGATCTGGGAGGCTGACCCAGCAACTGAGGATCTGGAAGGCTGGCCCAGCAGCTGAGGATCTGGGAGGCTGACCCAGGAACTGAGGATCTCGGAGGCTGGCCCAGCAACTGAGGATCTGGGAGGCTGACCCAGCAACTGAGGATCTGGGAGGCTGGCCCAGCAACTGAGGATCTGGAAGATTGGCCCAGCAACTGAGGATCTGGGAGACTGGCCCAGCAACTGAGGATCTGGGAGGCTGGCCCAGCAACTGACACTCAGGTGTGCTGTGTGCTAGACAGTCAAACACAGGATGCGATCTGACGGAAAAAGCACAATATCGAACTGTTAGTCATAACCAGCACCAATTCCGCATCAAAAACACTGGAGACAAACAAACAAAAGCTTGCCAATTGAATAATTTTTCTTCCAATGAGCGCCACTGCGGCTCGCCAAATGAGAGACAGGGGATTGGCCAACTGTTCGCTGTTAATATTTATTTATTCGAGTTCTCGAATTCAGCCAATCAACAATAAGAACACTGGGAAACTCGCCGGCCATCTGTCAGAACCATCACTGGCTACTGAGCAATCAAACAAGCTGTCATTTACGCAACCAGAGTCGAAGCGGTAGACGACTCGTACTTCCAGTTGCTAGGCAGAGTGCCCCGAGTCTTGTAGTACCTGGCCAACCGGTGAATGCGACTCTCAACCAGAATCAGACGGAACTTCGAGTCCTTGTCCTTGCGATTGCGCTCCAGGTGCTTGCGAATGGCCACGGCCTTCTTGATGAGATAGTACAGATCCTCTGGCAGGCTGGCGGCCAGGCCCTTGGCCTTCAGAATGCGCAGGATCTTGTTGCCGGCCACCCAGCGGGCCTGGGCGACACCATGCGAGTCCCTCAGGATGACACCAATCTGCGATGGTGTCAGGCCCTTCTTAGCCAGCTTGCAGATCTGATCGATGACGTCATCGGCGCTCAGTTTCAGCCAGAGCGGCACAGAGCGACGATAGGGCAGAGCGGATTGGCTGAGGCCTTTGCCGGGTGTGTGCATGCGACCCATGATTGGCTGGTTGGTTGTTGGTTAATCCGGCTAGCACATGCATGCGATAGACGGAGACAAATTTGTCTATTTTTATATATGTACTACTAACACTCACTATATTACTTGCTACTAGTACTATTTAAAGTCCGACAAGACTATTTCATATGAAGATTCTTCATTAACCATGAGCTACACACAAGGAGCTCGTAAAAGCTTGATGCAGGGAGGCATTTGATTAACCCAACCTTCCAATTAGCCAGACACGGGGCATCAAAGTGTAGCATCAGCCAAGTGAATATGGGTTTACAGTAAACTTTCAATGAAGGGCTCTGCCCAGAGCAGTAAACCTTTTTCTTTAACCACAACTGTACACTAAAAATGGCAAATGTGTCATCAATGTATCAATTATGCATGTGATTCTGTATAGCCCATGGTTTTTTTCTACTAAGAAGTGTGCTCTAATGAAAGTTCTCCAGCTTAATAGGTATCTGCTTGGTTTTATTAGCAGGCTTGTCAATAGGCTTGTTACTAAGAAATTTTCAAAAACAATCTGATGTTAAACAATGGGATATTATAATAACCCTCCTATGCTATGATATTGTTGTGGTGTCAACTTTAAAAAGCATTTTTTATATAGGGACAACTAAGTGACACCTATGTACAAGAGCAAAAGAATACTAGCTAAAAAGTTCTACTATTTGAGATCACTTGTTAAGTTATATTGCATATTGTAACAATTATCTAATAAATATATTTAAAGTATTACACAAATGCAAAAATGATTTCAAGTTAAGAATCATAAAAGCTTATATAGATATGTTATAGATGGTAATGGTAAGCTAATTTTTTTCTATTATATTTTCCTTTTGATGAGGTTTTTATATATCTCTTAACAGGTATAGCTAGGGGGATTATAATCATTTCAGTCACAAGACATTTTGGTGACAGTCCTTTTGGTAACAAGCAAAAGTCATTTCAGTGACAAGAAAAATACCCTTTTAGTGATAGCCATTCTGTTTTTTAAATAGAAAATTACCTTGCAAATCTTAAGGGATGCTGAACCTAAATAATGTAATAGTTTTTGAAATGGTTAAGTATTGCTTTGATCCTTTCTAGAAATCTAGTCAAAATGTCACAAAGAGGAAAAAGAAGCAGCCAACCAGCAATTGAGCTAGACTCCCCAATAGGAAGCTCGCTGCCACCAGAACCAAAAGCCCAACGAGAAGAAAACAAATGTTTTGCGTGCCACAATAATGGTGAAGATGGCATACAATGTGAAAGCTGTGACCGCTGGAGTCACCAAGGCTGCTCTGGCCTTCCTAAAGGAGTGTTCACTGCTATAGCTAAAGCTCCTAGTGGTAGCACCAGTGGACTTCTTTGGGTGTGCAAAGATTGCAAGGAACATGCTTGTGCACTCCTAAACGGTATGGAAATGTTAAAAGAACTGCGAGATAAAGTTGATGTGCTAGAGGAAAAGATTAAGGAGCTTGAGAGCATCGAAAGTGGTAAAGAGGAATTAACTTACAACATTAACTTCAACAAAATTGTCGAAGAAGTAAACAGCAGAAATGTCAAGAAAAATTATTTAATTATTTTTGGTCTGCCAGAGGACTCTGATGACAAGGCAAGCCTGCACTGACTGATAAAGGACGGCCTTAAGATCACACTGGAAATGGTACCTATTGTATCTACACAAAGGATTGGAAGGATGGCTCTAGCTTTTGGAAGATTCCCAAGACCCCTGGCTATTTGCCTGGAGAACCCCAATAACAAAGATGCCTATTTTGGCAACCTACAACATCTACGTGAGCCTGGCTCACTATTTGCTAAGGTTAGAATAAAAAACAACCTAACGGAGAGGGAAAGAGCACTCAAGTGAGATGTCATCAAGGAGCTAAAGCAGCAACAAGCAGGCGGTGAGAAGAACATTTGTATTGCCTACAGAAAAGGGGTACCTTTCATAAAAAACTATTGAGCCTATCCTTCTTAAGCCTCTCCTATATTGCTACATGTAAAACAGACCTACAATCCTTTCTTAACAGAAACAAAAAACTATAAGTCCTATTCGGAGGAAGCAGTACACAAAAGACTACCTTTTGAAACTAAACCTTAGGCCTCAAGAAATATATAAAATAAATAATTCTATCAAAAAGATTCTTGAGCACCTAGGAATACTTAAGCAAAGTACACTTTGTACACTTACAATAAGTAGCTAGAATATTGCTGGCTTAATCACTTTAAAGAATTCAGTAGCTATACCAAAACTGAGCCTCATAGAAGAAAACTTTTTCAAACATGACATTTGTTGCTTACAAGAAACCTGGATTATGGACACAATTAGGCAGAGTCAATTTTTAGAGTGTGAAAAACTATTAAAAGACTACAGACTAGTGCTTTCATCAGGCTATAAACTACAAAACATCACTGAAGATAGACCTTCTGGTGGGCTACTCATTGCATATAAAAAAATCATTAGAAAGTACTTTTAAAATAAATCAAATTTTCAAATGAATGTAAAAACTTTCTTATACTATCATTTGAACACATTCTTGACAAAATAAAAAGTTTTATAATTATAAATACCTATATACAACCAACAGCATCCAAGTATTATGACAACAATATTTGGCACAAACTTGATACACTCTTAGATAGGCTCTGCAATAGAGAAAATATTATCCTTATTAGAGACTAATGCACACACACACATAATGACCAAAATATACAAACTATTAATCATATAAATAGTAGAAACATTGCTGACAAATGAGCTACAAGTAAAGATACAAAAACTTGCAAAAATGGTCAAATTATCACAAATACCAAAGATTTACACATAGTAAATTGAAGATCAATCTCTGACTCTGATAGAGATTACACTTTTAAAACAAATAAGGGACTATCAGTCATAGACCTGTGTTTCATCTCAAGTAACATGCTCCAACATTTTATGGATTTCAAGGTCAATGATAGCACAATCTTTAGTGATCATAACCAAATATCTTCACAGTAGAAAAGAAGGTCAACAAAACTCCTAAACAAAAGATAGGTAAAAAATCCTTGTTTTGAGAAAAATATATGAACTAAATGATTATCAAAGACAAGAATTACATCAAAAACCCAAGGTAACTCTGAAAAAATTTTGAGCCTGGCACAGATCAATAGTAATATAAATAAAAGTTTCACACAAGAACTCAGTGTGTATCTTAAATCTCTACAAAATTCAATCAAATATGAGTATAAAGACTCAATCTCTAATACTATGCCTGATTGGCTTAAAGGCATCAGAAATGCCTTTAAACATTCATGTAGAAGATATAAAATGTTTCCTACCAATGATAACCTCACGGAGAAAAGAGAAAAAAGAAGAATCTATGAGAGGCATATAAAAGCATAGAAACACAAACTAGTACTAACCAAAGAAAACAGAATCAATCAAGCTTTCCTAAGGAATGAACCAAAGCTCCTTTGGACACTCATTAAACCACCTGATTGCTTTCTAAATAAGACATTTATAAGCAGAGATTTTATAGATCATTTTAGAAAGCTTGCTACAGAAAGCAATGTTGATATAAGGCTTATATATGATCTGTACTTAGAGGAACCAGTAATAAAAAACCTGGATAGTTTCAATACTCCCTTCACAACAGAAGAAGTTAAGAAGCATAAAGAATCTCAAAACTGACAAACAGCTGGAAAAGATCAGATTTATACCAAGACATTAAAATTCTTTGAAGATCAACTGACAGATACTTTGTTCACTATTCAACAAAATCATAGAACATAGAAAGTTCCTAATAGACTGGATAACAAATACTTTGCACCAAGTATACAAAAACAAAGGTAGCACAAGTGACCCAAAAAATTACAGAGGTATATGTGCTCAACTTACTCTTGGAAATCTTCTATGTTCAATTATTAAAACTAGGCTTGAAGACCTTGCTTATTCAAACAACCTTATCTCAAAGTACTAATATGGCTTCAAACCTAATCATAATACCAGAGACCAATGTTTTAATCTTTGTAATATTATAAACCTAAACATCAGCCATAAGGAACCTCTTCTTATTGCTTTTGTTATGAAAAAGCTTTTGATAGTGTAAACCAGCCAACAATATGGTACAAATCAGCTAAGCAGGGAATCAAAGGCAAAATGATGGATTTAACTAAAAACATGCATGAAAATGCTTGCTTCCTAATAAAAGTAGACGAGTCAAGCAAAGAACCTAAACCTGTACCAATATCAAAAGGGGTCCTTCAAGGCAATCCTGTCTCAACAGTTCTTTTTGAGATCTGCATTAACGATATAATAGAGTATTTAGAATTAACTTGCACTAACAACCACCTGATCAAAGCATTGTATCCACACATTCTGCTCTGCTGACAATTAAGCAGTATTAGCAAAAACCAAGGTGGACTTACAAAGCATGTTTAGAAACATGGAGACTTACTGCAAACAAAACTACTTAAAAGGGAATGCTAGCAAAACAAAGTACATGCAGGTATGCTCAGGGAAGAGAAAAACAAAAGCAAAAAAGGAAAGATAGGCAACTAAACACAGATCAGATAGTCTATGCTCAGCAAGAAATTGAAGAAGTACATGAATTAAAGTACTTAGGAGTTATCTTTACAACAAGAAAATAGTTTTTTTAAATGTATTGCTTATCAAATCAAACAAGGCTGCTCAGCTATGCTCTCACTACTATACAAAGTTAAAGACATCCCTAGATATTATGCCCATCAAATGGCTCTTTAACTCCCTTGTTACACCTGTTGTATCTTATGGATATGAAATCTGGGGGCCTCTGGCTACCTTATCTAAGCTAAAAGATATGGACTCAATCCAAACAAATTTCTACAAACACCTACTCAACCTACCAAAACATGTTAGTAACAGTATGATTCTTGCAGAACTCAATATCTTACCTATCTTATACCATATTTTTAAAATGTACCTATATACTGGCTCAAGTTGGGGCACAAAAAACTCAACAAGACTACTATTGAAATTTTTGAGTCAAGCAGCAGTGTGAACAACCCTTGAAAAGCAAATGTCATAAAAAAACCACAAAGTATAAACCTGGAATACATGACCTCAATGAACCCTAGCCAAAGTTTTAATGAGGATAAATCAATCCTAAAAAGAGAGAGAGCTAAAACAAAATTGGGAAAAAGAACTAGGGGTGAAATTGGAAGAACAAAGTCATTCAAAATATTTTAAGCATGCCCTTAAATACAAAAGGACTCACAGACCCGAGTTGCAAACTTACTTCCCAGGTGTCTTTAGAAACAAAAAGTTTCTAACAACCATGTTAAAGTTAAAGTGTGAATTATTACCTGGAAAATTTGTACAGGAATTGTGTAGGTTGTGTGGTAAAGAAGCTGGAAATGACATATTACACTATGTTGCTGAGTGTTCTAAATTGATTGAATAGTGTCTATAATTTACTACTACTCAAGTCTTTTGAACTGTTTGTCTTTTCTTTTGTTATTAAAAAAAAACAACAAAAAAACTTGTCTTGTTATTTATTGTTATTTTTATTTGCAATCATTTTAAAACTAGACTTCATCATTTTCACAATAAATCTTAGGACAAAAACTAATCTCAAATATATAGTTCTTACTGGCCAAACAAGCTATTTGTCTGAGCCAATTTATTACTACTACTACTACTTTTTTTAATTGAGAATTGCAATCTTTTAAATTTATGTTTTCCAAACCAAATGATCCAGTGACCAGTGAATAGGCTATCTCTACTTTTCTCATGGTTAGAATTTCATAAGGATTCTTTATAGCCTTATGTGTTTATGTGTTTGAATATTCTGGGACAAGTCAAAATGATTTGCACAAAAAGAAAATAATATAATTAGTTTGATTTCTTTTCTTAAACATATTAGGACCTAATCTTTTGACAAAAATTATTAATATGTCTACAAAATATAAATCTTAACAAAATAACTACAAGCTAAGCCTAATATTATGAAGTGCCTACTATCACTAAAATAACTGTACTTATGAAATCTTTAATTTTTCATAAAAAATTAAGTATGTCAATCACAAAAACAACTTGTTACCAAAATGACTATTTGTCACTGAAATGTCTGTCACTGAAATGACTAGTAGCCTACCCAGCTAGAGAACTATTCTATTCTAATAATACCACAAAATCCAAATGGACCTTGTGCCTGTGCTTATGCATTTAGAAGTCTATTAGTTATAGTTATAGGCATAGGTCTAACTCTAAGGCTAATAAAGAAGTTTACATTTATATGGTAAATGAAGATAGAAAAATATGTAAATATTATAAATTGTAGTAGGCCTAGCAGCCTAACAAATTTATAGATAGGCCTAGAAGACTTCCAACTATATCTATATGGCATAACCATAAACCCAGAACCAACTTCTGGGTTTATGGTTCTAATTTTTACTTAGAACTAGAGAGGCAAATTTCATTAGGCCTATAATATAACAATGACTAAAAAAACAATAAAACAGTATTCAAATTAAATAACAAACTTAAATTAATGTTGAATGAAACTTTAACTTTAAAAGTTTATTTAATATTTATTAAGACTAGGCCTAATACACACACACAAGGCTTAGGCATAGGCTATGCAGTATGCAATGCATGCCCTAGTAGTAGTAGTAGTAAATTTGGCTCAGGCTTAAGGAGCCTGTTTTGCCAGTATAATCCGATGTATTTAGTATTTGTTCAAAAGGTTAAATTTTTACACGAGTTACGATGCGAGTTACGGGCTAGGCCCTATTTCAAAAATCACATAGACCTAGCTGTCTTCTACTATATAAGAGTAAGTTTATTAAGTCTTAGAAATTACATTAGCTTTTAGCTTAAGGCGAAGCACTAAAACTGCATACGCGAATAAAATATAGCCATTCGGATTGAGTTGATGATTACATTAACAGAGTACATTATCCAGCGAGTATAAATTGGAATTAAAGGAGTGCTTCACATCCGAGGTTCTTGGGGTTAAAGAACTTAGTAAATTTTAATTATTTCACGTAATTTTTAACTTTTACATAAACCTAAACAGAAGCAACTACTTTCGGAAAACAATAAGTTAGCCTGCATAACATTAACAATAGTTATAACTGTGTTACAGAAATTGATTTGACGGTCAAGGACTTGATACAATTTTTTAAACGAAAACTTCGTCACGTCTGCATCGTTTCTTAGAACGCAAGCCTTATTGGCCTAATTTTGCCTCTACTTTTATTTTGTTAGCTTAAATTAGTGCTCTTCCTTTTTATAGCTCTTAGTTTTGGGGGATTTTACTTCCATAGTTATTGGGCGGCTGGGTCGAATATACTCTACTGGTCGTAATTATAGATTTCTATTATCTGGACTGTTGTTCCATTATTTCTGTTAAAGATAGGCCTAGGCCTAATTGCTCCTGACTCTGACTGGCATTTCTAATCGATTTAATTTTTTACTGACTTGTATTTATTTTGATTATATTTTTATAGACCTATTTGCAATTTGGCTATTTGTTTAGTGTAATATCCGAATTTCTTTATTATATTGTCATGATATTGATGGTATAATAAGAGGTGTCAAAATTTGAGATTTTGTTTGAGACAATATTGAGACGTGAAATGGTTATAGGTCTTGAAATTCAAGACGAGATGAGATGAGGCACGAGGCAATTCTGAAAACCAATTTTTCGAATCTCAAATCAAATAATAGATTCATAGACAACCTAAGTAAAAGAATGTAGGGGCCTATACAAGCGGCAATCTTTTACTTTACTGTCTTTAATTTTTTAAATGGTTCTTTTTAAATTTTAGAACATAAAAAAGTAGGAAGATAAAAGGTACAGGAAGTTGCCAAACTCCTTTCTAGGAAAGAGCTGGCACCAGAGATACTCGCTAAGATGGCTTTCAAACAGAGCTTCGGAAGTGCCATGCATTGCCCGGAACTTTGCCTTGACATGGGCCCACGACCTCTCAATGGTGTTTGTGTGAATTGATAGGTCTTTAGGGTTGGCAAAATAGAGTCAATGATTCACGACATCGTGGTTCTGCAAGCTATTGTAGGCCTGGCATCCGTCAGTAATAATCCGAGTGCCTAGAAGAACGTGCTGCTAGATGATTGATAGCAGCGTAGCAGCATCGCGCCTCAGGCACAATCGTAGTGGGTGCAGAGGGCCTTCCAGCCATCAGTAAGTTGGCTGAAATGAGAAATGCTGGCAGACAAAATGACTGCACACCTATTAAATGAAATGACCTAAAATTAAAATTGTTCAACATTTGCTAGAACTTAACCATTTTGAAAAGGTAATGGCTAGAGTTCTAGCACTAGAACCCATTTTCTAATAGCTATAGATAGATCTAGCATTGGTATTCCACTAATTCTAGTAGTGCAATTCAGTTTATGGGTATAATAGGGAGGCCTATAGCAGAAGCTTTTTACTTTTTTAATGGGTGGTTTATATTGAGATTTTGTTCAGGATAAGATCAAAATGAAACAATGAGATTTAAAAGAAGATACTTCTAATGTTCAAAGATAACTAACAAAGATAATTGCCTGCCTACAAAAGACTGCAAGATCCATAGCCATTAGAAAATGGGTTCCAATATTGGAGCTCTAGCCATTGTCTTTGAAAATTGCCTTTAAAATAGACCTAATTGCTATAGACTTCAATATTTTTATACTTTAATACATAGAAATACAGAGAGAGAGAGAGAGAGAAAGAGAGAGAGAGGAGGGCGTCTCAAGCTTCCTATTGCATATTTAGTGTTATAGCCAAAAACGTTTATAGGTACTAACTAAACTAGTTTGTTAATGAAATAGACCATGGGCAAAACAGTCTAAAGGCAGTTTGTCTATAGCCAGTATAGGCCTAGCCAAAATGGTTTGGAAGCAAAGTGGCTAAAATTCTACTTTTTATTATATATAACATAATAAATAAAACATTGTCCTAGTTTCCTGCATTCAATTACTTTGACATAAATTTTATATAAATGAACCAAGGCACATTTACTATAAGCATATTGTATACTTAAGACATTTGCAAGTCTTTAAACTGTGCAGGTTATAAAAATAGCATTAGTATAGTAATAATAGGTCATCTAATATAGGAGGTTTAAAGCACTTTTTTATCTAGGTAGAGTTAGTACCAGAAGAACTTTTTAAGATAGAGTTAAAAGGATGTTACTAGTGCCATTTGTAGTATAAACTTTACAGATAAACCTTACAGTAAAGCTAATTAATAAATTTTCACTTTAATAAAACTTTAGTAATGCTTTAAGAAACTTATTTTAGGTCTAGTACACTTTAGGTTTTAGTAGACTTTAGTACACTTTAGGTTTTAAACTATAAAGTGTATAACAATGCATATTAAACTTTTTTAAAAGATGAAAAATTTTGCATAAAAGAAAGTTATTAATGATGTAAAAGTTAATTTAAATTGGTATAATATAAAAAATAAACTTGAATTTTCATTACATTAAGCATCTATTATTGATAGATGCCTCTTAAACTTTGGTATATACTAGGCCTATGTGTTTTCAGTTAAGCATATAGGCCTATAAGATCTAGGCCTAAGTTGAAAAGGATTGTATTTATTTTATCAATTGTTATTTTATTCATCTATCTACTAATTGAAGTAAATAGTCTTAGTAACTTTGTCAACTAGCTGATTATAAGATAAACAAAGTTAGTATAGTTAATAGATTATCAACTTACTATCTCTCATCCTCTGTGATCAAGTAATAATTGTATAGACAACTGTATATAAGCAGTATTTAATCATTAAGAAAAAAACAGAATCTACTATCATAGCAAGCAAACAGATTGAATTTGATTAGAACTACCTAGAGGCTCTTCATATTGAACCAAAACCAAAACCAAAACAAGTATAACTTTTTGTCTCCTAAACTAGAGGGATAGTAGTACTTTAAAATTGTTATTATTAAATGGCAATAGCCAAGAAGAAAGTAAAAATTTGTGCAAAGTAAGCCTGTTAAGGCAGTCAAACATTCAGTTAAATAGTTATACTGCTTTTTTTCTTGGAAATCCAAACCGATTCTGGTTCTAGAATCGATTGCCGTGAAGAGGCTCCTAGTTGGAAAAGCTGCAAGATATGTGTATGCAATTGCTTTTGAACAAAGGACACAGTGGAAATCTGCCTTTTTCTACTATTTTGGATTTAACTTTTGAATGATAAGAACTTGAGGATAGGCATATGCTATTAGACTGCTACTATGAGAATAGCATGGGGCCAGTCAGACAAAACTTGACTTCTGCTTGGCCATATAAACATATCCTTACAAAAAGGACTTGTTCAATATGCATCGGCAAAAGGAGGTTCTTAAGTTGAAATTTTGCAAACTTCTTAGTGAGCTAGACTTTGATAGCACCCCCATTCACCTTCAAGTCCCTGAACTTTCACCACAATTGCATATTCATTTTGTGCATCATGTAAAATCGAGATTTTTATCTAATCCACATTGCTTTAGTATGTTACACAATTATAAATGTTTTCTACCATGATTCTTTCACTCATGCCATTTGGGCTCCATCTCAGAAGCAAACTCAACAGCATAGCAGTCCTCAGCTAGACAAAATGAATATTTTCCGACTAGTTGGTGACATGTCCCATCTGGGCGCCATCATCTTGCTGTTATTGAAAATGTGGAAAAGTCGCTCAGTGTCCGGAATCTCTGGCAAGTCTCAGATGTGCTTCTGTCTGGTTTTCATCACTCGCTACCTGGATCTGTTCACCACATTTGTCAGCCTGTACAACACCCTGATGAAGGTGTTCTTTATCGGGTCCAGCGTCGCTACGCTCTATCTGATGTACTTCAAGTTCAAAGCAACCTACGACTCCAATCACGATTCGTTCCGCTTGGAATTCACCGTGATACCCTGCGCCCTGCTTGCCCTGATTGTTAATCACGAATTCTCTGTGCTGGAGATTCTCTGGACTTTCAGCATCTACCTAGAGTCTGTTGCTATCCTGCCGCAACTGTTCCTCATCACTAAAACTGGGGAAGCTGAGACGATCACTTCGCACTACCTGTTCGCCCTGGGCGCCTATCGTGGTCTGTACATTCTGAACTGGATCTACCGCTACTATGCCGAGAACTTCTTTGATCTTATCGCCATCGTGGCTGGCTGTGTCCAAACCTGCCTATACGGCGACTTCTTCTACCTGTACGTCACCAAAGTGCTCAAAGGCCGCAGCATCAGTTTGCCAGCCTAAATTATATATAAAGAACGAACACTGAAACCAATAATACCTAGTTTTGAAACTATATATTATCTTGATTGATTAATTAATCAATTTATTGTGTACTAATTATAGGTGAGTAGGTTAATTCGCGAGAATAATAAGTTGTTGACTTTTAGAGTAAAAAAAATAAAATCCATTTTTCAATTTTAATGTTCGCTGTACTACTCTAAGCAATAGACTGAAGCAATTCATTTTATTAACTATTTTGAAATGCACTCAAACAAAACTTTTTTGGTGCCAGAAGAATTTCTCATTGTGTTGCTGTTGTGTTCAAATTTAATAATAGAAATCTTTTGCTGAAAAAGCAATAAGCAAAAAAACAAGGATCTACCGCGCATCGCCTTGCAAGCCTTTTGCCCCTAAATATTCGGTGATTCTTTTTTGTGTCCCATTGTCTGTTCTTGTTAGCACAATTTCACTACTGTAGACTTACGGAAGTCAGTTGAAACTGGGCAATCATATTTACGAGATAGTTCTGTAGGCATTCACGGTCAGATTTAGAATCTGTTTGAAGAATTGTTTTTGAAATTTCTCTATGTCATGTCCTGTGTTTTATGTTTTTATTATTTACTATTGTTATTATTATATTGCTAATTTGGTGGTGACTTGGAGATTCCCGCCGCATGCTTATCAGTGTTGAATGTGTTTTAATTGACTTTGCTTTATCCCTCTCTGCTTCTGCCCCTTCTCTGCTTGGAACTGTTGAGCGCTTTTCTTGTTTTTTTGTCTTCTTCAAATTGTTAATCATTTTTAATAGTAATAATTCTTGTATTGAATTGTCTTCTTCGTCTGCTTTTGTGGCTGCTTTTTTATTATAAAACTAGTTACATATTTATTTTCATTTAGGGTGGCGAGACCATTTAACATGCTTTCCTTTGTCTTTTCTTCTCTTGTTTGTTTGTTTTTTAAGCTCTGTGTCTGCGGTTTTGCACACAAGGATCACTAGGGCTGGGAGAAGCCTGTGCTAGCTGTGTAGCAAATTTATTAACATAGCGGGAAATTTCTCTGCGATTCTGATTTGAATTTTTTAAAGATTTCCATGGGGAATTACTTGAAGATTCTCAATTGGAATTTCTAAAAGATTCTCATGGGTAATTTTTATAAGATTCTCATGGGGAATTCCTATAAAATTCTTCTGGGGAATTCCTATAAGATTTTAATGAAAAATTGCTTTATGATCCATATTCCCTACTGAAAGTGGAATATGAAAATAAGCCCCTAGTTTCACTGAATAATATTAGAATATTAGCTATATTTATTCATATTTGGCATAAGTATTTAAAGCGTTAAATTCTCTCTAACTTGTGAAGTGGTCCTTGAGGTTATAATGATATGAAAAATTAGTAAATTGACTTCATTATCACCTTCTTCATCGCTAGGTTCTGCTGTTCCTAACTCGGCTAGTTCGCGCCTCTCTCTCTCTCTCTCTCTCTCGTTGTTCTTTGATTTGGCCATTTCTTTCCGTCTTGTGTGTGTCTAAAATCTGACAAAATGTTTCTGGTTGTGTCTACCGGCATTATTTGATATTAAATTTAGTCATTATACTACTACTACTACTATATACACGCATTAGTTTGTGTTCCTAAAAGAAATTGCATGCACTATTGTTTATTATAATAGTAATATAAATAAGCTTTATTGTTTGCCAGTATAGCGTAGTCCTATCTTTAAGACTGAAATTCTAGCTCCCCGCAGTGTTAGCCAGCTGTCTCTCTCAAGCCCTCGCAGTCACTCTCATTTGTCACTCGATTTCTTCAAATTGTTTCAGCCAGCTCGGTAGTAATTATTGCTCTACAATAAATAAACCTGTGGGGCGAATGCTGCAGAATAAAAATGCCGGTTTCACGCGACTTCTTGTTTGTGTTAGACTTACTTCACAACTGTATTGTGTATTAATTGGTAAAGCTATGGTATAGCTATATTGCGCCTGTAGGCTGCCGTGTTATCCCTGTGGGCTGCCGTGTTCTCCCTGTCTATCCTGTAGGCTGCCGTGTTCTCTTTGTGGGCTGCTGAGTTCTCCCCGTCTATCCTGTAGGCTGCCGTGTTCTCTTTGTGGGCTGCTGAGTTCTCCCCGTCTATCCTGTAGGCTGCCGTGTTCTCTTTGTGGGCTGCTGCGTTCTCCCCGTCTATCCTGTAGGCTGCCGTGTTCTCTTTGTGGGCTGCTGCGTTCTCCCCGTCTATCCTGTAGGCTGCCGTGTTCTCTTTGTGGGCTGCTGCGTTCTCCCCGTCTATCCTGTAGGCTGCCGTGTTCTCTTTGTCTATCCTGTAGGCTGCCGTGTTCTCTTTGTCTATCCTGTAGGCTGCCGTGTTCTCCCCGTCTATCCTGTAGGCTGCCGTGTTCTCCCTGTGGGCTGCTGCGTTCTCCCTGTCTATCCTGTAGGCTGCCGTGTTCTCCCCGTCTATCCTGTAGGCTGCCGTGTTCTCTTTGTCTATCCTGTAGGCTGCCGTGTTCTCTTTGTCTATCCTGTAGGCTGCCGTGTTCTCCCTGTGGGCTGCTGCGTTCTCCCTGTCTATCCTGTAGGCTGCCGTGTTCTCCCTGTCTATCCTGTAGGCTGCCGTGTTCTCCCCGTCTATCCTGTAGGCTGCCGTGTTCTCCCTGTGGGCTGCTGCGTTCTCCCTGTCTATCCTGTAGGCTGCCGTGTTCTCTTTGTCTATCCTGTAGGCTGCCGTGTTCTCCCTGTCTATCCTGTAGGCTGCCGTGTTCTCCCCGTCTATCCTGTAGGCTGCCGTGTTCTCCCCGTCTATCCTGTAGGCTGCCGTGTTCTCCCCGTCTATCCTGTAGGCTGCCGTGATCTCCCTGTGGGCCGCTGTGTTCTCCCCGTCTATCCTGTAGGCTGCCGTGTTCTCCCCGTCCCTCCTGTAGGCTGCCGTGATCTTCCTGTCCCTCCTGTAGGCTGCCGTGATCTCCCTGCCCATCTTGTAGGCTGCCGTGATCTCCCTGCCCATCTTGTAGGCTGCCGTGATCTCCCTGCCCCTCTTGTAGGGTGCCGTGTTCTCCCTGTACATTCTGTAGGGTGCCAAGATCTCCCTGTCCCTGCAATGCTCTTGTCCATCTGTCCATCCCGCAGGCCTAACAATGAGCGTCTGGAAGCGGCTCCAGCGGGTCGGCAAGAAGGCCGCGAAATTCCAGCTGACGGCCTGCTATCACGGCCTGACCGTGGAGTGCGGCCGCGCCTACCAGCCGCACCGCCTGGTGGTGGTCTGGACCCGGCGGAACCGGCGCTACTCCACGGACCCGGCCGTGTGGACCGCCAGCCTGGCCAACCCGCGCCAGTGCTGCGTGTCCTGGGAGCCGCCAGAGAACGTGGAGATCACTTCTATTCTGTATCGCGATCCTAAGCGAGCCGAATACGAGAGCAAGGAGTGGACTTTTGTGGTGGAGGACCAGATGGCCAACGGCAGACGGAAGGCCATCGCTTCGCGTCCGGTGGATCTGCAGAAGCTGTGCGTTAGCAACGGCGAGGCCAAGCAGACTCCTCTGACAGTGAAACTGAAGCCCGGGAGCAAGAAGGTGAGGCCCTCCTCTCCTAGCCTTTCGACTTTTCATTTCAAATCCTCCCAGATCCTCAGTTTCTGGGCCAGCCTCCCAGATCCTCAGTTTCTGGGCCAGCCTCCGCCTCCCAGATCCTCAGTTTCTGGGCCAGCCTCCCAGATCCTCAGTTTCTGGGCCAGCCTCCCAGATCCTCAGTTGTTGGGCCAGCCTCCCAGATCCTCAGTTGTTGGGCCAGCCTCCCAGATCCTCAGTTGCTGGGCCAGCCTCCCAGATCCTCAGTTGTTGGGCCAGCCTCCCAGATTCTCAGTTGTTGGGCCAGCCTCCCAGATCCTCAGTTGTTGGGCCAGCCTCCCAGATCCTCAGTTGTTGGGCCAGCCTCCCAGATCCTCAGTTGTTGGGCCAGCCTCCCAGATCCTCAGTTGTTGGGCCAGCCTCCCAGATCCTCAGTTGCTGGGCCAGCCTCCCAGATCCTCAGTTGTTAAGCCAGCCTCCCAGATCCTCAGTTGTTGGGCCAGCCTCCCAGATCCTCAGTTTCTGGGCCAGCCTCCCAGATCCTCAGTTGCCGGGCCAGCCTGCCAGATCCTCAGTTGTTGGGCCAGCCTCCCAGATCCTCAGTTGTTGGGCCAGCCTCCCAGATCCTCAGTGAATTTTTATACACAGCTATCAGTGTTGGTCACGCCCATCGCTTTCCCCATGCACCTGCCAGGTGACGTCAGTGACGCTGTCCCTGACCCTGCACTCCGTGCTGCTCGACAAAGAGAGAGACGCCCAAGACGAGGACATGGTGTCCATCGCCTCTCTGATGTCTCTGAATGACAGCCGGCGAGACTCCGGCGGCGCTGGACGAGGCGGCGCCGCAGCGGCGACGGGCGCCGGCGCGGGCGGCAGCTCTGAGATCGCCAACCTGCGCGACTTTGACGACGAAGTTGACGTCCCGTCACCCAGCGACAACGACGCCAGCTTCAACCGGCTTGTCGAGCGCCTTCGCGGCCTCGACGCCGACACCGAGGCAACCGGCGGCGCGGCTGCCACTGCTGCTGCTGACGACGAATCGCCGACCGGCACGCCGACTAACGACGGCGACGCGGGCAAGATTTCTGGCGTCGCTGCGGCCGCTGAAGCAGCCTTCGTCGCGTCGCCGGCCTCTCCGAGCTTGCCGTTTGCAGCAACAACAGGCGGACATGCCGCCCCCACGGAGGTGGTCGGCTCGGCGGCCAGTCAGGTGACATCTGTTTGTCTTGTCACTTTTCTATCTAGATTTTATGCACTTATCTAAGCACTCTTCTAACTATTCTTCTGAGCACTCCTAGCGACCCAATCCCTTTCCGAGCATCTCCCAATCAAGCCCTCTCGCTCCACTAGCGCCTGTCACTACTCGTCTAAGCACTCCCCTTTCACTCTTCAATATCTGTGGACATAGTAACCATCGCCTTATGTACTATCTCAGGATTTGCTCGCCTGGGCCCAGTCCGTCACAGCCGGCTACAGAAACAGAGGCGTATTCGTCAACAATCTCACGACATCGTTTCGTAACGGCCTGGCCTTCTGCGCCATCATTCATCACCACCGGCCCGACCTGCTGGAATTCGCCGGGCTGAAAGCGCACGACTTGCGCGAGAATAATAGGCGGGCCTTTGAGGCTGCTCACCAGCTGGGCGTGCCGAGGTAAGCTGTCTATTTTTAATAGAGATGAGATTCTCCCTGATTAGGATCACCTGTCTGTTATAGAGATGGGATTCTCCCTGATTGGAATTACCTGTCTTTTATAAAAATGGGATTCTCCCCGATTGGGGATCGCCCGTCTATTATAGAGATGGGATTCTCCTTGATTTGGAATCACCTGTCTGTTATAGAGATGGGATACTCCCTGATTGGGAATCACCTGTCCGTTATAGAAATGGGATTCTCCTTGATTGGGGATCACCTGTCTGTTATAGAGATTGGATTCTCCTTGATTTGGAATCACCTGTCTGTTATAGAGATGGGATACTCCCTGATTGGGAATCACCTGTCCGTTATAGAAATGGGATTCTCCTTGATTGGGGATCACCCGTCTATTGTAGAGATGGGATTCTCCCTGATTGGGAATCGCTTGTCTATTATAGAGACCAGCGATCCCAGTAACCAGGGATTACCCACCCTGCAGGGATTCCCCATTGCTGGGGATCACCTGTTCATTAAGGATGAGATTCCCCCTAAGCGGGAATCCCCTGTCCACCAGATATGCTTGCACCTTTGCCCCCAACCTCTGCAGGGTGATGGACCCGGCCGACATGGTGATGAAGACCATCCCGGACCAGCTGCTGGTGATGACTTTCCTGCACCAGCTGCGGGCGCATTTCACTAATCAGGAGATTCGCCTGGTGTCCCGTCTGGCCTCGTCGGAGAGCAGCTACACCCTGGCCCAGCCGGATGAGGACAAGGATGCTGATCACAGCGATGGCAATGGTGATAATACGGACCATACTGATGAAGCTAAGAAGCTGCAGACTACTGCTAAACAAGTCGACCAGGCCTCAGGACAGGTGGTCAAGCAGCAACAGCAGCAGCAGATGCCGAAATCGAAAACCGACTCCGCCGGTTTGTCGACAGCCACCCCCGCCGCCTTGCCAACAAGTTCGAGCGCCGGCCGCGGTTTCAAAGAGCTGCGCCGGGAACGCGACCGCGATTTGGCTACGCGGGCCGCCAAGGAGATCCGCCTGCTGAGCAGCTACAACACTGACGGCACCGTCCGGGATCAGGTGTCGGCCGGGTCGACCGTAAGGCAGAGCGGCGCCAACTTCCAGCTGAAATCCGACGCCAAATCGGCAGCCAAGAGCGGCGCTGCTTCGCTGAAGAAGGCCGACGAAGAGAGGAAAAGAGGTTTCAGCGGCGATGAGGAGAAAACCGTGGAGGATGCTGAGGACGAGGACAATGATGAGGACGCGGCCAGGCCGTCGTCAACGGTGCTGTCGAATTTCAACCGGGTGCTGGACACTTCCGCCTACGTTGCTTCTGAGAGGCTGGCTTTGGAAGCGGAACAGAGCGACATCGACAGTCAGGCGGAGGTGCTGGAGAAACGGCTGCGCGGCGTGCTGTGCGGCTCCAGCGGCTCCAAGGACGAGGAGCAGCCCCTGCTGACCCAGTGGTTTCAATTGGTTGGTTGATGCTGTATATTATTGTGTGCCAATATGGTGAGATTACGGTGAGATATGATGAGATAGCTACATAGGGTGAGATTTTGAAATTCAAACCTAAATAGGGGTGAGACTTTGAAATTCAAAGCTACACAGGAGTGAGATTTTGAAATTCAAAGCTACATAGAGGATGAGATTTTGAAATTTAAAGCTACATAGGAGTGATATTTTGAAATTCAAAGCTACACAGGAGTGAGATTTTGAAATTCAAAGCTACATAGGGTGAGATTTTGAAATTCAAACCTAAATAGGGGTGAGACTTTGAAATTCAAAGCTACACAGGAGTGAGATTTTGAAATTCAAAGCTACATAGAGGATAAGATTTTGAAATTCAAAGCTACATAGGAGTGAGATTTTGAAATTCAAAGCTATATAGGAGTGAGATTTTAAAATTCAAAGCTACACAGGAGTGAGATTTTTAAATTCAAAGCTATATAGGAGTGAGATTTTAAAAATCAAAGCTACACAGGAGTGAGATTTTTAAATTCAAAGCTATATAGGAGTGAGATTTTTAAATTCAAAGCTATATAGGAGTGAGATTTTAAAATTCAAAGCTATATAGGAGTGAGATTTTAAAATTCAAAGCTACACAGGAGTGAGATTTTGAAATTCAAAGCTATATAGGAGTGAGATTTTAAAATTCAAAGCTACACAGGAGTGAGATTTTTAAATTCAAAGCTATATAGGAGTGAGATTTTAAAATTCAAAGCTACACAGGAGTGAGATTTTTAAATTCAAAGCTACATAGAGGATGAGATTTTGAAATTTGAAGCTACATAGGAGTGAGATTTTGAAATTCAAAGCTAATTACAGAGATTAAATGACAAATTCGAGATTTTTGTCCTATTAAACTCACAAATCCTCACAAACGTAATCCCAGGTGAACAAGAAGAATGCGCTGATCAGGCGGGCCCGCCAGCTGGACATGCTGGATCAGGAGCAGGACCTCGAGAAGCGCTACCGGATGCTCGAACTGGAGCTCCGCGGCGTCATGAGCGTAGAGGATTGGCAGAAAACCGACGAGGAGCGGCGCCGAGAGGACCTGCTGCTGCGCGACCTGATGGACATTGTGCGCAAGCGGGACGAAGTGGTCCGCGAGATGGACCTGCACGAGAGGGAGATTGTCAAAGACTTGGACATCGAGCGGAAGGCCATGGAGCGGCTGAACAGGGGCAGCGGGGCCGGTAGCGGCCGGACTTGCTCCGTTCAATAATCAGTCTTTTAGCCTGGAGTTTCTATCCGGCATCGCTTTAATTTGTTGATTTCGTTGCTTTTTCACTCATTCTAAGCCATGCTGATCAATTTGAAGCTATCGCCTTCAAGAATCCCCCACGTGGACCCTAAATCGCCCCTGAATCGTCTTGAAGAATCGCCCCCAAATCGCCTTCAAAAATCTCCCTTAAATCGCCTTGAAGAATCGCCCCTAAACTGCCTTCTAGAATCGCCCCTGAATCGCCTTCAAAAATCTCCCTTAAATCGCCTTCAAGAATCGCCCCTAAATCGCACTTCAAGAATCGCCCCTAAATCGTGTAATTCCGTGCAGTTTATACCTAATTTTCTAAGATTTTCATGCTTATAATCATTTTTAAAACGAAGCAGCCTACATATTCCCGCACTTATGCTTCATCCCGATCTCTTTTCTATTCTGTTTTGTAAAGTTTTGATGATTTTTATCAACGTGTCCGACAAGTCGATTCTTTCTTAGAAAGATATCGATTTCTTCTGCACATTTCTGCTTCAAGTATTTGCTTTCCCCGTCAATCTAGATGTACAGTCAGACTGTTTTTACATAGATATTCATATCTACTGGCATATATTTTAATAGATTCTAATTTTTATTATACAATCAAAGTTGACTTCGCCTGTAATCTGTGTGCAATATCGTTCAACATGTACAGGTATGCTCTGGCTTTATTAGCGTATAAACTCTCAACAGATATTTTAGGATGACGGTTACACCACTCCAGGCTTCCACAGTGTTTGAAGGAACTTTCAGCTCTTAATAATTCTAGTATTTTATATGGCCGCCATAGCAACTATTATGTTACTGTCACAAAGCTGACTGGTGAAGCAGTCATTCTCTTATCTAATGGTTTAGCCACACATTGGAATAACTGTATGTCACTTGCAAAACTGCACTCGTCTACTCTTTTTCAGTAGCAAAATCAGCCTTTTTGCCTTAATAGAAATATTTAGTAAAATTAAATAAGATTATTTACAGATATATTAAAGTTTTAAAGCTGCAACAATTGCCTCTGGCTTTCTTCAAGCAGAGCATCTTCTAGCATCTTCACCCTGTTTGAAGCTGCACCCAACTGTGCGTGAGCATAGCGAGCAAGAGATAGGGTGGCGCCACAGCCACCAGCCAGGTCGATGAACAGTTTGGCTTTCCTTTCCTCTCTCCCCGCTTGTGTCTTGATTTTGACTTCTCTCCTTGAGGCTCTTCACGGCAATCGATTCCAGAACCAGAATCGGTTCGGATTTCCAAGAAAAAAAGCAGTATAACTTTTTAACTTTGTTGAATGTTTGACTGCCTTAACAGCCTCACTCTGCACAATTTTTCACTTTCTTCTTGGCTATTGCCATCCAATAATCACAATTTTAAAGCACTAAAATCCCTCTAGTTTAGGAGACAAAAAGTTATACTTTACAAATTGGTTCTGGTTCTAGAACCAGAACAAGCAATATGAAGAGCCTCCTTACTGCTCTCTTATTGGCTGAGCTAGATTTGGCCTTGCCCCCCAGGCAAAGTTTCGTCCGACTGACTTTGACCTCTCTCCTTACTGCTCTCTCATTGGCTGAGCTGGCCTGCCCACCCCCATTGAGTTAAAAGTTTTTGTTCAATGCTCTTGAGGAAGGAAATCAATTTAATTAATTAACTACTGAAAATAAGTTGACGTTCTGCGTTTTTCACAATATTTTAAAACTTTTTTTGCCAGTGACATATCTACCGTGGTCCGTAGTTTTTTTCTAAGATCTGTTTTTGACTTGTCAATGAGTAATGGACACTAACTTCGCTATTTATAGAAATTCAATGATAGAACACATACTCCTGTAACTAAACTAAACACAGCATTCAGAATTTTTCTTTTATATAAATAAAAAATCAACATTTCCCCATACTACTCTACTAATAGTAGATATAAATTTACATTTTTTCTGCTTTTAATTGGCATGCATTAATTAAATAAGATGAATAATACAACTTCTATTTATTATTAATACATAAGCGAGCACCGACCACAGGGAGGAAAGAATTGAGAACACAAAATGAGAGTCAACAATAGATCAACAGAACAATATTAACAGCTGGCATGACAACAACAGTAGTAATATATAGACTAGTAGTAGGTAGGCTCTCAACAGAATTGAATAGCAATACAATTATCAGCTAGTTAAGGCACGTGTGCAATTCACGCATCAAAATAAACAATCAAGACAACGCTTTACAGTAAGGTTACATTATTTTAATGGCGAGATTTTTTCTATCAATGTAAATTGACTTAAAAGTAAAACGCAACATTTGCAGAACATACTACTGAAGGTAGCCGCACAGAATTCACAATGCGGAATCAAGGCGTTACTAGCCAATTCTGAAATTGAAAAGGGTAGTTAATTTGCTCATCAAATATCAGTAAAATTCAATAGTTTTTTGTTAAAATAAACCAATCACCAAGCAAATTCGGTATAACAAAAGCAACCCAAACACCGGAAAAAATAATTATTCTAAATGCAAACATAGACTTGGGCTAGGTTTACCTTCACGGAACATGCATCTGTCGGGTTAAGTAGAGTGTGAATCAAATATACCTCTGTGCCAGTGTGGTCAATTCAATTTAATGCCTAAGTTTTATAAAGACATTCGAATATAGACATGTGTGCTAAAGTACAAACATTGTGGAGATTAATAAGTTTGTAGTAAGATAATATTTTGAAATAGGACACCATATAAGGTGAGATTTTGAAATCAGATACCACATGGAGTGAGATTTTAAAATTAGACACCATAGTGAGATTTTGAAATCAGACCCCATGCATAGTAAGATTTTGAAATCAGACCCCATGCAGAGTGAGATTTTGAAATCAGACCCCATAGTGAGATTTTGACATCAGACCCCATGCAGAGTGAGATTTTGAAATCAGACCCCATAGTGAGATTTTGACATCAGACCCCATGCAGAGTGAGATTTTGAAATCAGACCCCATAGTGAGATTTTGACATCAGACCCCATAGTGAGATTTTGAAATCAGACACCATGCAGAATGAAATTTTGAAATTAGACACCATACAGAGTGAGATTTTAAAATCGGACACCATACAGAGTGAGATTTTGAAATCGGACACCATACAGAGTGAGATTTTGAAATCAGACACCATACAGAGTGAGATTTTGAAATTGGACACCATACAGAGTGAGATTTTGAAATCGGACACCATACAGAGTGAGATTTTGAAATCGGACACCATGCAGAGTGAGATTTTGAAATTAGACACCATACAGAGTGAGATTTTGAAATTGGACACCATGCAGAGTGAGATTTTGAAATCAGACACCATACAGAGTGAGATTTTGAAATCGGACACCATACAGAGTGAGATTTTGAAATTAGACACCATACAGAGTGAGATTTTGAAATCGGACACCATGCAGAGTGAGATTTTAAATCGGACACCATGCAGAGTGAGATTTTAAATCGGACACCATGCAGAGTGAGACTTTAAAGAGTGAGATTCGATCATCTAGCCAATCAAAACCAATTCTCAGCGACACTCACCGCTGCCCTTTTGCCTTCGTGGTCCATGATCTGCTGAATTTGGTAGTCTGTGAACTTCAGCACCGTGCAGATCACCCTGGCCAAGGTCTGGAAGCGAATGTTTTGTTTTACTAAATTAGTTAAATTCAGCATTATGTTAGAAATGAAAACTAAGAAAACTCACCTGAGTCTTCTCACCGAGCATGTACTTGTACAGCACATTTCTCAGGTATTCCACCTCGGGAATGTCGGTGAATGCGCGGGTATGGTGCCGGTCGGGCCTGCTGCTGGCTACCGGCGCTGGCGGCTGCGGGGGCGGCGGCTGGGGGCCGCGGGTTCGAAGCTCGGACAGCTCGGAGCTGACGCTCATCAGCTGCTTCTGTCGGGTGCGGTGGAGGGTAATTGAGGGACTCCGTATGCAGGCAGTAGCGCGATCTCAAATCAAAGTCCCACATCAATCCCATTCCCCATCAATTCCAGTGCCCCATCAATCCCATTCCCCCATCAATCCCATCCCCCATCAATCCCATTCTCCCTATCAATCCCATCCCCCATCAATCCTATTTTCCCCATCAATCCCATTTTCCCCATCAATCCCATTCCCCCCATCAATCCCATTTTCCCCATCAATCCCATTCCCCCCATCAATCCCATTCCCCCCATCAATCCCATTTTCCCCATCAATCCCATTCCCCCCATCAATCCCATTTTCCCCATCAATCCCATTCCCCCCATCAATCCCATTCCCCCATCAATCCCATTTTCCCCATCAATCCCATTCCCCCCCATCAATCCCATTCCCCCCATCAATCCCATTCCCCCCATCAATCCTATTCCCCCCCATCAATCCTATTCCCCATCAATCCCATTCCCCCCATCAATCCCATTCCCCCCATCAATCCCATTCCCCCATCAATCCCATTCCCCCCCATCAATCCCATTCCCCCCATCAATCCCATTCCCCCATCAATCCCATTCCCCATTGCTATGGCTTGGCCATAGATATGAATTTGAGCACAGGCTGCTCTTTATTTTTCAAAGTTGAACTACTATGCGCATGCGTTAAAAAGTTAAGTAATATAAAAAAGAGAGCTCGAAAAGCTCGGCTCAGAACTGAGCGAAAATACATGTAACTAGGCAGCTGCGAGCTGCAAATCCGACAACCTTAGCCTCAGCCTCCGAAAGCCTCAGTCATAACACCCATCAATCCCATTCCCCCATCAATCCCATTCTCCCCATCACCCATTCCCCTCATCAATCCCAGTCTCCCCTCAATCCCATTCCCCCCATCAATCCCATCCTCTCCATCAATCCCATTCCCCCCATCAATCCCAATCCCCATCAATCTCATTCCCCCATCAATCCCATTCTCCCATCAATCCCAATCCCCATCAATCAGTCCAATTCAGGTAAATACATAGCAAAGGTGCTGTTAAAGCAATAATAAACGCAAGATGCCCACCTGCAGATCTGCAGCGTACATCTTGACTGCTTCATAGTCTTCAGCACTAACGCTGTCCCCGGTGTGCCTGCCGTCGCTGCAATAAAAGTAGGGCATGAAGTACTTTACTGACAGGCACTCAGATAGATAAAATCGGCTTCACTTACACAGCAGCAGTTCTGAGTTCGTCAACCTGACCAGCCAGGCCGTGCAACCAATGAGAGCCATTGTTCTCAGTCGATAACGCAGACTTGATAGCGTCCTTGAATTGAGAAATTTGAATTGTTTTTTTCTTAGAAAAGCTTGTGAGAATGGAAAGCTACAGCAGGTGCGTGTGTGTCCTCGTATTTCCGAGTGGAAGATTTACCACAAAGATTCCAATTCCTCCTGTGCATAGATTTGCACCCAAAACCGGTTTTGTTAGGTGGCATGAATTGGTGGAAAGACACTGCGCCATACAATCATAAGAGTACCTGAATTCGGCACAGCAAAGCCAGTGCGTCTGAATGGCACTGTAAAAATGCAAATGTTGCATAGAACGTTGTTGCAATTCATAAAAACTTTCATACTTTTTTCGGAATAAGACTTTTTTTAATACTAGCGGTCCTTGGTAAGCAATAGGCCCTACTTTCTGACAATATTTAGCTTGAATGAATTTATAATAGACTATGTGCATCGTAGAAAACTTTACAGACAATAGGCGATATGTATCGTAAATAACTTTATATACACAATGACCGATATGTATCGCAAATAACTTATAGATACAATTGCCGATATGTATCGTAAATAACTTTATAGACACAATGGACGATATGTATCGTAAATAACTTATAGATACAATTGCCGATATGTATCGTAAATAATTTTATATACACAATGGCCGATATGTATCGTAAATAACTTTATAGACACAATGGCCGATATGTATCGTAAATAATTTTGTAGACAGTAGACGATATGTAGCGTAAATAACTTTGTAGACAGTAGACGATATGTAGCGTAAATAACTTTGTAGACAATAGCCGATATGTAGCGCAAATAACTTTGTGCCAAGTCTTACTTTTCCAGACTCCGCCAACACTTTTCCTTCGCCAGTTTTTGCGCCGGAAGCTGCCGTCCCCGTCGAGGCAGCGGCGGCCTCCAGCTGAGAGCGCAGTTCGCCAACAGTCGACTCCGCAGCCAAGCGGCCAGCCTCGGCTTCGGCAAGTTCGGCGCGAAGTCGTTCGACTTCCTCGACTGAGGTCGACTGGCTGGCGCTTAGCTCGGCCAGGGCGGCGTCCCGCTCAGCTTCGGCCGCTTCCAGCTGGCGCCTCAGCCGGCCTTCGGCCAGCTCGCGGGCTTCCAGGCCCTGCAGCAGCTCGTCAGTCTCCAGCCGGTGGGCGGCTCGGGCCCGGCTCTCCGCCTCCTGGAACCGGTCCACCGCATCCTGGGGAACCGGAGGTTGAGGAGGGGGAGAAAATTGATTAATATAATATTTAATACTATGTTTTAATAAGCTGTGGCAGTTTTAAGCGTTTTGGTGTGGTTGCTGCAGGTTGTTGCTGCAGGAATTGAACTCGTATTCCTACCCATTTGGACTACGCCTCTCCTGTTCAACATTCAGTAAGAGCAGCATTTCCACAGCTGCATGCGGCGGGAGCAACGTAGCTTTTTACCCCACTCTGTTGCGTTGAGATGCTTCGAGACGCAAATGCTGCTCTTGTAACTTAATTAGGATGCAGCAGCATTCCAGCTGCTTTCAAGATGCAAGAGCAAGTCAGCAATTCCCCCGCTACCCACCCCGTATTGTACCTAGGCCACGCGGGAATAAACTCCCTCGCTACCCACCCCAAATTGTACGCAGGCCACGCGGAAAACCCCAACCCATATTGTACGAAGGCCACACGGGAACCCCAACCCCCTGCCACCCACCCAAATTGTAGGCAGGCCACGCGGGAACACCAACCCCACCACCCACCCCAAATTGTACGCAGGCCACGCGGGAACACCAACCCCACCACCCACCCCAAATTGTACGCAGGCCACGCGGGAACACCAACCCCCCCCCAACAACCACCCCAAATTGTACGCAGGCCACGCGGGAACACCAACCCCCCCCAACAACCACCCCAAATTGTACGCAGGCCACGCGGGAACACCAACCCCCCCCAACAACCACCCCAAATTGTACGCAGGCCACGCGGGAACACCAACCACCCACCACCCACCCCAAATTGTACGTAGGCCACGCATGAAACCCCACCCCTACCCATATTGTACGCAGACCACACGAGAACCTAAACACCACCACCTACCCCAAATTGTACGCATGCGACGCGGGAACACGAAACACTCACCACCCACCCCAAATTGTACGCAAGCCACCCCAGAACTCCAACCTGAAACTTGGCCTGAAACTCGCGCTCCTTAGCGTCCAGCCGGTCCTGAAACTCTTTGGCAGCCGCTTTTAACTTGTCCGCCTGCTCCGTCTCCAGCTGCTCAATCTGGCTGGAAAGCCCCGCCTCCAATTGGCGCCGATGATCTCGGCACTCGCACGCCAGGCTCTCCGCCTCTTGACGACTGGCGCGCAGCTGCTCAGCCAGAGTAGTCGCCTCCGCGCTGCGCGCTTTCACCTCCTCGCGGAGTCGCTTCTCGCTAGCCAGCCGGCTGTCCAGACGCTCCTTCAGGGTGCGGATTTCCGACTCGCGAGTGGCCCCGGTCGAGTCCTGGGGAAGCGAAACTCGAAATTTAGGATCAACAATCTGGGACGTAGCCTAGCGGGAGGAGGCAAAAACTACGGCGCCCCTTGGCTAAAGCCCCTGGTGCTAAAGCCCCTCTTTTTTGATTAGATTAGAGGCAGGGGGGTTGTGTGCACCCTGGCGCACTTTAAGCGACAGGCACACAACCGGCGAGAGGCATTACTGCCCATTCCGCCGACTCCCCTGAGCAGGCATACAAGCGCGCGGATACGTACGCAGGCACACACTCACACAGGAGTGTACAGCGGCCCTAACTTTATATTATCGTTAGGCATGTACACTTCACTGCGCCTTGGGGGTTGGCTCTCAAGGCCATTAATTGCACGAGCAGAGCCAAGCCGAGATTCCAATTCAGCCCCAAATTAATGTGACTGCACTTGGAATCGATAAAGCCCCTCGTGCTAAAGCCCCTGAAAATCATCTGAAATATCAAACTGCGCAAAGACTTTTCTACGTCTCGAGTCCAAACCTTAAGTGCCGCCTCGCGCTCTCTCGCCTGCAGCTGCTGCTGCAGCTCAGCCAGTTGTTGCTTCAACCGCCGCTTGCCGGCGGCCGCCTCCTCGGCAGCGATGGCCCTCTCGTCGCGGTGCCGCTGCTCAGCCTCCGCCAGTTTGGCTTCGGCGTCGCGTAGGCGGCCCTCCAATGCCGAGGCGTCGGGGTCGCTGCCGCTGCTGCTGCCGGCAGCTGGGGAGGCGGCAGTTCGGCGCAGCGAGGCCAACTGCTTTTGCAGGTCGTTGAGCTCGGCCTTTGGAAATATATTGGATGCTTAAATGCGTTAGCAGGTTATTTAGCAGGGTCTCCCTACGGGTCCTCTTTTTAAAGGCCGCTGGTCTCCCTACGGGTTCTCTTTTAGAGGCCGCTGGTGTCCCTACGGGTCCTCTTTTAAAAGCCGCTGGTCTACCTACGGGTCCTCTTTAAAGGGCCGCTGGTCTCCCTACGGGTCTTCTTTTAAGGGCCGCTGGTCTACCTACGGGTCCTCTTTTAAGGGCCGCTGGTCTCCTTACGGGTCCTCTTTTAAAGGCCGCTGGTCTTCTTACGGGTCCTCTTTTAAAGGCCGCTGGTCTCCCTACGGGTCCTCTTTTAAGGGCCGCTGGTCTTCCGGTGGATCCTTCAGTAGGGTTTAATAAATTAGGGCTCACAGCTTTAGAATCCAGCCGCTCTCTAAGCTGTTGGATTTCCATACGCAGCTTCTCCGCAGACTCCTCGCGATCTCGATGATCAGACTTCGCCAAGCTGCTGTCACCGTTCGATGCTTTCTGCTTCAAGTCGGCGGCCGGGGTCTCCTCAGTCAGCTCGGCTACTTCCGATTCAGCTTGGACAATTTCGGCCAGCAAATCGTCAGGCACCGGACGGCCTTCGGATAGCAGTTTGGACTGGAGAAAGGCAAGGGATCAGAGGGATTTCTGCCGGTTTTCGTCAAAGCTAATAGCATTGTCACAGGTAAGAGTGACAATGCAAGTCAGATAAGAGTGACAATGCAAGTGAGATAAGATTAACAATGCAATTCAGATAAGAGTGACAATGCAAGTCAGATAAGAGTGACAATGCAAGTTAGATAAGAGTGACAATGCAAGTCAGATAAGAGTGACAATGCAAGTTAGATAAGAGTGACAATGCAAGTGGGATAAGAGTGACAATGCAAGTGGGATAAGAGTGACAATGCAAGTTAGATAAGAGTGACAATGCAAGTGAGATAAGAGTGACAATGCAAGTCAGATAAGAGTGACAATGCAAGTGAGATAAGAGTGACAATGCAAGTCAGATAAGAGTGACAATTCAAGTAAGATAAGAGTGACAATGCAAGTGAGATAAGAGTGACAATGCAAATTATAAGAGTGACAATGCAAGTCAGATAAGAGTGACAATGCAAGTCAGATAAGAGTGACAATGCAAGTGAGATAAGAGTGACAATGCAAATTATATGAGTGACAATGCAAGAGCAGCCAGCCGGACCCTCGCACCTGCAATTTTAGCGAGTCAATCAGCCGATCGCGAGCAGCCAGTTTCGGCAGCAGATGGCCGCCGCCGCCGCCGCCACTGCCGCAGACATCGCGCAGCCGATTGTCAGCTTCGAACAGGCGAGCCTTGTAACGACGGGCCAGCGACTGCGCGTGACTCAACCGCTGCAGCAGCTCCGGCCGGCTCAGAGACTCCAGCGCCGAGGCGGCTGCCGCAGTCGCTGACGCCTCGCCAGTCCCCGCAGTAACAGCAGCAGCCGCAGCAACAGATGAAGGAGTTTCACTAACAGCAGAACCAATTGAAGACTGTCGAGAGCGCGACTTTGCTGGCGCCGCTGCTGAGAGCTGATGCGGCGTAGAGGAAGCTGTGGAGAAAGCTGGCGACTCGGAGCCCAGTGATGTAGCTTCCGCTTGCTGACCAGAGCCTGGACTCATGTACTTGCCTAGCAGAGAGTCGCTTGCCTGTTTGATTATGTATTTAGTAGCGGTCCACTATAATTACTGCTATGGCTATGAAATAGGTACCTATGTAAATATGCTAATCTGAAGCTTTTTAAATAGAAATTATATTTTGATAATTAGATATTTATTAATGCTTTTAGAAGTTACTAGCAAATCTTTATTGGCTATTGAAGAGGCAACAAAAAATTAATATTTTTTTAATATCAATAGATAACTATAAACATAGCTTTTAACCTTATGTAGGTCATAATTGTTATTTTTTTTAAAAATATTTTAAACAAAAATCATTAGCCTTGAACTGAATAACCTGGTATTTATTATAAGATATAAGTATCCCTTTTGATATAGTGATATCAAAGCCTCCTTTTAAGCTATAGCCTTAACTTTAAAACTCTTCTTTTAATGCTTGGCTTAACAAAAATCTCTAGGTTTTTTAGGGGCACAAAAAGGCATTGGGGAATAAAAAATCAAGTTTAGAGGGGTGCAAATTTAGGTTTTTGGGGTGTGCAATATGTTTAGTCAAGCTATTTTTGGGGGGCCACCCCCTCCCTATCTCCCCCCCTAAATCCGCCCCTGCATCTGGGATATATGTTAATATATGCTGAAAAATGATAAGTACTAGTGTTCCCCCATAGCCGTAGCTATGGCTCTGGGATCCTATAGCAAATACAGTAAAATAGGTGTCTACGGCAGCTACGGATACGTCTACGGTAGCTAGCTGCTCTTACAGCTACGATTATGGAAATATGGTAGTTGCTGTCATATTCCGTAGATTCCCGTAGCCATAGTTATTAAATGTCAAAAATTGAAAAAATATTAGAAACAGGTAGAGTAAAACAAAGATACTTTTAGTAAACTGTATTATCAACCTAGAAACTTATAAAATATACCTAAAAAAGTACAATAAAACACTAGCAAACTCTAACTTTTATTTACATGAAAAAGTTTAGCATTAGTACTTTCAGTAACAATTAAGTATTGTTGCTCTAAAAAAAGACGAAATATAATCTTACAAAGGCAATCGAGTGTTTCTTTTATTTTCTAATTTAATTTGCAGTTGTTTAAGCACTAGGTTATCTTCTTGATTCAAAATATTTTGTTTTTTAGACTTTTGTTAAAACTACAGCTATGGCTATGGCCATATGGGAACTATGGGAATATGGTAATTTCGGGGTCCCTATGGCTACGGAATACGGAGAATTGGAATAAGCCGTAGTTTTGCTTATGGCTACGGCTATAGTACATGTACATGGACTCTCTTTATGGTGGAACACTAATAAGTACCCTTGTTATATACCAGGAAATCTTGGCATATATGTTGCCTTCCAAACTATGGCCAATAAGCTTTATAATGCATACAATAGATCAAACAAACATTTTTAAAAATAGCAATAGATAGTATCAATGTAGAATAATAAAATAGGCCTACAAATTATATTGCTATTAATAGGGCCTATATTATTTAATCTTTAGATTTATAAAAATTTTATACAATGCTATAGGCCTATAACAATTTTAGCTAAACAAGAATTTTAATATACTTTGGGCAAATTTATCAAAGTAGAAATAAAAATATAGACCTAGACCTTGTCCCTAGTCTAAGCCAATGCAATAAGTAGGCAATCAATCAATCATTCTCATTTTGCTAACCTTTTGGTATGATACATGCATACAGACGAGTTAATGACTTAGTATCAAGATAATTACGTTGGGATAATAAAAATTGTCCAGATAAAGATAACAAAATTAAAATATGCTGGCTTACCTTCTTAATTCCATCAGTTTCTTCAATCTTTTGGCGCAGTTTTTTAAACATGACAACAAAAAGCAATATTATGTGCAATAAAAAGCGAATAGATGTCAATTTTAAATAGGTGGGTACTGGCACAGCATTGACCTAGCAAAGAAACCGTTTAATTTTAGACACTGAGCCAGACATTTAGCCTTAGGCCAGGATGGAATTCTTGCACGAAAGTCGTTACGCGTTTGTGCGCGCTTGTCAAATTCGTGCGCGCTTGCGCGCTTGAAAGGGGCCTACGTGCGCGCTCTCATGAAAGGTATGTGCGCACTTGTGCGCGCGTGCGCGCTTGCGCGCGCGTGCGCGCTTGTGACCCCTTGCGTGCATAAGTGCGCACATTTTTAAAAAAAATTGCAGAGATGTCCCTTCGACGAGTGAGAAAAAACATCATTCATGTAAGTACAGTACATGTAATACCACATACAAATATACATGTAATGCATATTAATTTATAATTGTACGTATATGATCCGTCAAAATCCGACCCATTTTCGCCCCAATGTTATGTTTTTGCTTTTGAGGAAATTGAAACGTTTGATGCACCATTCGTAAGAACAAGTTTTTAATATTTTAAATACGGATTTGATTCTATGTTCGTTCAATATACCGTAAATTCCCAGCTTTATTAATTGGCCGTGTTGTCTGAACTCTTTCCTACATTTTCTCAGAGATTTTAAGAAAAAGTCACTACAGTCTTTAACAAATGCGAAAAGATGAATTTACTTTCTCATTTTTTTAATCTTTGCACAATTAACTGTTTTGAAATTTCACGTTAAACCATTTGCTTAACTTTTTTTCTAAGAAATACTAATATTTTACGCGTACAATTTCTTTAGATTTGAAGTGACTATGCGAATGGCATTGCCAGCCATCGGTGATGGCAATTGGCAAACAATCAATATAGCGAGTTTAGTTTTCGAGTTTTATTGAAGGGCAACTGCAGTGCCTAAAATAAAAAGAATCGAACAATTTACACTTATAATTTGGACTAATTGGACTTAGACATTTTGTTTTTGTATAGGATTTCATAACTAAACTAGCCTACAGCCCTACTACACATAGGGCCATTAAGAATTAAGATTAAGATATTGGCTATTAAAAAGCTTTCAGTGTCAAGCATAAGCCATGAGGCAGGTCAAAGGTTTATACATTATGATTTGGAATTTATCATTTGATTTATACTTTTTATTTTTGTAATTTTTTTCAATACTACACTGCAAGTCTGCAATACTATTTTAAAACTAAAAGCTATAGTGTTTATAAATAACTTATATATAGTTCCACTGTTTGTTTCAATAATACTAAAATAGTAATATTTATTAATACTAATAATAAGAAATAAAATCTTTTATTTCATGATTATTTTTTAACTGATCTGCATCTTAGCATCTGCAACATTCAATAAGACAACATCATATCATAATGGCTTTCCTTGCTGTTGTGCCAGGGATTTGGACAATTGCCATTATTTCATATCTTATGATAACTGCCAAAGACACAATTGATATTGAAAATGAAATCCAGGCCCCACCAGAACCTAGTCCTACTGGCACTCCTTTGCTTTTGCAAAGAGCAACTGTTTCTGTTTTTACTGCTAGTCCAATTGACAATAGCAGTGGTGCTGGATCCATTCCTAGGCCAGATTCACCTATCACTATTACTACTACCCCTTCTGTAAATCGAGAGGATGGACAAGCTTTTTTCCTTTGGTTAGTTAAGATTATTTAACATTGAATATATAGTTTAAATAGGATGGTATATTTCAAACTTTTCAATTAAAGTAACTGCTATTCAAATTTCTTTTTTTAGAATTATGGCGCCAAGATAAAGGTGCTGGTTCTAGTATGTCTTCAGGCCAGTCACAGCCACTAGGCCTTGCCTTTCAGGATAGAGGTCCTAACATTTTTATATGTAAGGAATGTTATCTACAAGGAAAGGTAAATTTGGTTCACTATTTCTAAATATTATTTATATATATTGTTTTCAATAGTTTGATTATTATAGTTGAAATATTTTAGTTGAAGTACACTGTCTCTCAAAAGAGAGACAAGGATCGGCACACTGCGAGTAAATTCCACACTGCCAAAACTTGCAATTTGGTTAGGAATTCTTCCCAGGAGGCCATCTTGCTTGTTAGAGGTATGGCTTAAGTTTTTTTAGAAGTATAACTTCATCTGTTTTTTTGATCATTTCTATTTACTACTTCATAACTATTTCACTTTCAGAACATGAAGCTGCTAAAACACATAGGACTTCAAAGAGATCTCACCCTGTTGCTGCACCAGATGAAAGAGAGACCATTTCATGTAATTTAAAGTGTTTCTTATGGCTTTTTACACATTTTACAATATGCTTTTAGAATGAGCAACACATTAATATAAAAGAAAAAATGAATTTTTAGCTTCTAGCGATACTGAGGCACCTCAGGCAAAGAAGACTCGTTCTGAGGCTGATCGCGAAGAAAGTACTACTCTACCACCAACAAACTCTGGTGTAATAAACCCATCCTGTGCTGGTGACTGTGCCAATGCATTTTCCGATCTTGTTAAAAAACTGCCTAGTATGATAGGAGATATAGTTGAAAGAAAACTCGCCTTTGCCTTTGAGACATTAGGTAAGCCATCTGAGAATTCCAATCGAAGTCACAGCGCAAGTGTAACTAACAGCGAGTTTGTATTGGACTTGGAGAAGTGGATGACGCTAAACTCTATTGTAGACGTAGCGCGGGAAGTCCCAGACATAGAATTATTTTTGAATGAAGAAGATGGACACTCTGTAGTAAGGTGTAAAACATGCTGGGAAGCTTTAGATACTCGAAAGCTGAGTAAAATGTCTGTTTTTCAAGTGTCTCGTCACTATAGTGATAATTGCACATTGGGCACAGGTGTTTACATGAATCCCAGCGAAACTGAGTTGATTATAAAAGGGACTTCTAATAAAAAAGATACACAGTTTTGGCGAAATTTCAAGAGCAAACTGCGAGGGCATCTTTTAGGGTCATCAAATAATTCACAGGGACGGCAGCATGCGCTCTCTGTAAAAAACAAAAGGATCAAGCAGAAGAAGACAAACTATCTCACGAAATTGCTAAACGCTTAGTCCGCTCAGCAATCCAAACTATTAGATCCAAGGCTGGTGCTGTACACTATGAAAATCAAGTAACTTTTCTAGAACTCAATGGCTGTCAAATTGGAAATCGGGGGCACGGAAGAAAACAGCTTTCAATTATTATTAATGCAGCTAACGAATGGATCAATGATGAAAACCGGAAGCTTCTTTTGACGCCATTGGAGTCTACAGGTCTCCCTCCACATTTCATGGGAATTGTTGATAAAGCGACACAGACCCGCGAGACAAACCAGGCTATCTTGCTTGCAACTATAAGCCGAGGGGAAAGAGTCGCATTCCCAGTTGGTGCCCCATGTGTTTATTTTGTACAAAATGAAGACGTCTGCGAGGAGAACTCCAGTGCTTCAGTAAATAGTGATGTTTCTGATTCTGGTGAATCGAATGAATCAGATTCTGACACAAGCACGAGTCAGGACTTAGATCGCGTAGTAGTTACTGGGGGAGTCTGGCTGAGCTAGCGCAGCTTATCTTTCGCACGATTCAAGATGAATTAAAACTGGGGGAAAAGGACCTCTTGCGGTATTGTGGTACAGCAGCTGATGGCCAGTATCAACCGGCAATGTTTGCAAATGAAATAACCCGCTTGTCAGGGCGTAGCAATATCGCGGACAGTTCTACATTTCAACCTGTAATATGGGATGTATCGCACTTACTTAATTTAGCGGTGTTAGATGTTCGCGAGTCAAAGTACGGTAAACCTGCGGCAGATTGCTTAACATTGTTTATTGAAAGGGCCAACGAGTTTAACCATTTAATGGGAAGGGGCAAAAACCATACTTTAATGTCAAAAGTGGCGTCCAAAATGAAGGAAAAAGTGTCTGTACCAATACCATATGCAACACAGCGATTTACAAGCTCATCTGTTAAGCAGTGGGTCAAAATTGAAAGAGCTTACAGTCTGTATGCAGCAACTTTTCGTCGCATTCACGATGAAGATGAAGACTTTCCCCTCCAATATAGGGTTTTGGGAGCAGACTTTGCTACCGATCTGTGTCTGCTACTAGATGTGTTTCAACCACTAGTTGAAATGATGGAGCTGGCCCAGGGATTGCAATTCAATCACTGGAAAATTGTTTCATGGGGAATCGCCTTCTACAAATGATGGATAGAAAGTGTCGTCCATTATATGACAAGCACCGAGCTGACATTGAAGGTATGAGCTTTAAGAAGGTGCGGCTTCTAGAGGGCTGGCATGTAATTGGCGAAGAATATGTCGGGCAAGAAGCAGAAAGTAGTCGAGGAAGACGTCGGAGGTGTAATAAGAAGAAAGTATACCTTTGGGAGGAGAGAACAACTAATGATGCAGTCAGAGAGGTCGAAGTCGTTTCCAGCTCTCTCCGTCAAAGTGTGGCTAATCGATTAAATAAGGGAACCTCAGCATGCTCAAATATCTTAGCCAAGTTTATGGACTTTGAGCAGCTACTATACCTTTTATGTGGTTCCCGTGAAACTGCTTCCAATGGTACAGCCAAGCCTATTCGGCAGTGCATAAACTTTTCTGGCTTCATGGAGGCTGGTGAGCCAGAGTTTTGTTCGTTTTTTAATTATGTGGTTTCACTCCCATATATTTCTGAGGTGGCTGAATCAGACGAATTATTTTCAGAACTGATACTTGGAAACCATAGCTACGTACATGTAAAGTACAAGAATGTTATTGAATCCCTCTTTTGGGGTCACCTTGCTCCGTATGGGATACAGTGCCTTGTATGTTCCAAGTCAAAAAAGCCAATTAAGGGCCAAATCATTAATTCCATAAAAATTGAAGAGAATTCGCGCCTCCAGCAGGTTTTTAAAGTTGAAACTGATGTACGCTGTTATGACAACTGTATTCTGGATGAGGCAGCACTTATAAAACAATTATACACAGTTCAACCAGTCTTTGAAGAAGCTGGTCGAGCTGTGTGCATTCTTCTTGACGTTGCACTGAACACAGGTGGTGGGGAGGCAATTGCTGAAAGTTTCTACGGCGTAATGCGTAGCCAACGCATTATGGGAAGGCAAAAAAATAAAGCCTTGCAGTTGCGAACGAAGATCGATTGGTGCCTCCCGCCCATCAGCTCTCTAATCGAACGTTCAGTCAACGAAATCGCGTCTAAGTATTTAAAGATTGCGGCATGTCCACTTGCATCCGATCCCCGTACCATCCGCGGATATTTAAATAGTGGGTTTAGAAGCGCAGTTCAGCGCCGAAAAAATTGTGTTAAACCACGGTTGGGCCACCTCGTGTAATGCCGACTGTAACGTCTGACTAGCATTTATACGCAAGTTGAAATGAACCACAATGCATGTACAATGACTTGTTAAGATGTTTGACTCAATAAATCATTCGCTATATAATGCGTAAACAATTCAGAACTCTCCAGGCAATAACCACAAATGGACAAGCACACCAGCACGCTTAGTGCAACAAAACTTATATTTGTCTTGAATTTTAGAATGAGGGGACGCTAATAATATGCCTAGCGTACATGAAGTGCGGGGCAGATAGAAAAACAAGAGTGGGGGGTTTGTACTTGTACCTAGGCATGCAGGCCACAGAGAAAAGGACAGAAATGAAGATGGGACGACGCAGCACAGAGAGGGTTGAATGTACATCTAGCTACAGGGGCGGATTTGGGGGGGCGTCCCTAAAATAAGTACTTTTGACGGAACATAGTGCACCCCCAGAAAAAGCCAAAGTTTGCGCCCCCCCCCCCTAAACTTGATTTTTTCGCCCCGAAACACCATTTTTTGCGCCCTAAGCTAATATCTTATCGCCCCCTACATGCATTTTTAAGCCCCTAAATTGGCACCCTTATACTCGTGTTGGCGCCCAAACTTAGACCGCCCCCAAAAAATTGATCTGCCACTGTATAGCTACATGTAACTTGCAGGAAGGGCAAAGAAAAATCATTATTTTAATTAAACATGTACATGAAACGCAACATTTCGATTTGAATTTTGCGACAATATACATCAACCCAACTATACTAAATCCAACTATACTAAACGTCTAATATTATACTAAAAACATAACTGTACTAAAATTGTCATTTTTGCAGGTGTTTCTCTTTTTCTAATTAATTAAAAGTTATTATTAAAACAAAAATATACACAGTTGCATACATGTACTCAAAAATATACAAAGCAATATTTTTTATGAATGTAAAACGTGTCATTATCTTTTTTGTTGCCTTACTCGTAATTGCATAATCGAAAAGCAAAAATAGTAGCAAATGTACACAAAATACTTCGATTGTTAAAATTTGATAAAATTTGTATACAACATGGTTATGTGCGCTCAAGTTCTCTTATTTTTAGCTGGCGACCCTGGCGTGCGCACTTGCGCGCTGCTCCAAAAACGTGCGCGCGCGTTTTCCTTCCTCTGAGCAAGAATTCCATCCTGGGCCTTAGGCTTACATTGACAGGCATTTTATGTATTCGGCTTGGATTGACTTAATTGTATCTTTGCTCTCTAGCTATGTAAAAATTGATCTGAACACACCCAAACGACTTTTATTAGCTAGAAAATAGTTAACACAATAACACTACACTCTTAGCCCTTAGGCATCAAGTGAAGTCAAGCGCAGCGCCGAAATACAAGAAGTAAGCTAAAATAAGTTTCTTAGAAAAAATCGATCTCAGTTCTATTTAAAAGCAGTGAACACGGTGACTACGTAACAATTACGCTCAAACAACGCAGAGTTAGCTGCAGTTCTACAAAAAACTTTGGCTTTTTTTCGCACAGGGTAGGTCATTGGCAAAGTAACTATGGTGGCTCCGACGACCGGTGGCGTACCCTGAAAACCACCACTTTGACTTTGGTTCATTGTGTACCACGCATGTTACGTGTAAAGTGACATGGCAGTAAGTTTGCATGGGTCGGAGTTTGAAGGGAAAATACTATAAAGACGTACATTCATGTGCATTTACATTTAAAATACATCTAATAAGACAGTCCGTTTTTGTTCCTCTCTACGAATACATGCCATTTGTACACGCACTGTGCCGATCGCCAGAAGCCGGCAATTAATAATCCCCTAGTGCCAAGTTTGTTGCAGCACTGTTGCAGGAACGTTGATGACAACAAGTAGAAGATGTTATGTTTCATTTGTCGCGCTCAGGACTGTTGCAGGAATGTTGACGTGCAACATAGCAAATCACCCAGATAGGAACATTTTTTTGTGCAACCTTTGTAGCAACGGGTATCTCTGTAACTCTTACTTACATGTAGTAATTATGTTCACTGCATTGGTGCAACCTGGTAATAAAATAAAGGAAAAATTTTATAGAAACCACTTCAATTCGAATATGATAATCCAATAGTAATTTGTATTGACTATGCAAAATGCATGTACATGTATGACAAATAGAATGCTTTAATGCAGATGTCTACTATACATTATTTCTGCATCTAGTTCCCTGTACTGTGCTACGTTGAAACAGGCAAACACCGTGAAGAGTCGCGGCAGTCTCTTTGCAGCACTAAGTCAGCAGATTCCAAAGCAGCTAAAACCTAAGCACAGTCCGCGGAGCAGTGGGAATCTATAATTGTGTGATTAATGCCTACCTAATTGTGTGAAATAAAACTCTGGCGAGGAGCTGCTTCCACTTGATTCGAGTCAGAATTCGTTTCTTGAACTTTTCTGCCATGTTAAGTTTATTGTTATTGTGATTCTCTGTGAGAAACTCTATAGCAGTGCCCGTAATACATCATTATAATTAAAGACTACCTAAATGTACATGTAATTCATAAGTTATAAACTTGGAAAGACACTATACTACAGCCTACATTAGGCTTCTCAGACTGTAGTATACCTGTGTCAATTAAATACCTCCCACAATTAGGTGGACCTGCTATATATCTAACTTCGAATTATTAAAACCTAAAATGAACCCCGGCCCTTCTCGAGACAGTTTTTAGCTGATGGCTTCTGTACATAGCTTTTGTCTTATGGCATATTATTGGGCCGATGCCCGTACAGCAATCCGACGATGGCCGACGTCGGACCGACCGCAGACCGACGTCGCGGATTGTTAAACGGGATGTGGGACTTTTCCGGGTGGTGGGGCAATTTGGACAATAGCGCACCTATTACAACGTACTGATTCTGTACGGTTTGAGCAGTACTGCATGCCTAACATATATATGTCGTCGGTCTCAGGTGAATCTAACCCGCGATATCAGAGACAAAGAAGAACTGTGATTATCTAGAACATCAATTCTACGACTGATAGGTTGCCAAGCTTCATGGGAGCGAGGAGAAATAAAAAATGAGACTCCTCCTTTAATTTAATTCCGAAATTCCTGTCCTCCGAGGAGTTAAAAAATTTACCAATGGCTTTACATGCACACGGTACTCGGAGAGTTTGGATTGGGGACGCAACCCCCGGGCCCCGATAAAAGTTCTGTCCCAAAGCACTTTAAAAACTAGCCAGCCTATAAAAAGGCCGCTCTGGCCTCGCAGGGGTAACGGAGTGGGGGATTTCTAATGCATAGGTTGTGCTAGAAGCTAGATGCAGCTATACGGCTACGCCATCCCCTACAGTACTTTAATCCCTTCACCGTCAACAGTACACATGCTTCTGTTCATCTTAGGAAAGGATACGAGCCTTATCCAGCTTCGTCCGGGAGGCCCATCGATCGGCTCTATCTTGTTCCCTTGCCAGGCAGGTCCGCGGCAGCTCCGTGGCTTTTCCATCGGGCTGGCTGGTTGAAATGAGGGAGCTCAGGGGCGCGGCTTGTTTCTTCTCCTAGCGTCCTTATGCGCTTTCTTTTTAGCTCTGAGCCATCCTCTGATGGCTCTGGAGCTCTCTAATTACTTTTCAGATTTTTAACTCGCCATACAAAGCGTCAAAAACCATGCATGTTTGAAATTTCTAATGGAAAACAGAAACTGCTTCCGGACGCCTCTAAACGCTGCTGCTTCAGAAGGCAGACTTGATAAGGTAGAGCAGCTTCTCGATTCCGGAGCAGACGTGAATGAGCAGGACGAGTTGGACAACTCCACGCCTCTGATTCTGGCAGCTGAGAGGGGTCACGAAACTGTGGTCGGACTGCTACTTGAACGAGGCGCCAGCATAACAAAGTGCAAGAGTGATCTCTGGAGGCCACTGCACATAGCCGCCTATAATGGTCACGGCTTAGTTGTACAGCGCTTGATCCAAGCTGGTGACGATGTAAACTCACCGGACTGCGAAAGGTCCACGCCGCTGCATGTGGCCACCCTGTATGGCTACTCTGACGTCATCCAGCGACTGCTGAAGGCGAGAGCTGAGGCTGACAGGCAAGACGACTTTGGAAGAATGCCGCTGCACCTGGCTTGTCGAGATGGACACCTAGAGGCAGCCAGGCTGCTCTTGGAGGCGCTCGGTTCGCCAAGTTTAATCGGACATCCCGACGCTTCGAAGATGACGCCGCTGCACACTGCTGTCATGCGAGGTCACGCAGCGATTGTTGGACTTCTGCTCCGCCATGGAGCGAATCCTGACGCTTCTAACGCTGAAAACCTGACGCCGATCGAGCTGGCTGCGCGAAGCGGACATTTGGAAAGCCTAAAATGCCTGCTACCGTATCTTGAGCGCTCGTCAAAGTTGACGTTTGGCCACGTCGAATGCTGCAAGGAGCTCTTGATGCAGTGCAGCAAGGAGGAGGCGGTCAGTGCTCTGCTGAGCTTGCCGCAAACTGATTCGGTCCAAGGACTGGTTAGGCTACTAGACAATGAGCAGATGCTGACTCTAATTACCGAGGCTGAAATGTGTTCCGATGGATTCAAGTAATTTTTGTCTCTTTATCTTTCAGTTTAACAAATATTTTGTGTTATATTCCTATCGGAACTAGCTAACCAACCGTTGGCGTCGAAGGAGTGTGTTGCAGCCATCCTGACAGTCAGAATGGAGTGCTGGATGACATTGGTACCATCCTGACAGTTAGAATGGAGTGCTCGATGACGTTGGTGCCATCCTGACAGTAAGAATGGAGTGCTGGATGACATTGGTACCGTCCTGACAGTCAGAATAGAGTGCTGGATGACATTGGTACCATCCTGACAGTTAGAATTGAGTGCATTACCACTAATCAAACTGCAGACGACCAAGACGGAACCTGTTTGAAATTGTTACTTATTTGTATGCTTTTGTTTGCTTTCAATCCTAGCAGTGTGTCTGTATTGGTCGAGGCTTTGGAACGAGCCGGTTTCAACCAGGAGCGAATGCAGTGCCTGCAAGTCAGGGCGAAAGTTCAGCAGGCAATCTTGCGCTGTCAGTTTGCCGACAGCGCCGACTGGAGCGGCTTCGAAGCTCACCTCGTCGGCAGCTACAGTGACGGATGCGGCAATTCTATTGTGAGTGCCGATGGCAGCACGGACTTGGAATCTGACATCGACGTACTGTTGTTGGACAAGACTCGGGAGCCGATTCACATTGCATCGTTCTGTCGTTGCCCAACAGTATCGGACAGCAGCAAGATGGCGTACGAGGATGGGCACGTGACGATTTCAGGAGTCAGTGAGTGCCTTCATCTTGTGACAGTGAACTTTGTTGTAATTCTGTACCATTGGCTTCCATTTCTTTCCCGTCGTGTCTTTTAGCATCCAACCCGACTAAATACTACGGTCCGTCGCACCTCAAACCGTCCATGGACATGGTTGCAGCGCAGATTTGCTGCTGCTACCCGACAATATTTCTGCTGGACAATGCTCGGTACTTTCCCGAGAATGTGCTACAAGCCTTGAAAATCGAGATCGATCGGCCGCAGTCCTGTCACGTGGTCTCTGCAGCTGCACCGGGTAGGAGGGGCCGACAGAAGAGAATCAGCACCGCTTTTCTTGAAAACATTGTCATGAAGAGTCTCAACACTGTGCAGTGTTGGTTCTTTGTTACATTAAAATACATCGTGAAGCATGCGATCTGCACCTCCACGAGTACTTTCGGCCTGAAGACTTATCACGTGAAGACGCTGCTATTCCAGGCTCTTGATGCCACTCCACCGGAGTGTTGGCAGAAGGAAAACCTGCGCCCGTTGTTACTAAAATCTCTGACAGAATTGGAGAGCGCATTAAAAGCCGTCCAACCGGGTGACCTCAAACTAATGAAGCACTTTTTTCTGCCTGAAGCAGCACTGTACCTGAAGGAATCGAGCTGCGCGGCTTCAATTGCCGAGTCGACTACTAAAGTAATTAACAGTTTGGACAAGGTTCTAAATGAATTTGCCCTGATGTTGAGACCGCAGGTCGGGGACGAGAAGATTATCTACAACCCGCTTCTCCACTTTTCACTGAGTTTTTGTCGATTGAACCTCGTCAAGCCGGAAGATGGGACTGCATCGGAGAGTTTACCTGCCCACTCCGCTGCCATTTACAATGCCACGGTAGCTGTAACCAGGTGCATGGAAATACTTTCTACAGACGAATCGTCAAAAACTGACGATGAATTTGCAGAAGCCATGGCCTTGACAGAAACTATTGGTGACTTCGCGATCGCAGCAAAGGTCTGTTTGAGGGTTCTGTTATTGTTGAGACGCAGCCAGAGAGACAAAGCTCGAGAAGAGCTGCTGCATATTCTAACCAGTTGCAGCGAACCAGACTGGTCATCGTCAGGAAGACTGGACCCCGAACACTGTCGGACTGCTACTGAGCTGAGCCAGCAACTGCTAAGGAAGAACTACATCGCTAAATTCTGTTGTCGGCTTGATGACGAATATAAAATTGACACAGATAAACAGGTGCTGCGCGAATTCAACTCCAACATCTTTCCAGCTCATTTGTCAAACCACATCAATGCTTTCTACATGAACTTCAACGCTTTGGCTGTCTACCTGGCCAAAATTTTGTTGCCGGGCCAGTGCAACCTGCCAATTATTGAAGACACCACTGCGCTGGCAGAAGATCCGTCTGCCGACCCTCAGGAGATCTATCTGGCGCTGATATTCGGCCAGGACGTTGACAGGCTGGTCGGCATCGCTCACCGACACAGAAGCGTCATCGGACGAGAGCCGGAACTGCAGCGAGCGATGCGGGACCGGCTTTTCAAGGATAGCACTGTAGGCACTGTGAGTCCTCATAAGGGAACTGCTGCAGTGGCATTATGCGAGCTATAGATAAAGCTTTAACTGGGGGCATCCGCAACGAAAGCAAAATGATGCTAAATTCGTACAGACCCAGACCGGTTTCCGTTCGTCAGTCAGCCTCAGCCACACGCCGTCCTCTCCCACCACTCGCAGTGTGCACTGACGTTTCTTTTATGCTGCCATTTCTTTTATATGGAGACATTTTTGGGCTATTTGAGAGATTTCACGATTCAAATATTTATTTGTCTACTTTTCTCAGTAGTCTATATTGAATCTTTGACAGGCCTGCTGACGGTGATGCATCACTGAGATAGGAAGTTTTCGGCACTATGCCTCACAATACCCCCGGTTTCTCGACTTCCGAATTACTAACGGAACAAGCTATTTTTTGTCTCTTTTCTTCCCAGCGTGGAGTTTTCCCAGTTCTGCCCAAAAAGGAGGGGCGATGATTGTTAGTAGGCTTTTTCCATAGATATTTCCTTTGGCTGCTAGCGGGGTCCAAAGCCCCACATTCTAACCACAGACAAAGTTGTGAGTGCACCTCGGATAAAATATACTTGTTCTGCTTGTAGTTCGGAAGACCAGAAAATGAGAGACATCGGGAATTCAGTGCTAAAAAACATAAATATTCCGAAATCTCGATAATCCATTTTTCAGCGACTTTTTGCATGAATTGCAAATCTCCGTGAGAACAACTCCAACTGAAAAAGAAATCTAAATGCAAAAAAGCTTTTAATATCAAATATTAACCTGATTTCAGAGATTCTTGGAAGCTTCAATCGAGAAGACTTGCTGCCAACTGCTTTCGAAACGCAAAAAATCGCAGCATTAGCCCAATACTCGAAGTATATCATCTGTCTGTTCGGCTGAATAAATCAAAACTCAAAAAGCCATCAACAGAAGAGTTAATAACAAATGCTACATCATTGTAAGTTTGTGAAGTTGTGGCTCAAACAAAACCGTATGAATGGGTTCGGTCATACAGATGATGTCACTTAGTGGGAGATGATACTGGCGGGAGATGCAAATAAAATATGCAAAAACAATCAGTCGGATTTGTTTGAGCGAAAACTTCACAAGCTTAAAATTCGTTATTATTTGTTCGGCTTATCGGTATCGAGGATTCCAGTGCGGCAAGGACAGAGACCGAACCGGAGTCTTGACCGCTGTACACAGAAGATTTGTACCGACCGAGCATCCGCTGGCCTTCGTGTGGCAACTCATCACTTTGCAGCTGCAACCAATTTTGTTGAATCCATTGCTGCTTCTTGAACTTAAATGAATGTAAATCTGGTTTAATCAAAGCATCTGCTTTCATACCGGTAGTTGTACTTTGCTTCATTTGGGTTTTTTATTTTACTACTACACTGTAGTTGCTCGTCCAAAAATAAAGTTACAGCTCGTTTCACAATGCTTGATAATCCAAGATTTTTTCTATTGGGTTTGGGTCACAAGTCGTAGAATTATTTGCGAGGTGAGTGCCATCAAAATTGTCAAATATTGTATAAATACTCTCGTACACATGCGCGCTTATTCAGCCTTCCCCTACTGGTTGCCGGAGAGGCTGCATGAGCGTTTCTGATGACAATTCTGATGATAGCCCCGTCAATAGCGCGCTGCAAGCACCTGTCGCTCAAAACGGTGCTGCTCTGTCTGCAGCTTCAGAATGAGAAGACCTTAGCGATTTTTACATGGTAACTGAATCAAACTAGCTGCAAAAAACTAGAACACTTCTTTTTGTGCTATGTACAGCTCAGAAGGTGCTTCAAGCACTTGCCTTCCATGTCAAAAACTTGGCACTGACAGAAAAAGCACCCCACTTGTCAACAGTGAATCAATAAAAACATCGAAGTCATTGAAATTATTGCTTTTACTTGTCAGCAGGGATTTCACTTTTATCTTCAGATCCTTGTGACATGCTTTGGTATATTTATCGACCATTAGAACGATTGAATTCTGAAAAAAACTGTTCAATGAATGTCGCTTAGAAAATTCAGCTAGTCAACTATCTGACAGACTTCCATTGAAGCTGTCGAATCAGCCAGGATAGAAGAAGCCATATGCTTCGATCTCGCAAATGGCAAACGCCTCGGCTTGCCGATTCAGAACTCGAACTCGATTGCCGAGCTGCCAGCAGCTGAGGTTCTTCACCAAGAATGGAGTCTCAATGTTCACCTCGTGGCACACAACTCCGTCAACCAGCAGCTGGAAGTCGTTCAAACGTTCAGGGCAGCAGTCCTGCCTGTTGTAGATGGTGACGGATACGACCATGGACTGCTGTGACAGCCGGCCCTCCCACCACTCAGAGCCGTGGTTGGTGGTGTGGCTGCAAGATCCGTCAAAATAATTTTGACGCTTGTCTCCATCGATAGCCCGGCTGCAAACGCCGCCTGATGAAGTGCTGCTTTGAGTGCAGTCTGTGAACATAATCTTCCTAATGCTTGTATCTGAAATTGTTGGCGTTTAATATGCTTTAATAACAACAACAACAACAACACCATACGCCACAGAGGGGGAGGTGTTAGAACGCACGCCTTTGTGCTGCACATCTCAAAAAGTCAGCTTCCCAAGTCAGAGTCAGACCGGGGTTCGCGCATCCGTCAAAAGTCTCTGCGGAACCTGCCGTCCACAACAGCTGGTCGTGTAACGGCTGGCGGCAGCGACTTTCCGACCGGATGACGTGACGAGTGAGCCTGAGTCGCCTCTCGCGCAGCAGGCCAGAAGGCAGGCGCTGACATACAGCACGACGTTGAACTCGTAGCCAACATAAACAGCATATGCACTCGTAGAGTGCTCACAAGACTCATACCAGCGTAGTGACACCAGCCACAAGTTCCACTTACCTGGAGCATAGATGTCGCAACGCCCGGTCGTGAGCAGTGTCCAGGAGTCCCTGTTGAAGAAGGCGGACACCGTGAAGAGCCGGCAGTCTCTAGCAGAGCTGAGCCAGCAGATGCCAAAGCAGCCAGACCTGGCTGAGCACAGTCCGGAGCAGTGGATCCGGCTGGCCGCCTTGTGCGAAGCGAAGCTCACTGGCGATGAGCTGCTGTCGCTTGAGTCGAGTCGGAACTCGTTTCTCTTCGAACTGGCCTGGCAGTCGGCGATGACGAGGGCCTGCAGGAGCAGAGCGGCAGTCAGCAGTTTGAGATTCATTCTTTCAATATTTTAGCTATCGGTAGTCTCGCAAGAATCAGAATTGCTAGCAACAACTTTCCACTGTGCAGATGTCATTCTTCGCCAGGCACGGAAGAGACTTAAGTAGTCAATAACATCGATTGTGGTGGCCAATCGTAGCCGCCTATTTTAATGGCTCAATCGACGAGCATATAGCAGCATATAACAATGAGCTGAGCTGAGCTTTTCATCCGCATTTGAAAATCCTTCCCCGCACGCTAGTACGTAAAGTCTTGGTTTTTTTATAATTTTGAATCCCTTTCGTGCTTTTGTTGTGACCCCCATTGTCTCTTGGAATCTTTTCTTTCTCGGATTTCTAGCTGGTATGCTCTCGTATCGCTGCTGTCTTTAACTGCAGATGCCACCGCTTCCAGCTTACTCTGCCTGCGGCTCCTAGAGCGCCTGCAATGATTAAGGATAGGAGCTGCGAAGGGTTTGACTTTTGACTTCTTTTGACAAAAGTAAAAAAACTGTCTGAATTTTCATCCGTGATGCTGCGTGGCCCGATTCCGACTTAATCATTGAATTGTTAATTATTCGGTTGAATACTCTTTCTACATAGGCTTGGTCCCTATGTTGTTCCACTCTGCCACAAAGCATTTTTGTATTGTCCCATGACTGAGCGTGCGTTTTTGGTCCAAAAAGCGTGCAATAATCTTACAGTCTATGGCCCAACCCTACGCGGCGTAGCCAAAAAAGCGTGCAGATAATGAAAAAGCGTGCAGATAATGAAAAAGCGTGCAGATAATAGCGTACAGCGCCACAAAAAACAGCAGTTTGCAAGCAACGTTTATTAAAACAAAGGAGAAAAACACAGCAGAATTTAACACCGATGCACAGAAACAAAAAGTCAGCAGTAAAACAGATGACAGCAGAAAGGTCGACGAAGATCTTAGATGCGTCCAAACTTGCAGCCGGAGCATAGGAGCTGCTAGGAGCATACGGCTGGCCATCAGTCTTGCGAAGAGTGCCGTAAAAGTAGCGCAGGCCAACGCTCAGCTCCTCAGGTTGCGAGTGTCCAAATCGACGCGCAGGTGCGGATACTTGGCCAAGAAATCGCGAAATTTCGCGACGTATTGGTCTCATGCTTCTTAGACGATTTGACATCGGTCTCTTGCTCCAGCGCCCGGATTGATGCGTCAAGGTCGATCGAGGCCAAGTCGTCGTTTAAATCAGGGATGGAGTCGAATAGGCGGTTCAGCTCCTCGTTGTCGTCCACACTAGTTGATTGGAGACGTAACTGCTCGTCCACAAGCTTCTCAACGTCGGCCCACTCCAAATGGTGGGAGATCTCACCGGCCGTCATGCCGCTTCTCATGCCGTTAGGAAATAATGAATCCATATGTGGCCAAACTCACGATCAGAAGCTTGTGCATAGCAAGAAATTGTCTATCACTAAGAAAATGTCTATGGTAGGAACTCCTAGCTGCAGGAACAAAAAGCGTGCAGATAATAAAGTACAGTGCTGTGACGAAGAATTTTTTCAACGCACGCTCAGTCATGGGACAATATGCCTAATATTGGTTTTGTCAGCCTAACTGAGAATAAAGCCATCCAAAGTGAGAATCCTGCCTACGCTGACTGCGAAGGGCCTGGCTGCGTGCAGCCTTAGTCTATGGGCCATAGACAATAAAGGACAAGCAAAGTTTTAAAAGACCAATCGATTCTCACATTGGATGGCTTTTTATCACTTTGCTTGTCCTTTATTGTCTATGGCCCATAGACTAAGGCTGCACGCAGCCAGGCCCTTCGCAGTCAGCGTAGGCAGGATTCTCACTTTGGATGGCTTTATTCTCAGTTAGGCTGACAACTTCGCGCACTCGAGCCAAGACTATTATCGCACTCGAAAGCCTAGTATTGGTTTTTGCATGCTAAGTGAGACATTTTTCAAGCAATCTGAGACTGAATAGCAAAAACACTATTGTCTATGGCCACCCCTCGCTGCAGCCCAGTTTTTTGGGATCGCCTTGCAAGCAAAGTGAGAAATTTTTTAAAGCTAAGTGAGAACCATATTGAAAACAAAGGCTGGGCTATGGCAAATCAACTGCGTCTAACAAGCAACGAGGATAGAGAGCGCCTGGTCAATGCCGTCGAAGATGGTTACTCAATTTCGACTGCGTCCAAAATCCTTAATCTGAACAAGAAGACGGCCTATCGGATATGGAGTCGCTACGCAGCTACTGGTGAATTCCATGCGTTGCAACGCGGTGGCCGCAAGCCGGGTCAACAAAAATCGATGCTGAAATGCGGAACGCCGTTGAGCAGATAGTTGAGCAAAATCCCTATGTTACTCTGACGGATGTGCAGAGAAAACTGACTTTGGAGTTGCCACAAAAGCCGGCTATCTCTGAATCCACCATTGCTAGAGCGATGAACTCCATGCTTATCTCACTGAAAGTCGCCACCAAGGATGCCGACGTGAGGCTTGCTGCGAATACACAGGATGTGATACAAGCGAGGCGCGACTATGCTATGATGATGACGGGACTGCCTGTGAATGACCTGGCTGTGTTTATCGATGAGACTGGCTACAACCTATGGACGAGAAGGACGCAGGGTCGAGCAAGAGTTGGCCAGCCTGTGCGAC